>OY747712.1:5378633-5481133 GCA_963556495.2 Valencia hispanica | reverse complement strand
GGATGGACGGACGGATGGACGAACGGATGGACGAATGGACGAACGGACGGACGGTTGGATGGACGGACGGATGGATGGATGGACGGGTGGATGGACGGATGGATGGATGGACGAAGGGACGGATGGCTGGATGGATGGATGAACGGGCGGATGGACGGGTGGATGGATGGATTGATGGATGGATGAACGGACGGATGGATGGATGCATTAATGGATGGATGGACGGACGGATGGAGGGATTGGTGAATGGACGGACAGACGGACAGACAGATGAATGGATGGACGGATGAACGGGTGGATGGACGGATGGATGGGTGGATGGATGGACGGACGGATGGACAGATGGATGGATGGATGGATGGATGGATGGATGGATGGATGGATGGACGGACGAATGGAGGGATTGGTGAATGGACGGACAGACGGACAGACAGATGAATGGATGGATGGACGGATGAACGGGTGGATGGTAGGATGGATGGATGGATGGATGGATGGATGGATGAATGGATGGATGAACCGACGGATGGATGGACGGACGGATGGACAGAACGGACGGATGGATGGATGGATGGATGAACGGATGGATGGGTGGATGGATGGATGGACAGGTGGATGGATGGATGGTTGGATGGATGGACGAATGGCTGGATGAACGGGCCGATGGATGGGTGGATGGATGGATTGATGGATGGATGAACGGACGGATGGATGGATGGATGCATTAATGGATGGATGGACGGACGGATGGACGAACGGATGGACGAATGGACGAACGGACGGACGGTTGGATGGACGGACGGACGGATGGATGGATGGACGGGTGGATGGACGGATGGATGGATGGACGAAGGGATGGATGGATTGATGGATGGATGAACGGACGGATGGATGGATGCATTAATGGATGGATGGACGGACGGATGGACGAACGGATGGATGAATGGACGGATGGATGGATGGACGGGTGGATGGATGGATGGTTGGATGAACGGACGGATGGACGGACGGACGGACGGACGAGCGGATGGATGGATGGATGGACGAATGGAGGGATTGGTGAATGGACGGACAGACGGACAGACAGATGAATGGATGGACGGATGAACGGGTGGATGGACGGATGGATGGATGGATGGGTGGATGGATGGATGAACTGACGGATGGATGGACGGACGGATGGACAGATGGATGGATGGATGGATGGATGGATGGATGGACGGACGGATGGAGGGATTGGTGAATGGATGGACAGACGGACAGACAGATGAATGGATGGATGGACGGATGAACGGGTGGATGGTAGGATGGATGGATGGATGGATGGATGGATGGATGGATGGATGGATGAACCGACGGATGGATGGACGGACGGATGGATGGATGGATGGATGGATGGATGGATGAACGGGTGGATGGACAAACGGATGGACGTGGACGGACGGATGGATGGACGGATGGACGAAGGGATATATATATACATATATATATATATATATATTAGGGCTGTCAAACGATTACAAATTTTAATCTAATTAATCACAAGACAGCTCTAAATTAATCACGTTTAATTAACATTACTAAATAGGACAGAAAAAGTACAATTTTTGATATACATAATAAATGATAAAACCTGAAGCTGTTGCTCTTTTTTTTAAGGAAATACATGAGAGATGCACGGAACTTTTGTTTTGAATTCCACAATCACATTTACACGTGGAGTTTTTAAACTATTAATCTTTTAGCCAGTTGCTAAGGCAAACTAACTGGTTAACGTTTTCTGAATGTAAAGCTAACAGTTTCTTAATAGTTTTGGACAACTGTGAGCATCGTCTTCATGGGACTATCCTACAACAACGGTGTCTTCAGTCAGAGGTTTCTTTAGTTTTGCTGCAACACAGACTGCTACAGGAGATCATTCCTGCCTACAGCCATCAGGATCTACAATAGATCGTTGAAAAATTATATAATGTGAGCTACAACAACACTTAATTTCTCTCTGGAAGCAATAAAGTATTTTTTTATTTACATTTTCTGACTAATAGAGAGATTATTTGTTTACCAACACTGAACCTTTACACCTTTACTACTGTTATTATTTGTAGTTATCAAACAGTTGTCATGCTGTTTATGTGACAAGTGAGCTCTGAAAGCAGCGCGGGTTCAATTGTGGGGTAAACAGGGCAGGTCATTCAGTGCATGCGTTAATTGCGTTAAAAAAATTAATGGCATTAATTCCACAAATTAATCGACCCGCATTAATCCATTCATTTTGACAGCCCTAAATATATATATATATATATATATATATATATATATATATATATATATATATATATATATATATATATATATATATATATATATATATATATATATATATATATATATATATATTATCTGCCTCTGTAGATCTGCTATTTATAAGTTTCTACACCAAGCTGAGTAAAGTGAAAACAAAAACTATAAATCTAGCAATAAAAGAGAAGCCAAAACTGCAACAATGCTGTAAAACAGGCTGAGCGGCTCTATGAGGCTCTATGAGGCTGACAGGAAGCTCCTTCACCATGACAGAGCTTTGTGGTGCTTTGATCCTGTTGAATAATAAAGTGTAAACCAGATGAGCCTTTAATGCTGCAGCATTTTGCTGCCTCCTCCTGCAGCTCCTTAACATCTCAATAATCCTCCGCCTCGCAGAGAAAAAAAAAACAAAGAAGAGCCTATTTTGTCCAGAGATCTAACCGGAAAACAAGCCGGCGTGTTCTTAAAGTATATATTTGCAGAAATGCCAGGCTCTGATTGGCTGACATTAAGGCGTTGTTCTGGAGGCGGCTCCCCGTCTCGCTGCATTAAGGCAACAATCCCGGATCGCATCAAAGCCGAAGCCTTCTAGGAAATATGAGCCTGCTAAAAGCTTTCTGTGCCGTCGCAGAGTCGCCGTGTAAACAAAGCTCACTATCAGCGTTCGTGTGTGTGTGTGTGTGTGTAGGTTTGATGGTCTAATAGCCCCACGCCTGTTTGTTTGTTTGTTTGTTTGTTGATGTGACTCAGCCTGTGTGTGTGTTTGTGTTGGTGTTGGGCACATGCTGCTCAGATGCAAAGTGTACATGACAGCTTCGGATCGATAATGTGTTATTCTCCTCCCAGAAGGCAAGGCAACTTTATTTATACTTTCAACTACAAGCCAATTAAAGAGGCTTTACATCATTAGGGGACACAATAAAATAAAAGCAACAATAAAAGCAGAAAATACAACATTAGAGACACATAACATATGACACATAAAAACATCTGACATCCCAGCTACTACTAATCAATTAATCCAAGGCAGCTCTAAACAAATGAGTTTATAGCTTTGATTTAAAGGAACTCAGTGTTTCAGCAGCTTTGCAGTCGTCTGGAAGTTTGTTCCAGATTAGAGGAGCATAGAAACTGAAAGCTGCTTCTCCATGTTTGTTTCTGATTCTAGAGATGTTGAGTAGACTGGAATTAGAGGACCTGAGTGGTCTGACAATATTGGTATAGTGACAAACAATCTTCAACATACTTTGGTGCTAAGCCATTCATTGATTTATAAACTAGTAAAAGTATTTAGAAGTCTATTCTCTGAGCTACAGGGAGCCAGTGTAAGGACTGGGGTGATGTGCTCTACTTTCCTCCATCCTGTTCACCTAATCCCACCAATGGCTTTGCTTCCTTTAGCACCAGGTTACACACTTAAAATTAACGTCACTCTTTAGGGTTATTGAGCCTGTCATTAAAGAAAAAAAAAGGGTTTCATTCATTTGTTTATAAATGTCACATTTCCTAATTAAATATTTAGCTAGGAAGCTAAATATTTAATTTAGTGCTGAATATGTCTTTTACAAACTAAACATTACATTTTCTTAAATAAAACATTTAGCTTGGAGCTAAATAGTCGATTTGTAAACTAAATATTTAGAGCTAAATATTTAGTTTACAAATTAAACAAAAAATGTATTTTGTAGCTAAATATTTAGCTTGCAGGCTAAATATTTAACTTGCAAACTAAATATTTAATTTGCTAATCAAATTCCAGTCCAATGATGTATGCCAATCCAGGGTGCAATCATAATTGTGGACACTGTAAATGCTTTTGTCAAACCACTCAGAAAGAAGAATTATGTGCAATTCATCATTCATAGCCTCATATCATTGACAGAAGAGAAACATCTCGAACAAAAACAGTCTTTTTACGTCCACAAGGGTCCAATTAATGTCCTCCAGTAGAATAGCTAGGCCACAACAAGTCTTAGGTCCACAATCCAACGCAACTTTCTGCTGAAAACCTTGATAATTCCCTTCCTTCTATATGTTTCTCACAAATTTCTATTTTTCATCATAACTACCTTTTACCGTAACACAGCAGCGCCCTTCTTATTCTTCTGGTGGCTTTTGTTGAACATTATTTATTCGCTTGGATTTTTCTACAATGGGTAAGTACGCTCCGTTTTTATATAGTTTGATGTTATCATGTTGATTTAAGTCCTCCATTGTTTTCCTCTTTCAAATATTCAAATCGTGTTAACTTTAGTAATGGAGCTAAGCTATGTGCTTTGATCATTTTCTATTACCGCTAAATATGTTTGCAATTTCTTTAACTTCATGAAAATCCACATGCGGCGTCCGGAAAAAATAGACCTGTTAGTGGAAAGTTAGCGTAGCACCGCAGACGCACCGCAGACGCACCGCAGACGCACCGCAGACGCACCGCAGACGCACCGCAGACGGCGTGAATGAAGACTGGTGATGTATTAGCATCGTCCCTGGTTGTGCTGGCTTTGCTCTTGTTTTTATTAAGCCAAGCTCTAATTTCCATTTTGGCATACAACCATACCAAAATACGTAAATGCTAAATGGCCTGCATTTGTATAGCGCTTTTTCATTCAGAGGACCACAAAGCGCTTTATACTACATTCGGTGATTCATCCATTCAAGCACACATTCACACGTTGATGGTGGCAAGCTACATTGTAGCCACAGCTGCCCTGTGGCACACTGACAGAGGCGACGCTGCCGGACACAGGCGCCACCAGGACACAATGACCGAGACGGACGGAACGGGGATTCGAACCGGCAACCCACCGATTACGGGATGAATTTCTACCACCTGAGTCACGGTCACCCCGGTATCTTCTTTACTGCCTCCAAAAAGCCCAGATTAATAGAGTACGGCACCCTCTGCTGGTTGTCTTGGGTCAATACATTGCATGGTGTCATCTTAATTTACACGGCCGTTGTAATCTGTCTTTTGGAGGGGGGGGTGCTTGAATGGGTGAGATTTTGGGTGGATTCATGAGCAACAGCAGCGAGGAGGATTAAGTTTTGATAAAGCTGATAGTCGAGGCTGACTTGGATTCGTGGATCATCCACACCTTTACCTGGTTAAACTGGTCTGCTGCCTTCACTAGTTGCCACTCCTTTCTTTTAATTGGGAATTTGAGTTTTAGTTCTTTAAGCTGATTCTGGCTCTGCTGTAGGTCTCTTCCTGACAAGGAGGCTCAGGCAGGAAGTATGCATTTTCCAACAACTGGAGCTGTTTTAGCACCATGTTAATGTTAATGTTTGTTTTGTTGTTGTTGTCTTCGCTGGTGCACATTCACTGACCTGTCTCTGGTTCTCAGTCTCGAGTCTCAGGCGAGCTTCGATGCACCGCCGGGTCTCGAGGAAGGCCTGCCGCTGAGCCCGGTCAGACAGGTAACTGATGAAAATCCCAGCAGTGTTCATGCACATGAAGAGCACAGCCTGAGCTGCGACCTGAAACACAGAGAAACTCACATAAAAAAACGCTGCCTTTTCTGGAACATCCTCATTCCAGATCCTCAACTTCAGCCCTCGAGAGCTATGATCCTGCAACTTTTTGGATGCATCGCTTCTCCAGCAACAACCAATAATGGTTGAAATCCCTTCTCAGCATTCAGTCATCAGCTCTGCAGAGGCCCAGCAACGAGCCATTCATTTTATTCAGGTGTGCTGGAGAAGGAAGGGCTCTAAAAGTTGCAGGATAGCAGCTCATTAAAAATGCAACAATGTCTATTTAAGTTCAGATTTGTGACAGTACTTATTTTAGATGGGTGAAAATGTTTCCGTTCAGATGAGGAAGGAAAACGTGCTGCAGAGAAACGAGCACACGTGTGAGCTCAACACCAGGGGAATGTGACACAGCAGCACACAGGTTGCTCTGTTCGTTTCACTGCAGAGATCCGGTGATTTTATCCCGACTCTTTAGAAACCTCCTCAGTCGGAGAGATAAGATCATGTTCTCTGTGCCTCTGCAAAAACATACACCTTCCACTTCAGGGCCGAATGTGTGTGTGGAGCAACGTTTTAGGTTGGTTTTTAACTTTCAGAAACTCACTGAACATGTATTAAACAAAATGTTTAATCCGTGGGGGTCAATTAGAATTCATTTTTACTTACGGAGAAAGATGTCTGCAATAGCAAGAAATCATTATTGAGGGCCAACAGGAAAGCTTTAGAATAAGATAAACTATGATGATCCAAAATGACCCAGCGGGACCGCTGGGGTGACACAGTCGAACGGAAAAAAGAATAATTTCAGATATTCTCTTTAATATCTTCACATACTCTAGGGTCGGGATAAATAAATAAATAATTTGATAAATAAATAAGTATTATGGCTCACTGAAGCTGGTCTTCTGGTCTTCTCCTTCCTTACATCCATATTAATGGCACTAAACACATTTTATGCAAATGTCTGTGAGCTCAGAGAGACCACCCCACTGTTACATGCAAACATTAAGAATGGGAGCAAAAAGCCTCATGTTTATTAAATTTACCGTACATGTTAGTCCACTTCACTTTCTTCACTTGCAAAGTTGTATTTAGGTTTTCTAAGTGCAGGTTGTGGCTCGCAAAATGAAAACAACCATCCATCCATTAATCCAACCATCCATCCATCCGTCCATCCATCAACCCGTCCGTCCATCCATCTGTTCATCCATCCATCCATCCATCCATCCATCCATTCATGCATCCATCCATCCATCCATCCATCCATCCATCCATCCATCAAGCCGTCCATCCATCCATCCATCCATCCATTAATCTATGCATCCATTAATCAATCCATCAATCTGTTCATCCATCCATCAAGCCATCCATCAACCCGTCCGTCCATCCATCTGTTCATCCATCTATCTGTTCATCCATCCATCCATGCATCCATCCATTGATCCATCCATTCATGCATCCATCCATCCATCCATCCATCCATCCGTCCGTCCATCAAGCCGTCCGTCCATCCATCTGTTCATCCATCCATCCATTAATCTATGCATCCATTAATCAATCCATCCATCTGTTCATCCATCCATCCAGCCATCCATCCATCCATCCATCCATCTATTGATCCATCCATCCATGCATCCATCCATCCATCCATCCATCCATGCATCCATCCATCCATTAATCTATGCATCCATTAATCTATGCATCCATTAATCCATGCATCCATCCATCCATCCATCCATCCACTAATCCATCCATCCATCATCCATCCATTGATCCATCCATCCAAGCATCCATCCATCCATCCATCCATCCATCCATTGATCCATCCATCCATGCATCCAACCATCCATCCATCCATCCATGCATCCATCCATCCATCCATTGATCCATCCATCCATGCATCCATCCATCCGTCTGTTCATCCATCATCCATCAATCCATCCATTAATCCATCCATCATCCATCCATCCATGCATCCAACCATCCATCCATCCATTAATCCATCCATCCATCCATCCATCCATCCATGCATCCAACCATCCATCCATCCATCCATCCATGCATCCATCCATGCATCCATCCATCCATCCATTGATCCATCCATCCATGCATCCATCCATCCGTCCATCCGTTCATCCATCCATCCATCAATCCATCCGGTAATCAATCCATTCATCCATCCATTCATCCATCCATCCATGCATCCAACCATCCATCCATCCATCCATCCATCCATGCATCCAACCATCCATCCATTAATCTATGCATCCATTAATCAATCCATCCATCCATCCATCCATTGATCCATCCATCCATGCATCCAACCATCCATCCATGCATCCAACCATCCATCCATTAATCTATGCATCCATTAATCAATCCATCCATCCATCCATCCATTGATCCATCCATCCATGCATCCATCCATCCATTAATCTATGCATCCATTAATCAATCCATCCATCCATCCATCCATTGATCCATCCATCCATGCATCCAACCATCCAACCCTCCATTAATCCATCCATCCATCCATTCATTCATCCATCCATCCATTGATCCATCCATCCATGCATCCAACCATCCATCCATCCATGCATCCATCCATGCATCCATCCATCCATCCATTGATCCATCCATCCATGCATCCATCCATCCATGCATCCATCCATCCATCCATCCATCCATCCATCCATCCGTCCATCCGTTCATCCATCCATCCATCAATCCATCCATCCATCCATCCATGCATCCATTCATGCATCCATCCATCCATCCATGCATCCATCCATCCATCCATCCACGCATCCATCCATCCATCCATCCATCCATCCATCCATCCATTCATCCATTGATCCATCCATCCAACCATCCATCCATCCATTAATCCATCCATTCATCCATCCATCCATTGATCCATCCATCCATGCATCCATCCATCCATCCATCCAACCATCCAACCATCCATGAAGGTACAGACATTCTTTCCTCAGAGACATCCTCCAGCTCATTCTGAGTGTTCCCAGGCCAGATGGGATCTCCTCCCTGTGAGACCTGCCCAGAAAACCTCCAAAAAGAAGCACCTAGTGGGCATCGGGATCAGAGGCCCGAACCAAAACAACTGACTACTGTTGATTCAGAGAAGCAGTGTGTCTACATCCAGCTCCCCCCAGATGACGGAGCTCCTCAGCCAACTTCTGGAGGAAGCTCATTTTGACCGCCTTGTTAAAACGAGACCACGAGGAATCATTTCAGTCCAGTTCCCGTTGAGGCCAGAACTGATGTTTTCTTTGGAAGAAATGTCTTCTGTCTTGCAATCTTACTTCTTAGTCCACACATATGCAGAAGACAGAAGATTCCTGCTACGTAAGGAACAGAAGAACACAACCAAGTCTTGTCAGTAATTCATGCAGCTATTTCAGTGTTGCTTCCAACCAACAGCCAGCCTCGCAGACCCATTTCTATCTTTTCATTATCTCCCATATTTTATTGGTAACTGCAATCACAACGCATATGTCTTGCTCTAGAGTATCTTTTGCGCTCTTCTCCTAACTGATACCTTTGTAGAGTTTGATCTTGTTTGCAATATGTGGTTCTAAATTAGGAAATATATCTTAGCTTAGCTGAACTCAGTGAGACCGAATCAGAATTAGTTAAACGGTGTGCAAACTAACCAACCAGCTTGTGTATACTTTCCTCTGGTTGTTTGTTTTTTACTTGAATTGTACAGGATGTGTGGCACAATGTATGTGTGGCTCATATAAACCTGGCATTTTGACTGGGGCCAATGTACAGTACAAGAGTATAAAGAGAAATACAAACTAGATGCCATCCAGTGTGAAAACAAATATGTACTACAATTCAAATTAAAACAAATTAGCAGAAATACTTTTTCATTTTCAAAATGCAACTGCCAGTTTTAACTAAATAAGATGAGAAAGACGGTCCTTTTCATTTTCTTCTTCATCGTTGCTCATTCTGTGACTCAATGAAAACGATAAAGAAATTACTTTTTCGTTTTCATGCAAAAGTTTTTCCATAATCAAAGTGAGTTGACAATCTCAAGAGGCGCGGAAGAGTGACATCAGTGCTCACTCTTCTTCTTCTGGGTTGACTGGCGTGTTTTTGTGTTAACTGGTGTTGCCGTTAGCTACGAGAGAAGCTACTGAAGCGAAGTTCACCACTTAGCGTCCCTCGTCGGTGCCATTCTCTCTCAACTCAACGTAGCAATAAGGCATAAGCAGACTGGACCTCTGACTGTATTAAAGTGTGTTAGAAATGTTTCTTTCAGGAATTAGTCGGTGAAGTTTGTGGTGTTTTACATCAGCGGCAGCAGCTGGGAGCTGAACACAAGGGGCACAAACCCCACCACAGTGTCTGACATAAATTCTAAAATAAAGTTCTTTATCCGATATCAGCTTTTGTATTTTTAATTAACACGGATATAAAAAGGGTATGAAAGGCCAAATAAAGCAGCAATGCCAGCAAACCCAGAAGAAGAAGAGCGAGTGCTGACGTCACTCTTGGGATTGCAAACTCCATTTGAATTATGGAACCGTTTTTGCGGGGCGGGGATGGAAACCAAAAAGGAATGTCCTTTTCTCTATCATTTTCATGAAGTCACACAGCTATTTTGAAGAAGAAAATGAAAAAGCTGTTCAGAAGATCTTTTATTCATTTTATTTATGAGGCAAAAATGCAGTTGTATTCTGAATATAAAAAAGTATTTCTGTTTATTCGTTTTCATTTGAATGATGGTACAGATTTGCTTCCATAATCCAGTTTGTGGTAGTTGTTGAGTCTGTGGAGCATTTTCTGTATTCAGCTTCTTCATTCGGTAACATACCGTCATACATATTCTGTTAAGGTTGTCTGAAGATGCGTAATCATCCATAAGTCAAAAGCAGCTGTCAGAGACGTTCAAGAGATCTCATCACTCTGACGCCAACATTGGATAAATGAAAAAAAACTCAGAGAGTTCCTGCTAGCTGTCAGCTCCAGTTTTAGTTCACAATGACTCATCTGTCTGAGTTCCTTCAACCAAATATAAATTATTCAAAGACTCATGATGTATTTCTCTTCTCAGAATCCAGGAGCTGGTATCCTGACATTTTGGCTGCTTCTCTGGTTCATCAATTGCGTTCGTGTAGAGAGCAGAGAGCTTCCCATTCTAAGACCAACAGTGCAATTATGTGTCTATTTGGCCCCCAGGTAAGCTCAAGTTGCTTAATCTAAAAATAATACACCAAAACCCTGCAGCTGCATTGCATCGGACCGCATGAAACAAAAGAGCGTCAAGATCTAATTAAGTATTCATGTCAGAAGTGAGTGTGACGCCACTGCCGAGCTTTCATACGAGTCGGCGAGCCGCGACGAGAACATCTGAAACCAGATCCGACGTTGAGGCGAAAGAAAAACCAGGTCGGTGATTAAACGAGCGAGCACAGCTCTAACATGGCGTACCATCCACCGTCCTGTCTGAAGGACACGCTGCCTGGAATGGTGCTTGATAGCATGGTCGTTCTGTGATTCTGCTTCAGAAAGACAATCATGCTGAACATCTTCATCCTAAAAACATCCCTGTACCAGTCTTGTTTCGTTACCAGTTTCTCTCCACCAACAGTGAATCCCTTTTAACTTCTAACTGGATTCAAGTCAAAAATATAAAATCCCATCATTTTAGATACTGTTCAAAATGCATTTAAAATAACAAAAAGAGGTGATAAGCTAAGGCGACTTGTTGATCTGGTACATTGGACTCTCGAGTGTCCAGGCCAGGGGTGGGCAGTCCTGGTCCTTGAGGACAGGTGTCCTGCAAGTTTTAGATGAGTCCCAGTTATCAATTCTGCAGAATTTCTGCTAATGATCAGTTAATGTGATCCAGGTGTTAAATTCAATTTGAAAATACTTTATTGGTCCCAGAAGGGAAAACAATGTTTTCGTTCCATTATTCAAGGTTCTTCAAAGAGTTCTTGTAGATGCTGATGACTGTGGGTACGAAGGATCTCCTGTAGCGGTCTGTGTTGCAGCGAAACTAAAGAACCCTCCGACTGAAGACACTCTGTTGTTGTAGGATAGTCTCAGGAAGAGGATGCTCTGGGTTGTCCATTATGTACTTGATTTTATGAAGAATCCTTCTTTGCATCACCATCTCCAGATTTTCCACAGTTGTCCCAAGAACAGAACCAGAACCTTCTTTATCAGGTTGTTTAGCCTTTTTAAGTCCCTGGCTCTGATGCTGCTACCCCAACAGATGACGGCTGAAGAGATTACACTCTCTACAACAGACTTGTAGGAGATCTGCAGCATCTTGCTGCAAACCTTGAAGGACCTAAGCTTCCTCAAGAAGTCCAGTCTGCTCTGTCCCTTCTTGTAGACGGCTTCACTGTTCAGTCTCCAGTCCAGTCTGTTGTCAAGGTGAACTCTGAGGTATTTATATTCCTCAACCACCTCCACTTCTTCTCCCATGATGGAAACAGTGTTTGACTTATCCCTGTTTCTCCTTTGTTTTGTTCACATCCAAGATAAGATTGTTGTTTGCACATCATGACACAGAGTGGCCTATCAGCTCCCTGTACTCTGCTGTGAAACATTTCAAACAAACAGGACATCGGACTTCCAGGATTTGGGGTGCCAATATGATGAACAAGTACCTTCCCCTACTTTAGATGTTCACACTAAAAGTAGAGGTGTTCTAATGCATTTAGTGGTGTGTTAGGTGGGATATTGAGTGATTTTATAACAGAATGGAGCGCTGTGCATTGCCTCTGACTCTCCATTTTTACCCGTCTGGGTAATAGGCAGCAATTGGGCACCATTAAAAAAGCTTTCCCACACCTTCCCCTCCAAGAGTCATGATGTCCTGAACCTTTCTGTGGAATAGGGAGGATTATATGGTTATGCATAACACTGAGTTACTATGAGGTTTCATTTGTAAAGTTACAGAGTAAAAAGTTAAGTGCAACACTTTGGGTTATATAGCCTTTTATAAGAGAAATAAATGGGGTTCATTTTTTAAAGTCATATTTGTGTCCATGTTATTTAATCATTTATAAATGTCACAGTTTCAAAATAAAAATTTGGGTTTACATTTTAAATATTTAGCTTCAAGCTAAACGTTTAGTTTGAAGCAAAACATTTAGCCAGCAAGCTAAACTGACTAGCTAAATTTAGCTTCGAACTAAACTTTTATCTCAGAGGTTAATATTTAGCTAATATGCAAATTTACTCACCGATAAGTGGAAGTGGACTACCAAAATAAAAGCTGGGTCTTGTGAACCTCTACATAAACTGCTGGCTAGACTGAATTTCAGCCTTTATCATTGTTTATTTTCCTCCAGACATGTCCAACATTTCAGCTTAAAATGTAGGAGGAGTTGTTTTAACATCAATACAGACGTTTACCAATGAATTTACAGCAACAGGGATGCATCAGCAGCAGGAGTTTATGTAGAGGTTACCCAGACCCAGCTTTGTTTTGATAGTCCACTTCCGCTTCTCTTCACTTTAATTGCATATTAACTAAATATTTAGCTTCGAGTTAAATATTTATTTTAAAGCTATATCATTTGCTAGCTAGTTTAGCTTGTTAACTAAATATTTAGCTAGCCAGTTTAGCTTGTTAGCTAAACTGGCCATATGACATTTATAAATGAATAAACAACATTAACGCAAATCTGACTTTGAAAAATGAACCCCCATTTATTTATCTTATGTCCGTCTAAATAACCATATAAGTTTACAAATGGCACATCATAAGTTACTTTACTTCAATTACAAGATTAAACCCTCCAAAGTATTGGATCAGGGAGTGGTAACTCCAAGATAGTGTCTTGTTTACAATAAAGTGTTGGGATGTCCCAGGTCTTTTTTGGGATGTATCTCGAGAGATTGAAGATATCGTCCAATGTTGCAGTAAAATAAGCAAAAGGTTTACTGTTTGCTCTTGTAGAGCTGTGGTTGTCTTCATGCAACATGTTCATTCAGGAGAACTCAGTAAGTCTGAGTTTCCTTAGACAGAAAACTTTCTATGCACTGGAAAACTAAGCTGAACTTGACCTGTATTGCTTAAAATTGGGGTGGCTGTAGCTCAGTGGTAGAGTTGTCAGCCTGCAACCCAGAAATTGTGGGTTCGATTCCAGCTTCCACCTGCTACATGTTGTTGTGTCCTTGGGCAAGACACTTCACGATATGGCAGCCTCGCTTCTGTCAGTCTGCCCCAGGGCAGCTGTGGCTATAATCATAGCTTGCTTCCACCAGTGTGAGAATGAAGGAATAATGGAGTTGTAAATGCAAGCCATTATTATTAGTATAAAATCTAGAATCAGATTAGAAAGCATGTGCATAACTTTGAATCTGGTCATATTATTGGACTGAGCTGATTATATATTTCTATGAATAAATTGAAGACAACGTGTGCTGAATAAATACTCTGAATGAAATTCAACTAATTGATCAATATGGTTCTGTAAAAATATTCATTACCTGAACATTTTGTTCATATTTCATGCATTTCTCTAACTGTGATGAAGATTATCCCATGAAACTGGACAGAGAATTTAACATCTTGCTTTTTAACTTAGCCGGTCCCTCGAGAGAGGAATCGATGCAGCTAGGAAGACTCTCCAAAGAGAACAGGGAACCCGTTTCCAACTTGAAGTGGTTTTTCATTTAGGACACAAAAGATTCATGGTCTTAACCCTCCTTGAGAATTCCATCAATCAGAACCTGGTCTCTCACCTCGGTGGATGGTCATACTCTCCAGCCTTATCCTATCCAGCATCGGACCCAAACAATTCACATGTTCATAGATGATCATCACGAGGAGATTCCATTTCTCGTTGTCTCAGGAGACTCCACCCCCCTCCTTTTGGGTTACCCCTGGTTCTGCCGCCACAAACCTCATATTTCTTGGTTCTCCTGCCGGATCTTTGACTGAGGTCCTAACTGTCATTGTCATGGTGTTCTGCCCATGACTGTCAAATTCTGAAGGCCTTCTGGAGCCAATAAACCTGGATGAAATCCTCTCGGCCTATTGAGAACTTGCTGCTCCCCACCACTCCCCTGGGGTTCTCTTCGTCCCCACAGGAGAACAAGGGCATGGAAGAGTACATTGCGGAGGCCCTCCAAACAGGTTTATTAGACCTTTCCCATCGCCGGCAGCCGCTTGTTTTTTCTTTGTCAAAAAGAAGGACGGGGGTCTACATCCTTGTATTGACTACCGGGGCTTGAAGAAAATAACCACAAAAAACCAGCACCCCCTCCCTTTGCTCTCCACAGCCCTTGACCGTCTCTTTCTCGAGCCACCATCTTTACCAAATTGGATTTGCGCAGTGCTTACAATTTTGCTGTTATTTCCCCCGTGAGCTAAAGATGGAGATGAGTGGGAAACAGCACTGATCACCCCTACCGGTCTCTGGGAGTAATTGGTTATGCCATTTGGTCTATGCAACAGCCCTGCCATTTCCCAGCATCTCATCAATGATGTCCTTTATGACACGTTGGGGCCTTGGGTGTTCATCTATATAGACGACATGCTGATATACTCTCGATCTGAAGAGGAGCACATCCGTCATGTGAGATTGGTGCTGAGCAGACTCCACAATGACCAACTGTTTTGTAAATTGGAGAAATGCTCCTTTCATCAGAGTTCCGTTTCCTGTCTTGGCTTCACCATCTCCCCCATTGGGTTAGCTATGGACCCGCAAAGAGTTCAGGCGGTCACCTATTGAACTCAACCCACTAGCCTTAAACAGCTGCAGAGCTTTTTGGGTTTTGCACATTTCTATCGCCGCTTTATTTGGGACTTCAACTCGGTCGCAGCCCCACTTACATCTCTAACCAAGCCCACCAACCTGCAGAGACCCTTCAGACTTACCCCAGAGGCGACTCAAGCCTTTCATCCATTTGTTCACTACAGCTACTATCCTGCTTCACCCCGACCCCGATAAGTGTTTTGTAGTCGAGGTGGACGTCTCAGGGGCCATACTCTCCCCACGGCTGGTAAACTGTACCCATGCTGTTTCCCCCGGAAGTTTTCCGATACTTAACGAAAATACGGAGTCGGTGACTGGGACCTGCTAGCCATCAAGTGGGCTTTAGAAGAGTGGTGTCATTGGCTTCTACGGGCTAAAGAACCATTCCTGATCTGGACCGACCATGAAAACCTTATCCATATTCAGACAGCCAAACCACTCAACCCAAGACAGGCCCACTGGGCTTTGTTTTACAAACCATAGAACTTCCATATCGCTTCTAGAAATACTAAAGCAGATTCTCTCTCCAGACAGTTCTCCACCTCTGAATCCCTGGCAGATCTTGAAGCCATTCTATCCTCTCAACAATTTCTTGCACCCCTTTGTTGGCCATTGGAGGACTCTATCCGTGCAATTTCTCCAATGGACTCTCTGGTGGCCGTCCATGGGCTGGGGCATACATGAGTTTGTTTCCGCTTGCAACGTGTGTGCCCGGATCAAGTCTTCTACCTCTTCCTCTGCCGCAGTGCTTCAACCCCTACCTGTCCTTAGATGTCCCTAGTCTCACATCGGGCTTGACTTTGTCACTGGCCTTTCACCGGTTTACTATCTAGAAACCGTTCTCATCATCGTGGACCAGTTTTCTAAGGCAGTCCACCTGGTGCCCTTATTGGGTCCACCGTCCAAGCGGACAGCCTAGGTCCTGTTGGAACATGTCATCTGGCCCCACAGATTTCCCTAGAACATTGTCTCCGACAGGGGTCCCCAATTCATTGCAAAATTCTGGAGAGCATTTTGGTGTTATTTTGGGGTTTCCGTTAGCCTCTCCTCCGGGTACCACCTTCAAACTAATGGTCAGACCGAATGGACAAACCAACAGCTGGGACCTCTCCTGAGGTGTTTTGCTGCTTCTTCACCATCCATCTGGCCCAAGTATTTACTTTCTCACAATTTCCACTTCTCCTCCTCCACTGGGCTCTGTCAGGGCTTTCATCCTCCCCTCTTTGACCCTCAGGAAAAGGGGGATGAGGTCCCTGTAGCTCAGTTGTTTGTAATTGGTGGCGTCCAGCCTGGATCAAGACACGAACTGCCATCTCTCGATCAAACGCCCTATAAGTCCAAAAACCGAGCGATTGAATCTGGCTCTCTACCAGACATCTGAATCTACGCCTTCCTCCTTCCCTGAGGGTCCACCCAGTTTTTTCACGTTTCTCCGCTCAAGCGCCAGGTCTCATCCCCACTAGCTGAGGCCCCCACATCCCTCCACCCACCCCCAGGATGAAAGATGGTGGTGTCGCCTTCACATCCTGGATTCTCGCCATCGAGGTCATGGTGTTCAGTACTTGGTGGACTGGACTGGTTACGGCCCTTAGGAACATTCCTGGGTTCTATCCCGATTTATTTTGGATCCGTCTCTGATCAAGGATTTCCATCAACGCCGCCCTGAATCGTCAGGTGCCGGTCGTAGAGAGGGGGCCTTGTCAGGTGACAATTGGGGTTTTCTAAATATAAGACAGAGATCCACCTACCTGTTCACTGCTCTGACATCATTTCCGTCATGTCCGGGGCTCAGGTGTCTCTGATCCTTCAGGTTTCCCCTACTTTTAGGTGCTGTGGGTTCTACCCGCAATGAGTTCTTTCGATCCAAGTTACTTCTGGTAACACCGATCTCCTAGTTAGATCGCTGTCTTGTGCTCCGGATATTACTAGATTAAATAGTGTGCTTTCTTTTACCCATTACTCATTCTCCACTGCGTTTGGATCTGGACCCAACAATCCTACACCTCTCGTAATCAGTCTGTTCGACCCAAATCGTGACATCTAATTTGTAAATAAAAGTACAAATGAAAGAATACTTCTTAAGAAAAATCATCTGAAATCTATTTTCTTCTGATAAAAAAAGTGAGATCTGCTTCTCAGACTTCTCGGAGGGTGAAGGAGACACGTGTATCACACATATAAATAAAACACAGAAGTGACTCAGAAAAACAAGGCTGCCCGCCTCGGTTCTTTGAAAGATGACTGTATAAAGATGGAGGGCTTTCATCAGCCTTAAGCGCGCTCAGTGAAGAGCAGCTCAGCATGTTAAAACCTTCAGAGGGAGCCGGGGTGATGCAACACTGTGCAACAGGAGGGATTTTACCGGCACCGGGCTTCCTCCTGCCTGCTGGAGCTTCACATGATGCAAATGTTGAAGCAGGTGAGGTGACAGTTCAGTTCACAGATGGAAACAGTCCACTGCTCACACACACCGTGGCATTCAGGCTGGCTGCAATGCTGAATGCAACACAAAACAACCCTCCCCGAGGAATAACTGTGTTTATGTTTGCCCCTTATGGAGGATGGAGGGGGTGCTTATAGTCATAGACAAGCCTGAACAGGTCCGAAGCATCTGCTGCCCTCCGTTTGTTTCTGTTACTATAAAAAGGTTGTTTTTATTTTTCTACATTAGGCACACAAACCCAGGAGAATATGCTTGGGCCAGTCACTGATGACATAGTACATATATTTTGATCTACAGCAGCGAAGATCAAAAAACGTTACCGTTATTATTCATAGGGTGCCATTTGTAATGTTACAGTCAAAAGTTAACAATAATAATTTGGGTGTTTTAGCCCACTCATAATGAAAATTTAAAAAAAGTGTGGGTTCTTTTTTTAGTCACATTTGCATCCATGTTATTTATTCATTTATAAATGTCACAGCTCAAACTAAATATTTAGTTGACAAATTACATATTTAGCTCCAAACTAAACATTTAGCTTAACAACTAAATGTTTAGTTTACAAACATATTTTACTTTAAATATTTAACAAGTTAAATGTTTAGTTTGACGCTTTAGTTTACAACCTAAATATGTAGTTTACAAGCTAAATACTTAGTTAGCAAGCTAAATATTTAGTTTGAAGCTAAATATTTAGCTAGAGAGCTAATCTGGCAAGTTCAATATTGTCTTCAAACTAAACATTTACCTCAGAGAGTAAATATTTAGCTAACATGCAAATTTACTAGCGGAGAAGTGGAAGTGGACTACCAAAGTAAAAGCTGTGTCTTGCGAACCTCTTTATAAACTGCTGGTGAGACTATATGTCACCTCTTTATCATTGTTTATTTTCATCCCAACGTGTCCAACATTTCAGCCTAAAACGTAGGATGAGCCGTTTAAACAGCAACACAGACGCTTACAGATGGATTTACAGCAACAATCAGTGATGCACCAGCAGCAGGAGTTTATATAGAGCGCCACGGGATTTATTTTGATACTTCACTCCCACTTTTCCGCAAGTGAATTTGCACATTAGCTAAATATTTAGCTCTGAGTTCAATGTTTACTTCAAAACAATACATTTAGCTTGCCAGTTTAGCTTGCTAGCTAACTATTTGGGTAACAAACTATATATTTAGTTTGGAGCTAAATATTTAAATTGTAAACTAAATATTTAGTTAGCAAGCTAAATATCAGCTTGCTAACTAAATATTTTGTTTGAAACTTTGGCATTTATAAATTAATAAGTGACATGACAACATCTTAAACAACATCGTATGGCAGGCTAAATAACCCAATATATTGCTGTTGATTTTTGACTGTGTAACTCAGAAATGCCACCCCATACAGCAAAGGGCAAAAAACAAAAACATTATCTTCTTATGGAGCAGCTGGTAGCACAGCTCCCTCTCAGCAAGTAGGTCCTGTGTTCAAAACCCAGTCTTGGGTCTTTCTGCATAAAGTCTGCATGTTCTCCCTGTGAGATAGCTACTTGCGATTGATACAACTCTAGTTTCATGATTTAACATTGTTAAAAATAGTTATTTATAGTCGTTTAATGCTGGAAAACTAAAACAGGATCTCATACAAACACAGTTTTATCAATTATTGCAAAGCTGATCAAGTCAAAAATGTGAATCATAGGAACATAATATAAGAAAAGGACCTAATTTGTTCCATTAAAAACAATCTGCTTAATCTGAAATCATAGACTGGATGTTTATATAGTTCACACGAGGCTGATTAGCATGAATCAGATCAAAGTGATGTTGATCAAACAAGGTTTCATTTCTCCCCTGCTGGCGGTCTCTCGTTTGATTTTATCTGATTTTTTTTTCCAGGAAGGAGAAAGTACTTTTGGACTGGAGGCAGAATCGTGTCACAGCAGATAAAAACCTCAAACAGACACTTCACTGTCCTCCATCAGAGAGCGAGAAGCACTCGAGTGCTCTGCTCGTGTTTTCCTCTGCAGTAAAACTGCTGCACTAAGAGCACGTTTTAAGTGGGAAAAATAGAGCATGAAGAGGGATTTTCTGATTTCTGCAGCTCTCAACAGCGTGATGATGCTTCACGGAGAGCGAGTTGACATTTTATTACAGGCGCTTCCCTCCCCCCAGCTGTCTGTATCTCTCTGCACTCTCACAGAAACGTACCTGGTGCACACGGACGCAAACATCTTGCAAATATCAACTGAGATCTGATCTGCACCAGAATATTGATCATAAAAAAAGGAAAATTAATAAAAGAAAGATTTCAGAGAGGGGAGGTTTTTCTTCATCATCTGAGCACCAAATCTTCAGCTTACAGAGTTTTTGCTTTTGATGACCTGTTTAATATTAAGCTGTATTAGCGACATCCTAATAATGAATTAAACCACTGTAACCCCACTGGTGTATAAAGATCCTGTGCATAAATGTTCCTTCTAGCGAACTAAATATTTAGTTTGAAGCAAAGTATTTAATTTGTAAAGTAAGAATTTAGTTTGCTAACCAAATATTTAGTCTGGAGCTAAGTATTTAATTTCTTAAAGGTTTACCCACCTTAGGCATAAAATCCCAAACATTATTAGGAATATCCTTGTTATTTAGGTTGTTTTAACACAGCTTTTTGTTACAGGGTTGAAAAGGAAAACAAGAAATTAATATATTTCTTCCAAAACATTTATTACATTCTTTTAAAAACAATCCTAAATAT
This sequence comes from Valencia hispanica, assembly GCA_963556495.2. Classification (NCBI taxonomy): domain Eukaryota; kingdom Metazoa; phylum Chordata; class Actinopteri; order Cyprinodontiformes; family Valenciidae; genus Valencia; species Valencia hispanica. Next base: position 5,460,424 of record OY747712.1, on the reverse strand, counting down.
AATTTATGCATGTAGCAGTGTTCAAAGGTTGAGCTTGGCGATGTCAATTTGAAGATAAAAATAATAAAATATAGGTAAAAAAGTATGCTAATACTTACCTCTCTTTATGCTATAAGCAGGAAAACACTTAAAGTGATGTCACTTTCTGGGTTGAACAAAACTATGGACATGATTAAATTGTGCTATTTTATAGATAATTCATTTCTTTTTCTCATATTTTTGTATTTAGGTTAAAGAAGACACAACATAATAATTATATTAACAGAAAAAACATCATTTACTGTCCAAAAAGACAATAGGGACATTCTTAATTGGCTGACCTCTACTCATTAGAAACCCATAAAACTTTTAAAAACATTATCTCTAAAATATGTTTGTTTGTTTGTTTGTCATAATGCAAAGAAACGTGGATCCTTCTATTTCTTGTTTTAAAATGTATGTTGTGGTTTACTTTATATGAAAACATTTGAGGTAAACTTATGGGACAGAACGTGCATCGAATTCAGAGAATCAGTATTATTGAGGACCAAAACAAGGTGCTAACAGCTACCAGACTGAGCATAAAGAGCAGTCATTTATGCTTTTACCTATTTTATAAAATAATCAATATAGGGAGTTATTTAGAAAGAATTAAATTCTATAGAAACCTAGATATTTATGATTTGTGCATAGATTCTGTATTTATCAGAATATAAACCAAGCAGTTGTGTTTAATGTCTGAAAATGATGTCACCAAACAAATATCGGTATTATATTCCGCCATGCAGTATGCCGCTACTCAAGCTTGGTTTGAAATGAAAGCAGCACCATAATAATCACTATTATTAACCCTTGCTAATTATTTTCCATGCAGCTGTTGACAAACCTCTTCCTGGCTCACCGCTTTTAATGAGGCCTTGTTAAAAACATTCACATCACTGGCATTTGCCCCTAATGAGAGCACCGGCGGTCTCCATGCTGATGCCCTTTATGGCCAACCGGCGCTGATCTTTTCCAAAACATCACGGATGCCCCCACAGCTGCTGCAGCTTATAGGCTTTTAATTTTTGTCACCATGGGAGAAGCACAGGCCTTTGGGGATAAGGGGGGGTCGGCATCTAAGAAATTAAATCAGCGCTGATGGTGTCCTGGGAGAGATTCACAACAGCACACAGTAGCACACCGTAATGCACCGGGAGGTTCCTCGGGGGATGATGGCTCCCTGTAAATGTTCATGTGTCAAATCCTGCAGCACTCCCACACAGCTCGGGAACCTACAGGAGGAGCGTCTTCATCCTTCAGGGCTGCATGAAGGCCGAGCTGCAGTGGCGGCTGGATTCTACTGAAAACGGAGGAGTTTAAAAAGAAATTACAACGGTTTTATCAAGTCAAACCTCACTCGCTAAAGGCTCTTTCAGAGCAATGGTTTCACCTTGCCGTTCTAAGTCAAAGATTAACAACAACAATTTAGGTTATGTAGCCTGTTATCGGGGGGAATGGGGGGTTCCTTTTTTTAATGTCACATTTGTGTTGTGGACATTTTTTTAAAAAAATTAAATTTTTGAGTAAATATTTAGTTTACAAGCAATATTTTTATTTCAGAAGCTAAATATTTACATTACAAATTAAATATTTAGCTCTAAATATTTGGTGAACAAGCTAAACATTTAGTTTACAAACAACATATTTGGTTTCAAACTCAACATTTAGTTAGCTAGCAAACTAAACTGGGTAGCTAAATATTAAACTTCGAACTAAACATTTAGTTAGCTAGCAAGCTAAACTGGGTAGCTAAGTATTAAACTTCGAACTAAACATTTAGTTAGCTAGCAAGCTAAACTGGGTAGCTAAGTATTAAACTTCGAACTAAACATTTAGTTAGCTAGCAAGCTAAACTGGGTAGCTAAGTATTAAACTTCGAACTAAACATTTAGTTAGCTAGCAAGCTAAACTGGGTAGCTAAGTATTAAACTTCGAACTAAACATTTAGTTAGCTAGCAAACTAAACTGGGTAGCTAAATATTAAACTTCGAACTAAACGTTTAGTTAGCTAGCAAACTAAACTGGGTAGCTAAGTATTAAACTTCGAACTAAACATTTAGTTAGCTAGCAAACTAAACTGGGTAGCTAAATATTAAACTTCGAACTAAACATTTAGTTAGCTAGCAAGCTAAACTGGGTAGCTAAGTATTAAACTTCGAACTAAACATTTAGTTAGCTAGCAAACTAAACTGGGTAGCTAAATATTAAACTTCGAACTAAACATTTAGTTAGCTAGCAAACTAAACTGGGTAGCTAAATATTAAACTTCGAACTAAACATTTAGTTAGCTAGCAAACTAAACTGGGTAGCTAAGTATTAAACTTCGAACTAAACATTTAGTTAGCTAGCAAGCTAAACTGGGTAGCTAAGTATTAAACTTCGAACTAAACATTTAGTTAGCTAGCAAACTAAACTGGGTAGCTAAATATTAAACTTCGAACTAAACATTTAGTTAGCTAGCAAACTAAACTGGGTAGCTAAATATTAAACTTCGAACTAAACATTTAGTTAGCTAGCAAGCTAAACTGGGTAGCTAAATATTAAACTTCGAACTAAACATTTAGTTAGCTAGCAAGCTAAACTGGGTAGCTAAGTATTAAACTTCGAACTAAACATTTAGTTAGCTAGCAAGCTAAACTGGGTAGCTAAGTATTAAACTTCGAACTAAACATTTAGTTAGCTAGCAACCTAAACTGGGTAGCTAAATATTAAACTTCGAACTAAACGTTTAGTTAGCTAGCAAACTAAACTGGGTAGCTAAATATTAAACTTCGAACTAAACGTTTAGTTAGCTAGCAAGCTAAACTGGGTAGCTAAATATTAAACTTTGAACTAAACGTTTAGTTAGCTAGCAAGCTAAACTGGGTAGCTAAATATTAAACTTCCAACTAAACGTTTAGTTAGCTAGCAAACTAAACTGGGTAGCTAAATATTAAACTTCGAACTAAACATTTAGTTAGCTAGCAAACTAAACTGGGTAGCTAAATATTAAACTTCGAACTAAACATTTAGTTAGCTAGCAAACTACACTGGGTAGCTAAATATTAAACTTCGAACTAAACGTTTAGTTAGCTAGCAAACAAAACTGGGTAGCTAAATATTAAACTTCGAACTAAACATTTAGTTAGCTAGCAAACTAAACTGGGTAGCTAAATATTAAACTTCGAACTAAACATTTAGTTAGCTAGCAAACTAAACTGGGTAGCTAAATATTAAACTTCGAACTAAACGTTTAGTTAGCTAGCAAACTACACTGGGTAGCTAAATATTAAACTTCGAACTAAACGTTTACACTGTAAAAAATATTTAAAGCACCCAGTATATATCACAGAAATATCTAGGTGTATATGTTTAATAAAAACGTCATGATGAGTATTTGAATTGATTACATCAATGTTCATAAGTTGAACCTAATGAGGAACATTTGTGTCAAACATAGTAGTTATATTAAGTTTAATTCTTTAAAATAAATGAAGATTTGACTGACAGATAAAATGGTCTAAATATTAATAATAATTTCTTTATTTTAAAACAGTTTTATTTAAGAATACATTACAAAAACAAAGTAGTCTTATTGATTGAAATTATGATCGAGATCAACAAAATTTTTGAGACATAACTTTAAAAAAATCAAGTAAACAGAAAATGATCCGGTGAGGTCATTACTCTGGTGACTGACCGGTCTGATCCAGTCCTGAACGAGCTTTTCGCGGTCTTGGCACACTGAGCGGCTACAGCAGATGGTTGAAGATTCAAACTTAATACAGGTAAGTAATTTTTGAACGAATTTGTTCTTTATAACCCTCCTTACTTAAAGAAGCTAGACACGAACTATCCTTATCTATACTATCGTGATGAAGCCATTTACGGTGAACAGCTAGCAAGTCTGCTTAATTTGCCTCGTTAGCATCTGGACAAGGCTATCACAAGTCAATCATAATCTGCTTTGACCGTGTTCTGGGCTCGGCATCTGGTGGTAAAGTATGCCCACTGTTAAATTTGATGTTTTTGGGGACTTTTTGTATGTGAACGGGGTTTTGTTGACGGTTATTTGCTCGTTTGAATTTGAGTGTCTCAAATGCTAACCACCCAACATGTGTAGCAGTGTAGGAAGTATTAGAACCAGTGCAGACACAATGGGCCGTGAACACGACCACCTTTGTGGACTGTGAGGCGTCTTTATTGCAGCTTTTCAGTTTTAAAATGGCGAACGTGCGTTCTGTGCGGGAACTATTAACAGCAAGCACAGCTGAGTTTTGATAGCTTAGCTAGTGAAAAAAAGCACCCCTCTGGGTTTAGTGTGCATGCGCAGAATGCGTGTTCGTGATTTTTATAACTAAGGTTATGTTCACACTGCGGGCATAAGTGCCAAACATCCGACTTTTTTAAAGCGGTATGCGACCCATATAGGATCTTTTTATAGCATTCTGAACAGTACAAATCCTTTTTTTTTTTTTTTTTGCAAGTCCAACCCATGTCACTCATGTCACTCATGTCATATGCGCTACTAAATCCGATACATATCTTGGGGTGAACATATTTTAATTTCCAAAAAAAGAGGACACTTGGCCCTGAAACACTTTCAAGACAGCGCCAAGACTTTTGATTTTACCATATTTAAAGGGTGCATTCTTCATGTGGTTAGAATGAACAGTTAAGATAACAAACCTCAGATAGGCTTTCACAAGTACAAAAATGACTTTAAAATATCTGGAAATGTATTGGTATTAGGCTTTTATTATAATGTATTATTTCTGTTATCAATTCATCTTTTGCAGAATAGGCTGAAATTAAGAAACTGTAATGATTTTTTCCTTATATTTGTAAATTAAGCCCTATTTTTTTTTTCAGGTCAACGCAGAATTCCACCGGATAACCCCTGTAAATCTGGAGTCCAAATTTATATTCATGCTGGACCACTACACCCCTAAACTGCTTGCCATCTTCCAAGCCAAGAAAGGTGCCGCTGGAGAGAGACATTGCAGAGAAATTAGCATTTTACTCCAGGTATTTCTGCTTAGTTTTTCCTTTTTGGATGCTCCCACCTGACTTGTCACTACTTTTTTTTAATTTATTTTTTTATCTAAACTTATTTACCTTCTCTCAACTGGGTCCTCTGTGCTCTTGCATTCACCACAAGATCATATACCCTACGTGGCCTTCATTTGTATTGCAATGGTGTTTCTCAATACTATTTATTTGTACTTTCTATTCATCCTTCACTTTCCACATTCTTTCCTCTACCTGACTTCCAAGCATAATGGTTCTTGTTTCAATCCCTTTTCCACTGTTTAAACTTTGGGTATACTCTGAGTCGACCTCTAAAAATATAAAGTGGCAAATATGGCTCCCAGGTTGCAGTAATCAATTAAGGGCTGAACGATTACGACATTTAATAGAAATGCCCATCCATCCATCCATTTTCTTCCGCTTATCCGGAGTCGGGTCGCGGGGGCAGCAGCCTAAGCAAAGAGACCCAGACTTCCCTCTCCCCAGCCACTTGTTCCAGCTCCTCGGGAGGAACCCCAAGGCGCTCCCAGGCCAGCCGAGAAACATAGTCCCTCCAGCGTGTCCTGGGCCTTCCCCTGGGCCTCCTCCCGGTGAGACGTGCCTGAAACACCTCACCAGGGAGGCGTCCAGGAGGCATCCTGACCAGATGCCCGAGCCACCTCAACTGACTCCTCTCGATGTGGAGAAGCAGTGGCTCTACTCTGAGCCCCCTCCGGATGACTGAGCTTCTCACCCTATCTCTAAGGGAGAGCCCAGACACTCTGCGGAGGAAACTCATTTCAGCCGCTTGTATCCGTGATCTCGTTCTTTTGGTCACCACCCAGAGTTCGTGACCATAGATGAGGGTAGGAACGTAGATCGACCGGTAAATCGAGAGCTTCGCCTTTCGGGTCAGCTCTCTCTTCACCACGACAGACCGGTAAAGCACCAATCCGTCTATCGATCTCTCGCTCCATTTTTCCCTCATTCGTGAACAAGACCCCCAGATACTTAAACTCCTCCACTTGGGGAAGGACCCCATCCCCGACCCGGAGAAGGCACCCCACCCTTTTCCGGCTCAAGACCATGGCCTCGGATTTGGAGGTGCTGATTCTCATCCCAGCCGCTTCACACTCGGCTGCGAACCGCTCCAGCGAAAGCTGTAGATCACGTTCCGATGAAGCCAACAGGACCACGTCATCTGCAAAAAGCAGAGACCCGATCCTGAGGCCACCAAAACGGATCCCCTCAACGCCTTGGCTGCGCCTAGAGATCCTGTTCATAACTTTTATGGATAGGATCGCTCGGTGACAAAGGGCAACCTTGGCGGAGTCCAAATCTCACCAGAAACAAGCCCGACTTACTGCTGGCAATGCGAACCAAACTCTGGCACCGGTCGTACAGGGACCTAACAGCCCGTATCAAGGGGCCCGGTACCCCATACTCCCGGAGCACCCCCCACAGTGCCCCCCGAGGGAAGACGGTCGAACGCCTTCTCCAAGTCCACAAAACACATGTAGACTGGTTGGGCGAACTCCCACGCACCCTCCAGGACCCTGCTGAGGGTGTAGAGCTGGTCCAGTGTTCCACGGCCAGGACGAAAACCGCATTGTTCCTCCTGGATCCGAGGTTTGACTATCCGTCGGACCCTCCTCTCCAGAACCCCTGAATAGACCTTACCAGGGAGGCTCAGAAGTGTGATCCCCCTGTAGTTGGAACACACCCTGTGGTCCCCCTTTTAAAACAGGGGGACCACCACCCCGGTCTGCCAATCCAAGGGAACTGCCCCCGATGTCCACGCAATATTGCAGAGCCGCGTTAACCAACACAGCCCCACAACATCCAGAGCCTTGAGGAACTCCGGTCGAATCTCATCCACCCCCGGAGCCCTGCCACCGAGGAGCTTTTTAACGACCTCGGTGACCTCAGCACCAGAGATTGGAGAGACCGACCCCAAGTCCCCAAACCCTGCTTCCAGATTGGAAGGCGTGCTGGTGGGATTGAGGAGGTCTTCGAAGTATTCCATCCACCGACCCAAAACGTCCCGCGTCGAGGTCAGCAGCACACCATCCCCACTGTAAACAGTGTTGGTGGCAGACCGCTTTCCCCCCCTGAGACACCGGATGGTGGACCAGAATCGCTTCGAAGCCGTACGGAAGTCGTTTTCCATGGCCTCTCCAAACTCCTCCCACGCCCGAGTTTTTGCCTCAGCAACCATCCGAGCCGCATCCCGCTTGGCCTGTCGGTACCTATCAGCTGCTTCAGGGGTCCCACAAGCCAAAAAGACCCGGTAGGACTCCTTCTTCAGCCTGACAGCATCCCTTACCGCCAGTGTCCACCAGCGGGTTCGGGGGTTGCCGCCGCGACAGGCACCGACCACCTTGCGGCCACAGCTTCGGTCAGCCGCCTCGGCAATGGAGGCGCGGAACATGGTCCACTCGGACTCAATGTCCCTCGCCTCCCCCGGGACGTGTTCAAAGTTCTGCCGGAGGTGTGAGTTAAAGCTCCTTCTGACGGGAGACTCTGCCAGACGTTCCCAGCAGACCCTCACAACACGTTTGGGCCTTCCAGGTCTGTCCGGCGTCCTCCCCCACCATCGGAGCCGACTCACCACCAGGTAGTGGTCAGTGGACAGCTCAGCCCCTCTCTTCACCCGAGTGTCCAAAACATGCGGCCGCAGATCAGATGAGACGACAACCAAGTCGATCATTAAGCTGCGGCCTAAGGTGTCCTGGTGCCAAGTGCACATATGGACACCTTTATGCTTGAACGTGGTGTTTGTTATGGACAATCCATGATGAGCACAGAAGTCCAATAACAACACACCACTCGGGTTCAGATCGGGGGGGCCATTCCGCCCAACCACACCCCTCCAGGTCTCACTGTCATTGCCCACGTGAGCGTTGAAGTCCCCCAGCAGAACAAGGGAGTCACCAGGAGGAGCACTCTCCAGCACCCCCTCTAAAGACTCCAAGAAGAGTGGGTAATCTAATCTGCTGTTTGGCGCGTAAGCACAAACAACAGTCAGGACATGTAACCCCCACCCGAAGGGGGAGGGAGGCTACCCTCTCGTTCACCGGGGTAAACCCCAACGTACAGGTGCCGAGATGGGGGGCAACAAGTATGCCCACCCCAGCTCGGCGCCTCTCAGCTGGGGCAACTCCAGCGTGGAAGAGAGTCCAACCCCTCTCGAGGAGACGGGTTCCAGAGCAAGAGCCGTGCGCCGAGGTGAGTCCGACGATGTCCAGTCAGAACCTCTCTACCTCGCACACCAGCTCCGGCTCCTTCCCCACCAGAGAGGTGACGTTCCACGTCCCGAGAGCCAGCTTCTGCAGCCGAGGATCGGACCGCCAAGGTCCCCGCCTTTGGCCGGCGCCCATCCTGCACAGCACCCGACCCCTATGGCCCCTCCCACAGGTGGTGAACTCATGGGAAGTTAATAGAAATTATATTGTTTTACTTATTTGGTATAGCCAAAGCTGTTTATAGTAAAGTAAAATGGCTAAAACACTGAGGTGAGCGACTGCTATTTCAAGTCAGTTGTTGTAATGCATTTACTGTATTCTACAGGATGGAAATCCTGTTGAGAAAACCGGAGAAGTTGTCATCCATTGTTTGATTGATCACCTGGGTGAAAATGTGGGTTCCTTAATCAAGGAATTTGAGGTGAGGAAAACCTGTCTATTACTGGTCTACATTTTGCTAAACTAAAGATCACTCAGTGGTCAAACAAAAAACTACTGTATGGTGAAATATAGCACTGTACTTATAGCTGAGTAGGGATATGTATTGGCAAGAATCTGGTGATACGATATGTATCACAATACCGGGGGGACGATACGATATATTGTGATACTATGAGTAAGATTATATATTGTGATTTTTAAAACTGAATTTAACAGTAGAAAAACTGTCACGGCATAAACACTCCAACCTGTTTCAAACTTTAACACATTCAGTTTTATTACTAGATCTAGTTGATCCACTGGAAGAAAGAAGCTGAAAACAGCCACAAAACTACCAGTTATACTTTAGATTTTACTACAAAAGTTACTGTCATCATTAATGGTTCTATTCAAATTCAAAAAAAAAGAAAAGAAAAATCGATACAAAACTTTTGAATATTAATACAATATTGTGACATAAAATATCGCAATATATCGGTGTATCGATATTTTCTTACATCCCTATAGCTGAGTACAGTTGACTTAATTCATTATTTTAGAAATATCAATGAAGCTATGAAAATATGCAAAAAATATTGTCATTAGATGTTGGTTCTTATCATAGTTGCCAGTTATTGTCCAATATGCTAATTAAGCTAACAAAGAAGTGTCAACATATTTATATTTATAGCTAATTTGTGGTTTTTTTGTTCTCTTTTGGTGACACCCATGTTTCATTTTACTGTGTTAATATAGTGAATACTCGAGGTGTACATGACTGTGAGAAAATCTAGGGTCATGCCTGTGGGATAATTAGATCAAAAATCAAAAGAGAGGGCTGACCCCCAGATCTGCCACATAGTGCAACTCAAACACCCACTGAGTGTGTGTTCAATAAATATTTCAGCTCGATCAGTGACCCTTCTGCACGACGATTGTACTCATGTTTTATTGATGAGCTCCAGAGGAAGACGCAGCGGCACCACCAGACGTGGAGGCTGTCAGGGCTAAACCCGCGTTTAGGATCTGATTACAGCTTTATGGAAACATGTGAAGGGAGCAGCAGAGCAAAATCCGTCGATCCCTGCAGAAAAACCCTCCTCTGCCAAATGAAGGGATTTATTCCACGGCTCAGAGGTGCAGGAGAGGACAGTGAATGATTAACTGGGCTTCACACACCCTGTTATCCGCTGCACTGACAGCGCTGTGTGTCTGAGAGCGCTGCTGTTTAAATTCAACATGACACGGATGGCCTCGAATAATAATCCATCACCCCGTGACGTTTGCAGACAGACTTCGTCGTAGAACCGACTGAAGCTCATCGAGTTTTGTTTGCAGTCAAGCTGTCAGCTTTCAAGGCGTCAGAATAAACAAGGGTTTTTAGTTGGTCTTTCTTCATAGAGGAATAACTTGACCCCGACCCGATTCCATCTCTGAGTCGGGTTCGGTCAGCTCCTGGCAGCACAAGCTTTACACAGAGTCGGGTTTCAGTAATTAGCAGCATTAAAACAAAATGTTCCAGCCAGACGACACGCACAGCATCACATCCAGTCCCTGTTTTACATCGACTCTATCAGCCTGATTAAAGCTCATTAGCTTCCCATCATGTCTTTTGTTTAAAAAAAAAAAGAAAAAAACTTTATTTAATGAGCAGCTGTTACAACAAAGCCTTCTAATAACAGCCTTCTATCACCTGAAGAACATTTCTAGAATTAAAGGTATGATGTCACAACAGGACCTGAAAAAACTCATCCATGCATTTATCTTAAGTCGGATTGATTACTGCAACAGCGTCTTCACAGGTCTGTCTAAAAAGTCAGTCAGACAGCTGCAGCTGATCCAGAACACTGCTGCTCGTGTTCCTCACTAGAACCAGGAAAGTAGAGCACATCACCCCAGTTCTAAAGTCCTTACACTGGCTCCCTGTAGCTCAGAGAATAGACTTCTAAATACTTTTACTAGTTTATAAATCAGTGAATGGCTTAGCACCAAAATATGTTGAAGACCTGTTGTTGCTATACTTTCGTCTCCTTACAGATGACTGACCCATGATATGCCCCGGTGTCAGCTGCCAAATTTATGCGAATGATGCTGGGGGGTTTTCACCAGAGCAAAAAGCGGATGTTTTGTCTGCTTGTACGACTGAGGTGAGTCATTCGCTCATTCAAAACCACTTAGTGCTCAACTTACCCAATACGGTATCAATGTGTTAGAAAACTAAATGTAGAACAAAGGTTGCAAATGCAGCTTCAAAACAAATACATTCAGTTTGTAACATAATTTAAATATCTTGGGGTGGTTCTTGATCCCCAGCTGAATTTAAAAATATGAAGTCCACATTAAAAAGAAAAAATTCATAAAATAATAAAATGCTATTTAAATGGCTTTAAGCGAATCAGATGATACATCCCAAACAAAGCCACCCTTCTGTACATGGATGCTATCATACTCTCTGAATTTACAACGTTCACCTCTAGGGTAAAGTCTTGGCTAAAAGAAAAACAAAATTGCACCCATTTTTAATTAGTTCTGGTTTTACCTGTGAATGAGCGAATGTTGTACAGACTTTGTATAGTGTGTGCAAGGATATCTTTCTTTTTTGATATAGTTCTTGTGTTTTTAACGCGGCGTGGAAAAGCCCAACCAGGGACAAGACTGGAGCATTAGCACTAGCTAAACACTCTAAAACATCGCACCAGTCTGGACTTGTTGTTGCACTACGTTGGATCGCAATGACCCCTTAAAGAGGTTGCACAAAAACAGATCAGTAGTAATCAACAATAACAACAGACTCCTTTATAACAAAACCACAAAAAATAGAAATGTAAAAAATGACTTCAACTTCAGTACTGATTAAGCATACCTCACTGCTCATAAATTATGCTAGGGGAAATCATACAAGAATCAAACAAATTTATAATCCCCCCTCCCCCCCTATTCATAGATTAATATGAATAAACAAAACGATGAAATAAATGAAAACGGAAATAATGTTGAATAATAAAAATGAACTGGAATTGAATAAAAAATAAAAAGGAAACATAACTGAAACCACATAAATGAGCTGTCTGGAGAAGAAAAAATAAATGCAATGGAATAATAATGAAATTATTATTATTGTTCAATAAATAATATAATAATATAAATAATAAATACAAACTGAAATTTTTCATCTCCTGTACTGTATTAACCAGTAACTCTGTCAGCAGAAACCTCTATTAAAAATCACACCAAAACAGAAACATCTTTCTGTAACTTACAGTAATACATTTACAGGGAGAGGTATGTATGATCCCAGCAGAGGGGCATTCCTAAGACAACCAGCCGACTTGGCGGAAAATCATGGACACTTTTCTCTTTCAGTCTGTCAGTTTTCTCTCCAGAGCTGCCAGGACGGCAGCCGGGCTGTTGCTGCATGTGTAAATTGGATTTTGCAGTGAAACGGGGAAGCAGGAGGAGGTGGTGCGACGCCGAAGCTCATTTCAGATCGGCTGCCATCAAAGGTGTGATGTATTCGCCAATATGTTCCCGATCTGCTATCAGGAGCAACGACGTGACGAAGATCAACAGACCAGAAGACTTCACAGCAGATTAAATCATATCCCACATGTGGTGTTCCAATGCAAATTTACAGTATATGTTTCCAATACAACGTGAGTCAGAAATGTGATGAACAACAACGCCCAAACGTCTCACTCATTGTTATAACTGAGAGGACTGAAGAGTGAAGGAAATCAGAAAAATATCTCACAATAACATCATACTCCGCAAAATAATATTCATCAAAGATGCCATCGTGGATCCTAAATTTATTCCTATTTTGCTTCTAAAGAATCACACTTCAAAATATAATTGTCCCTTTAATTAGGAATCTCGCTTATTAGCTTTAAAAATGCGATTAAAGACCTCTCAGCTAATCAGAAGAAATCATTTCTTGAGTCTGATGAGCTGTGTTTTAGATGAGTCAGCTCTTCCAGACTTTAGGCCACCGGTTTCAGACGGAATAAGATGGAAAACTCCCATCAGGTCGTTCCGGTTACCGAGTCTCCGCCTCGAGATGTCGACACATGAGTTCTGATCCTGAATGTAAACCAGGACCAAAAGAACAAGATTGTATATGTAAGCAGCAGACGTTAGCTTCCTAAGTAGCATGACCCTGGCTCAGATACCAGAGGAAGACCTCTGAGTCGTCTCAATGGGGCACGCCTCCTGGATGACATCAGCTGGAGGTTGTTTTTTTTAGGGCACATCTGATTTAAAATTGATCTATTTATCTCTTTTGGGCTGAAAACACTCTAGAGGAATCCAGAGATATTTTTGATGGAAAAGAGGAATATGCTCACAACGCATCATAATCTCGGAACTTTTGTGAAGTTTTTTTTTTTACCTCAGATCACTAAATCCAGGTGTTATGATCTCTTCTAGGAGACAGGTGTATTAAAATTAGCACCTAGCTATGCAGACTGATTCTACAAACATTTGTTAAAGAAGGCTGAGCTGCAGATTGTGCAGGAAGCCTGCAGCTCAGCCTTCAGCCCAGCTGGCATGCCCTTTGGTTTAATGTTTGCTGATGCCTCTAACACAGCCACTTTTTTTCCCACTGTTATAGAAAGCAGGGATAAAAGAGGAAAGGGAGCCAGTGCGTTTACATGCATGAAGAGAAAACCGAATTACTGCCTTAGTCCGACTGAAATTGGACTTTTGAAACGCATCTTAGTCCAAGTGGAGTCGAACCGAACTGGCTTTCTCCTAATCGAGCTAACGCACCCACATAACTCAATTAGAACATCGAATTTCTCTGCATGTAAACTCCAACACAGGTGATCCAAGCTATTAGCAGACTGGGCAATCCCCCTTTTGGGAAGTGACCAGACCATGGAAGCGGGAATAACAACAATCAAACAGTACAGTACTTACTAAATGTACAGTGCTGCAGGGTTGTTGTCATCCATTTATTCGCTCATTGTGCATATCATGCTTTTACTCCACCTGCTTCACTGCTGTCAGCATCTGTTTACTATCTGTGTGACACTCTAGGCCAACCAGAAGAATGTCAACGGGAAAGGGCGCAATGTCGCCACCCAGCGGCACGGAGTCTAACGCAATTCATTCAATAATACGAATTTCTGTGCGACATGTAAACCGGGATAAAGGTTCCCTTTCTGATTAAGCTGTTAGTTCGATTGTTGCCAAAAGCTCAATTTAGATGTGCATTTAAACATACTGAGTACACTTGTGATGTATCACCACTGATGTGAGCGGAGCCTGAAATTTACAGTCTACAGTGTGCACTCCATCTTTCTCCGTTATACCCTTGCTGCAGTAAATCAAGCTGCAACCACGTTTTTCTCCAGCTGATGCTTCGATCCCGTTTTGGAAATCCTCCCCGGATGCAGGCTCCACCGCTCTGCCCTGAGAAAGTATTATTTACATCAGTGTGGGAGTGTTAATCTGCAGAATGCTTTCAGGGAAACAAAAGAGGCAACATTCGGTTGTACACATGAGGTAAGAAGCACCGAGAAGCTGACATTCAGTGTGAGATCTCTCCAGCAGAGCCGTCTGAGGGTTGTTTTATGAAGAGGCGATATCAACACAAGAGGAAGACGCAGGAGAGTGTCTCCAGACACTAGACGAACGCTTGTCCTGTCACAATAAAGGAACAAAATGATAAAAGGTGACTTCGTAGGGAGCTTCGGCTGAAAGTTTCAGCGCGCAGGAGTGGAAAAAGCTCAATCAATACAGACTCTACAGCACCTTTGAGCTTTCTGGTCTGTTTCTGGTCCTTGGAAATACACAAAGCAAATATTAAATTCTCTCTCAGGGGAATATGAGCCTCAATATTCTGTTCCCAATAAAACTGACACACAGCAGTATCCACTGTGGGATAAATTAAAATAGATGGAGGAAGGAAGGAAACCCAGACATCCCTCTGCCCAGGGATACTTTTTAGCTAAATAGAGTCCATGGAGGGGTATAAAGACTCACCAAATATAGTGACAAAATCTTCACAGAAGCATACACAAACATAAAAGTTGTGTAATAAGTCATAATTCTGCAACCTTTTTAAGTGCAAGGATTCAAAGTAGCCTATTTGAATCCTTACTGGCAATCAGTAAAAACTAGTAGCAAGACAGAACCCCCCGAGCTTTGTTGTTTGTTGTTGTTTACACATAGAACTAATAAGCAAGCTAATATTAACAAGAAATATAATTAGCAGGTTGAAGATGAAGTGGTGTGACATGAGTCACTTTCAAGGTGGTTATTACAGGGGCCGATATCCGTGCCACAGGCCCGGTGCCAATGGGTGGGCCAGGGGGGCCGCCTGCCCAAGACAGATTACAATGGCCTTGTAAATTAAGATGTAACCATGCAATGTATTCACCCAAGACAACCAGCAGAGGGTGCTGTAAGCTATTAAGCTGGACTTTTTGGAGGCAGTAAGGAAGATACTTTGATAGTTTTATGCCAAAATGGACATTAGAGCTTGAAAACAAGAGCAAATTTACCAGAAGTAGGGATGCTAAGACATCACCAGTCTTAGAGAGGCAAGTGCAACTTTGAGTGACATTCTGGTCCACACTCCATACCAGTAGGTGGCGATAATGCAACAATTGTTTGTTTTCCAGCTGCCAATAAAAACCAAGAAGAAGAAGAAGGGCGCTGCTGTGTTATTTCTAGGTCAAAATGAGCATGCGAACGATAGTTATGATGAAGATTTTGTAAGAAATACACACAAGGAAGGGAGTAATCAAGGGTTTGCGTGGCAGATTATGGTTGCTTTCACACCTGCAGCATTTGGTTTGATTAAAACGAACTCAAGTACGGTTCGTTTGAGCTGGTGTAAATGCGGAGCAGTGAGATTTGGTCTGGACTACACTGGCGGAGCTACGGGGTGGCCACCCCCTGGCCAATCCCTGGCCACCCCGACGGCCACCCCGATGGCTCTGAGGAAAGTTGTAGGTAAGTTTACCAATGTTTTTTTTTACTTTCGTCCAGTCTGTGCATGTTTTCACATTAACTTAATCGTTAACATTCCGAGGGCCCCCGGGCACAACCCACTTCTTAGTTTAAATCCATCGTTGTTCTGACTTCTAACTTCTATGAACCTATACATATTTTATATCATTGGAAAACTAAGAGTCTTGTGATTCCAATTATGGATGGCGATCAAGGATACAATCATAACTGTAGACATAGTGAGCGCTTTTGCCAACACAAACGTTCTCCTGATGGAGGTATAAAAATATGGAACTCACCACTTTGTAGTCCAATAAATGTGACAAAACCGCATCAATAAGGGTCCGATTAAAGTCCTCCAATAAAGTGATTAGTCCAAGACAACAGTAAACCCGATAAAAATGTAAAATAAACAGGGAAAATGCGCTTCCGAAATGTCTATGACCATTTTTGTAGTCTTTTACCAATTTGTTTCCACTTCCTTCGCTTCCACTTCCGCCTACAAAGGTCACTGAGCATGCCCAGAAGAAAAAAAAGAAAAAGGAAAAAAAATTCATCTGGTTCATCTCCAACCAATGGCGCAAGTCAAGTTATAGTAAGTAACTCGAACCAATCGTGGTCCAGAACTCTGATGATTGACGCATCAAATAGCCAATGAAATGCTGTAAACGGAGATATATAACTTGACCGGGCGGACTTAGTCGCTCCCATAGTATTTGACGTGCGTAAAATGTCCTATTCATGAAGAGATTACGCACAGTGCGTACCAGTAACATACTGTTTCAGCACCGTGTCCAAGCAGCCTTTATGATCAAAATACAACATAGAAGAAAGCCGTGGAGCTTTATATGAGAAGATGCAGTTATGATTCTGATTATATTTTTAATTCAGTGAGGACTACGGCATTTACCCAGGAGATGGCGCATATGACACACTTTTGACCACCTTTGACCTGTAGTTAGAAAAATGTGTGCAGAACACTCATTTTTTTGGTTTATTGCTGTCAAATTTGGTGTGGATGAAGGTAATACTTTAGGCTTTAGACCCACAGTGTGTTTTAGGTCCCAAGCTATTTTTAAAGCAATTTTTACAGCATGTATTTATATAAAATAAATAATCAGACATAAAAAAAATATTTTTCAGTGTATTAAAATTCATATTGCTTGGTAACAATAGCACTCAGAGATATTGACACAGTTCTGGGATATATTTTTGAGTGTTTGCTTTCCAAAGAGACCCAACCATGTCTCTACTCAAAATGGTTCAAGAACAGCTTCAGGTTAATTTTGGGTATGCGTTTAAAAAAATGTAGGGCGGAAATTGCAGGAATGTTAAGGGGTTAAAGGGGGGGTATTATGCAAAATGGACTTTCTGAAGCTTAATACCCTGAGAACCTGTCTTTCCCTCATTAAATACATGCCTGAAGTGTTGCTCTGACCCATTCAGTCATGTTAGAGTAATCTTTGAGTCTCTGCTGGTAGTTCTCGGGGTTGCTGAAACGCCTGCTCCCACCTATCCCCGCCTTTTCCACCCATCTCCTCCTCCGACCTTATGTACTCAGCCGAGAGCCTCGCCCCTGCAGAGCTCCCCTACCCTTCCCCTGGTGCTTTTTCCTCAGTCAGGTTAGCATACATTTACCTTTACTCTTTACCTATCAGGTGAAATGAAAAGAAAAATATCTGCCTACTTCAGTAAGAGTAGGAATGAGAGTAAAAATGATCAAAAGAGGGACAGTGAGGTCAGGCAGGACAAGAGATCCACAGGTACAGCACACGGACAGCCTGGTTATCTGTATATCTGGTCTCAGCCCTCTGCAGTCAGATACTTGTCTGTTATCTTGATGATGTAGGCTTCCTTTGTGTGCTTTCTGACAGTTTAAACATTTATGTTCCAGACAATGTCCCACAGGAATCCACACAGGACTCTTCACAAGGTAGGTGCCCACCACCAGCATTTAGGCTACTTATTGTAGGCTATTGCCATTTGAAATTACAAATAACAATGGTAGGCATAGCATAATGTAAACCTTACATGACTAAATAAATACTACTATTAATATTTATTCTTGTGTTTTTCAACTTGAACATATTACACCAGTTTTAAAATCGCTGCATTGGCTCCCCGTGCGTTTCAGGGTTGATTTTAAGGTTATTTTAGTTGTTTATAAATGTTTTCATGGTCTTGGCCCAGGGCTGTAGTGCAGGACTGCTGGTCTGATAAATAAGAAGGGCTAAGACTCTTGGGCCTTATTTATCGTACTCAACTATGATTTTAAAAGTAATTTAGTAGATTACATGGATTAATGAATACTTAAGTACATACCATACCATACCAAGTTTATTTATAAAGCACACTTTATGACAGCATGAGAGCTGACCAAGACGCTGCACATTTCTCTGTACAAGTAAAAGTACAGGCTTGAAAATCTACTCATAAAAGTACAAGTACCCCAAAAACTACTTCAATACAGTAATCTGAGTATTTTTAATTACTTCCACCTCTCGTTATGTCAGACTAAAACAATTAATAAAAATATAAAGTACAGTAGCTATCATAATAAAGAACAGTGCTTTAGACATTTTGTCTATCTACCATATATGTAAAAAGGGCATATCAACAATAAGAAGGTTATTGCCATTGATAGTAACGGTCACAGTGTAGGCTACAGGCAAACCCTCGATTTGTTGTTTCCCTACACCAAGAACAATGTGATGTGCGTATACTGTATGTATGTACAGTATGTATGGATGTATCTACTTATGGCCACCCCTATGTGAGTAGTGATCTCACCCTGGCCACCCCAGTGAAAATTTTCTGGCTCCGCCACTGCTGGACTAACGAACCGGACCAAGACCCACATTTTAAGGTGGTCTTGGTCCACTTCCAAACGGACTCTGGTGGGGTTCACTTCAGGTGTGAATACAAACCAGCCTCGGTTCGGTCCAACTTCCTGATAAAAGCCCTTTTTGTTCTATGTAGGCATCTGTAGTGCGCTGCGCTTTGCACTGTGGGAGGCCCCTTTTCTAGTGTTGTAACTTGTTAGCATTAGCGCCAACGATGAATCGTGGTCAGACGTGGAGTTGGGAGGAAGTCCAGTGCTTCATCGAGATTTGGTCGTAGAATGATGTAAATATAATGTATTACGACCACCACAACAAGAAGACAAGCGCGATCCATCTGTGTATGCAGAGCTAAGTCTGTTTATTTCCAGGAGTTTCACCACGTCTGCTGCTGGACCAATACGGAAATGACTGACATCATGCATCCGTTTCCTGTTTGTCTTTTTCTTGGACTTTCTTTGTGCAACTCTTGCTACAGCGCCACCACACGCAAGGGGGATATACGACATGTAAAAGGTTTAGTTCATTTGTCAAAAGTGCAATGTGAACACGAAGCGCACCAGCTCTAAGCTGCAACAATGTTGCAAAATTGGTCCCCAATCGTACCGAGTCCAGCGGACTAACAGGTGTGAAAGCACCCGATGTTGGATTGTGGACTAGATATTTTACTGAAGGACAAACCGTTTTTTTTTTTTTCGAGATGGCTCAGTCCAAGTCAATGACATGAGAATTCAAACGGTGAGTTGCACATTATTTTTCTCTCTGAGCAGTTTGACAAAAGGGTTTACTGTGTCTACAATTATGACTGTATCCTTGATTGGCATCATTGGAATCAAAAGAATCTTAGCTTTCCAGCGATGTGTAATATGTATGTGTACACAAAAAAGGTGTCGCGAAAAAAGACAGATTTCAACCGGAAGAATGTAACGTACCGCCAGCGGGGCTTAAAAACGCGAAGGTGTTAATTGAAATGTCTTTTTCCTGTCCCAACAGAATAAGCCCCTGTCGCCCCCAAGCTGTTCTCTGATGTGAGTGTTTGAATGCATCATAATTAAAACATTAAGAGATAGCCCTCAGTTTGCAACTAATTTCAAAAAGTGTCTTGAAGCAGGAGTGATATAGAGTTAACAACAAAGCATTGCATCTTCATCTGCAAACGGCTCCAGACTGAAGATTCAAAACTGTTTCTTTGCTGTGAGCAGGCGTCTTCTTTCCGTCTGTTTAAAACAGTTTGACACTGATAAACGGGAATTCCCTTCAACTGTTTAGTATACTTTCTGATTTGCTGTCATGATCCCCGCAACATTCAACGCTCTCGCCACGCACCGACCTGCAGAGAGAGACGCAGAGAAACCATTAAGCTCCCTTTTTTGGTTGGTTACGCTACAGATATCTTACAGGTAGTAAAAATAAATCACCACTTTTAAATCCTTTAGTGAACATTTTCAACAGGCTGTGCTAAATACAGACACCGTTCATTTATTTCTCTGTGTACCTGCTGGTTTTTGCACTATTTTAAACAGATAACATTGATCCAACATTAATCTCGTTAAACGGTGACCCCTGAGGAAAGCAGCCGAGTCGCTGGCCAGCGGCCCGCTGCTCTGGATAGATTACCAAGGTAATCCCGTCTGAAAATCATTCTTAATGTGACGAGTAAGCCTAAAATCGCCCGCGCTCTGAGCTTAAAAGCTCCCTCAATATGTTCTCAGATTTAACCAGGGCGAATGCTGCA
The DNA here is from genome assembly GCA_963556495.2 of Valencia hispanica. NCBI lineage: Eukaryota > Metazoa > Chordata > Actinopteri > Cyprinodontiformes > Valenciidae > Valencia > Valencia hispanica. Next base: position 5,440,217 of record OY747712.1, on the reverse strand, counting down.
GATCAGACCCATTTTTCATAGTGTTTGGGGATGAACGAACAGGAAGAGGAAAGTCACGTCCTGAGCAGTAGACGGCATCATGGTTGCTCACATGATTCTTCTCTGTGCATCAAAGGTTTTTTTTTTTTTTAAGATTAACAAAGATTGTAGATATCTTTGTAGGACAAATCACCAACATTTAGATGACATTGGGCAAATGAAAAAGCAAAAGTTTTATCAGTGAATATGATGCTTTATCTGCAGCTGAGGTTCTTTGACCGAACATAAGGATTTGTTGGACGACATTCCATTTAAACCTGCAGGCAAACTCAACTGAAAAACACTTCACCTTCTCTATACTGTCTGGCCTCGGAGATAACAAGAGTTCCTCAGAGATCAATCTAAGGATCCTTTCTTATTTTCTATGTAAATAAACTGGGATGATGCTCCCAGTAACTGAACATCCTCCGTGGCCTGTTATCAACTTTTCACTTACTTTAACATAGAAAGTACCCTTACATCAGTTCTTCTCTACCTTCTGTGTCTCTGCTCTGTCTTCTCACACCCCCAGACGATCGTGGGAGATGGGCGCTCGTACTGAGCCAAGTTCTGATTCTGTTGGAGGTTTCTTCCTGTTAAAGGGGCGTTTTTCCTCTCCACTGTCGCTGCATGCTTGCTCATTATGAGGCATTGCTGTGTTTGGAGTCTGCATCAACAGGGCCCAACTGCCGGTCAATGACTCAATCCAATCTGCTGGGATTCCTTACATAGAAAACGAACTAAAACTTTAATGTTTGTATGATTGCATTGAAATAACCTTTCTCGTAAAGTGCCTTGAGATGACATCAGTCGTGAATTGGCGCTGTATAAATAAATTGAATTGAATTGAATATGAATGGAAAAGAAGATGCGTCTAAATCCAGACACGATCACAGCTAAATAACTGTTGACTTGGATCAAGCTACTTTTTCAGAAGTTTTCAATTCTACGGTTCTCAACAAGCAGTTCCTGTCGTCTTCCTTGGTTTGTTTCTGACATATCTGGATACTCTGATGTACCTCCTGCAGATAGAGAGTCTAACTCGGTCTGTGCATCGTTACATGATGCTGAACACGTTTCCACAAAGTCATAAAACCAGTCATGTGTCATCCTTAATCTGTTTCTGCTCATTAGTCAGCTTGTTGACCTTTGCAGACCAGCCAGGTGAGGTCCAAAGGCACTGTCAGTTAGCAATGAGCTGGAGCTAATCGGTACGCCTTGTCCTTCAACCTTCACCCACATCCATTCTTTTTTTTTTTCACACCTGCTTTATCCTGTGGAGTGTCATTTGGTGGGAGCCGATCAGTGCTGACAGGAGAGTCTGTCACTGAAATGGCTTTGGACTGTGGGAGAAACATGCAGCAGAGAAGGTGAGTCATTGTTGGTGATGCATTCAGCTGTTAGGGACGACTGTGGCTCAGGTGGTAGGAATTCGTCCAGTAATCGGTGGGTTTCTGGTTCGAATCCCAGCTCTGTTCGTCTCGGTCGTTGTGTCCCTGGGCAAGACACTTAACCCTGTTGCCTGCTGGTAGTGGTCAGAGGGCCCGGTGGCGCCTGTGTCCGGCAGCCTCGCCTCCGTCAGTGTTCCCCAGGGCAACTGTGGCTACAATGTAGTAGCTTACCACCATCAGCGTATGAATGTGTGCGTGAATGGGTGAATGACTGAATGTAGTGTAAAGTGCTTTGTGGTCCTTTGACTGAAAAATCACTACACAAATGCAGGCCATTTTTCTGTTTCTGTTTATTGCATGTTCCACACGCGCAGACTGAACAAAAAAGCCCTTTAAGGTCTACCAAAGAAAAGGTCAAAACGAATATAAAACAGGCTCCTTGCACCCTTAAACCTTTTGTAGTTTTTTAAAATATTTTTTATACATATTTTTCAATGTCACAGTTTCAAATTAAATATTTAGTTATCAGGCTAAAAATTACGTTTACAAAGTAAATATTTGGCTCCAAGCTAAATATTTAGCTTCAAATTAAATATTTAGTTTGAAGCTAAATATTTAGCTAGCAAGCTAAATATTTTACATTTAACTCCAAACTAAACTATGTGTTTAGCTAGCAGGCTAAAATGAAGCTAAATATTTAGTTACAAACTAAATATTTAGCTTCAAATTAAATATTCAGTTTTGTTAACATTTAGCTCCAAACTAAACTAAACATTTAGCTAGCAAGCTAAATATTTAACATTTAACTGCAAATTAAACTAAACTAAGTATTTAGCTAGCAAGCTAAATTTCTACTTTGAAGCTATGTATTTAGCTAGCAAGCTAAATATTTAACGTTTAACTCCAAACTAAACTATGTATTTAGCTAGCAAGCTAAATATTTAACATTTAACTAGAATCTAAACTAAGTATTTAGCTAGCAAGCTATATATTTAACATTTAACTCCAAACTAAACTAAACTATGCATTTAGCTACCAAGCTCAATTAAGGCTACATTTTTAGTTCCAAACCAAATATTTAGCTTCAAATTAAAAATATTTAGTTTGGAGCTGAATATTTAGCTAGCAAGTTAAATATTTAACATTTAACTACAAACTAAACTAAGTATTTACCTAGCAAGCTAAATTTCTACTTTGAAGCTATGTATTTAGCTAGCAAGCTAAATATGTAACATTTAACTCTAAACTAAACTAAACTAAACTATGTATTTAGCTAGCTAGCTAAACTGAAGCTAAATATTTAGCTCCAAACTAAATATTAGGCTAGCAAGCTAAATATTTAGTTTGAAAAATGTAACATTTAAATAGCCTAATGAAATTAGGAAAATTTATTATTTTCATAATTTTAGATAGTATAAATATTAATGTTGATTATTTTAAAGACAATTATTAGTATTATAAATTATATAATTATTAATAGTTATTATATAATTATTTACGTCGTAGAATAGTTATTAATTGTATTCAAAAACATTTTTAGAAATATGCTGAAACAATAGTCAGGCAACTTTTAAGTAGAGCTCAAAATGCAGGGGCCCCTAAGGTTCTATATAAAGTGTTTTTTCTGTGTCTATATCTTAAATGCGTCATGCATGTTGCATCAGATGTATCGGGGGGGGGGGCTTAAATACAATTGTTCAATTTATGTCCAGAAGCTCTTATTGGAGGATTTATTTGTGTTCTGTTCACTGGCAGAGGTACAATGAGCTGTAATTAGGTTCTGTCAGCAATTTAGTTCAGTGAGGAGGACGTCACGGCTTTCATTGAGATGAATGTCCTTCTGCCCGGCTGATAATAGGCGAAGGAGGACTGCTGAGTTAACATTTGGGAAGAAAATGAGAATGACTTCCAGGTAAGTTTCTTTGGAGGTCGGTCAATGTCGCCTGAGCGCAAAGGAGGGAAACCAAAGCGTTTAAATTCACATTCAAGTTCCAACTAAAGCATCTGAATGAAAGAACAAGGTAAGAACGATGGTGATTTATCTGGTCCATACGCTCCTCTGGCACTTAAAGTCCACACAGAAGGTTTAAGAGGCCAGAAGAGAGAGCAGTGAGAGGAGGAAATGAGCCGCTGCCAGGGTTGTTTTTTATCATTTTTACAGCCGAGGCTGTGGGGCTGTAAATCCTGCAGACAGACTATTTTGTTTGGTCTCACAGGGGTCGAGGTTGGGCAAACCGGCGAGGTGACAAACAGTTAAATCTAACCCCTCACGAAAGTTCTGGAGAACACATTGAAACATCATTTTGGTCAGTCTGTAAACCAGAAAAAAAAGCTGCTGGTGCTTCCTTCAGACTGAATGTTCCTCGATTATAACCTACTCTAACTGAATTCACCAGAGGATGCCTTACCAGCTCCTGATGGAGGTTGATGGGGTTGCATTTTCAGTTTGCATCGTGCAACTGATGAGCGTACGGGCCATACATCTGATCCAGTGTTGGAACCAGGAGATTGTTTTACCGAGCTATGCATAAAACAGTGCTACACTCATGCACGCTTCTTCTCGGGTCTGAATTTGCACCAGTTTAGATCCAAATAAACTATAAAGGCCAATGAACTGACATAGAAAGGTTAAATATGTCAGTATGAATGGGTGTGGGGGTTGTTGGGTCTAAATTTAATTTAGCAAGTGGTATTCATAGTAGGGCTGGGCGATATGGCCTTAATTCTATATTGCGATATAATCTGAAGTAGGGATGTATATTGGCAAAAATCTGGTGATACGATATGTATCGCGATACATGGGAGACGATACGGTATATCTCAATATATCGCGATACTATGAGTAAGACTATATATTGTGAATTTTAAAACTCAAATTATCTGTAGAAAAACTGTCCCAGCATTAATCTAAAACTCCAACCTGTTTCATACTTTAACACATCCAGTTTTATTACTACATCTAGTTGATCCACTGGAATGAAGAAGGTGAAAACAGCCACAAACTACCAGTCATACTTTTAATTTTACTACAAAAATTACTTACATCATTAATGATTCCATTCAATTCTTAAAAGCAAAAAAATCAATATTTTTGTGTTGAATACAATATCGGGAAATAAAATATCGCGATACATTGGTGTATCGATATTTTCTTACATCCCTAATCTGAAGCATGTGCTGAAACAATATTTATTGCAATATATTCTTTTCCCCTGTTTATATGTGCCAAAATGACTGTTAATGAACATTCTCACATTCCAGATACATTGCAGCACAACAGCAATTCCAAAAAAGTACATATGTCATTTTAAGAACATTTGTTGGGTAAACTGCATTTAAAAAATATTTTAAAAAATTTTCCCCAAAAAATGCAACATAAACATTCCCATAAAATAAAGATGAAGATGTTTTCAATAAAATAAAAGCTAAATGTTATGAAAACACAAAGATAAAAATTGTTTAAACTGAAGTGCAAAATATAAAAAGTCAAATAACTTTTCCTTCTGCTTTCCTGATTACTTATTTATAAATTTAATATCACACAAAATGAAACTGCACATATTTGAATTAAAAATTCAAGTTCAACAAGTTGTTTTGCCCTGACATAGAAAACTAAAATTTTTAAACTTGCAGCATCTAGTGTAAATACGAACACTGAACATCAGTATTTATCCTCCTTGCGTACCCGGTACAAAGTACGTAGGCAGAGCTTGATGACATCATCAAAATGCGCAATCACAGTAGGGCCGTATAGTCAGAGTCTCTACCGTTGAAGATAAAGTTTAAAGGATTAGACAGAAGACTATACTAAAGAGGAATATGGATGAACTATGAACCTAAGAGAAACTGGAGAGCACTAGAGTGAAGAAAACGAAACTAAGGAAGTAAAACTACAAGGAAGGATTCTTTAAAGAGGACTGACTAGAAAGAGAAATTTAATATAACAGAACTAACTGGGACTAATAATGAATAAGTAACCGTTGGAACCTAAGAAAATAAATAAGGGATGAACACAAACATGAGAAACCAAACATAAGAGCACCTGAGGGTGAGAAAACGTAGTGGAAGGAAAAAACTCAAGTAACACGACAAAACACCAAGAAATAGGCTAAAAGGAATAATGTAAACCGAATAAGGGAATGAATTAACTAAAGCTCAAAGCCCAAACACTCAAGGAACCTAACACCTTCAGTCATTCACCCGTTCACGGACACATTCACACACTGCTGGTGGTAAAGCTACATTGAACTGCCCTGGGGCCGCACACAGGCGCCGCCGGTCCCTCTGACCATGTACTGGGCTGCTGTGCAGCTCCTGCTAGCTTCTGTCTCTTATCCTTCTGCAGCACCCTCCGCACCCCTAGTACCCATAGTCGTTGTACGTAGGTGAGTGAATGAGTAGATAAAAACACAGAAATACAATGAAACACAGGATACTGAAACCAAAAGGATCCAGGATGAAAAATAAAAATGTCCACAAGCTTCAATAAAAAACCTCTTCTTTGCTTCAGCAGCTGTTTTCCACGCTGTTTAAATACCAGGGCTGCGTTGACTGCTTGGCAGGAGCCTGCCTCAAAAACGATCTGGTCCGTGAACGCACCATAGCAAAGCGGCTAATTACCAGGACATGTTCAGGGTCAATGGGTTTTGGTTTTTTTTAGATCTCCGGAAAGAGAATAAGCTCTGTAACCTGGTGCCGTGCCGGTGAAAAATTAGTTTCCTCTCATTACAGGCTGAACAACAATATTCATATATATATATATATATATATATATATATATATATATATATATATATATATATATTATATGTATTATATGTATTATGTTAAATTGAATATTGTTGTTCAGCCTGTAATGAGAGGAAACAAATTGGGTTTAATTTAAAGTCATATTTTCACCTTGTCATTTATTTTATATTTATAAAATAAATATTTAGGTCTGACCTAAATATTTTTCTAACACAATATTCAGTTTGAAAATTAAATATTTATTTTGCCAATAAATATTTAGTTTGTGAATTATTTTATTTACTTTGTAAACTAAATATTTATCTTGCATTTAAACATTTAGTTCGGTGCAACATAATTAGTCTATTTATTTTGTGTGCTTAGCTCCAAAGTAAATATTTATTTTACAAATTAAATGTTTAGGTCTGATCTAAATATTTATTTTACAAACTGAAAATTAAATTTGCAAACTAAATGTTTATTTTCAAGCTAACTAAATATCGACCTAAATATTTAGTATGCAAGAAACTAAACATTTAGCTAGCAAGACATACTAAGTTTGGTGCTAAATATTTAGCTTGCAAACAAAATATTTAGGTCCAAGCTAAATAATTAACTTGCTAGAAACTAAGTTTTTGGAAAATAAATATTTTGGTCAGACTCATATATTTAACTAAATATTTAGTTTTTGAATCAAATATTTAGTTTACAAGCTAAATATGTAGTCTTTAAAATACATATTTAGCTTCCTCCAAACTAAATATTTAGTTAGGAAATGTAACATTTATAAATGTATGAAAGACAAGGACAAAATATTACTTTGAAAAATTAACTACCAATTTTTTTCTCTAATGACAGGATAAATAATTTATTTTTGACTGTATAACTTTACAAACAGCACAGGTTGTACAGGAAGAATGCTCAATCATCCTGCTGGCTGTATGCTCCAAACTTAAAACGTAAACCTAAATGCTTAAAAACTTAAATGGAGCCAAATTAAAAGTTTGTCTTTTAAGTTTTAGGATGGCTGGAAGCATAAGATCGGTGTGTACCAATATGAGGTATTGGCACAGCAGTTTGCAGCGCTTTAAGGCCAGATTGTCCTCCACGGTTGCTGCGCCAACAAAGCCCACCAGCCGGCTGCTTTTCCCCACCAGCTGGACTTCTCCGTATCTTCGCCGAAGGCCCTGTCGATGCAGGCATCACTCTTACATAATCAGCAAATGATCTGGAAAGGGGCTTTAAATTATTTCTCAATTCAACAGCTCGCCCAGTTCTCACTAAAATAACTCAATCTTTAGGAGGAATCGATGTGTGTTTTCACAAGTGTTTATTTCCGGATGTCATTTTCTGTCTTCACCCTTGAGAAATGTATGAAGACGATGGACGAATAAAGCTTTTTCGAGTCTGTGGTAATTCCTGAAAAGTCTGGGAGGTCGCCGGGCAGAAATGTCACTGGGAAAATTCAGCCTTTAAAAGCACATAAAGCTCCGTCTGATGGCTCTGAGATGTCATTAAATATTAAGAGCGACTGAGTGCAGTGTCTAGTAACAGCAAGATTGTCCGAGATCACCGCATGAAACGGGTGAGATCGAGGTGAGAAGGATGGAGCCCCGCTTCCCTTCCTCCCAAAGGAAGGAGCTTTCATCCAGCCGAGTCGGTCGGCTTCTCACTGTAGGAAAAAAGGGAAGAAAGCTGCAGGATCAACGCAACCAAGCGAAATGTTGCCTGCACAGACAACCACTCCTTAAAGGTCAATCTGATTCGAGTGAGCAGAAACTGTGTGAAGATCCACATGGCTGCCAAGTCCTTCAGAGGAGCTGAAGGGTTAAAGAAGCAGAAACTCTGAGTAGACAACCAATAAAAGCTCCCAACCAAGCAAACCCGAACCAAACGGACATGAACTCCCCCCAAAAAAACGGTTCAGTAATTCAGATTACAAGTAACTTGGTACCAGAAAAACCGACACGCTCCTTAAAAATTCAGAAATGCTTCATTCTGATTGGATGACAGAGCTGCCTCACCTTAACTCCAAGCCGCTTGTGTGCAGCAGCTCGTTCTTTGATACACAGATGCGCATTTTGGCCTGTTTGACCACTAACCAGAGCAACACCCTTCATTACTGAAGAGCAGCCGGACCCGTCCATCGCCTGCTCCATTCTGCTATCTCATGAAGGAGATACCAAAATACTTGAAGTCCTCAACTTGACGCAATAGTTCAATCTCATTTTTTATCTAAAAGTTAAGAAAACTGACTGAAACTAAGACTGAAGTCTTTGCACACCGGGTCCGATGCGAATAAACGACACAAAATTGCGAAAAATCGGAGGCCGAAAATCGACGTGTTGTGTATGCACACCAGACATAAGGCGGCAAAACAAAAAATGGATTCAACATCAAGTGAGGACGACATTGTGTTGATGATGACGGAGAAAGAAAAGAAGAAAAGAGCGCATTGGGTACATCCTATTCTGGAGAAGAGAGGAGAGTTTGGAGAACATCGCAGCTGTAGTTAACAAATATGATATTCCTCTGTAATCAATCATAACTTACACAACAATAAACCAAACGTAAATCGTCCTGTTTAACGTGTAGCCAAACCATTGACGAGCATTTCGACTGTGAGAAAACAAATCACATCTAGCGAAAAAGACAATTTCACGCATTCCAGGTTAACAAGTTACCGCATCTCGTTTGAGATGTTATGGATTTGTGACTATGTGTTTGATTAACATTCAAGTTTTGTAAACTTTTGTGTACATTTCTGCTTGAATTTCCAAGAGGTGTCAAGTCATGACGTATTGAGAGCTAATGGCTACACAGCTATTTCGTACACATTGATTTACTCACCAGCTTCATATCCAAGTTCTTCAGCAACGGATCGCCTCACATTATCCTTATAATCGTTGTCCTTGTAGTTTTTCTCTTTTTTATTAAAGAGACAGGGGTTCAGGGACACAAAAAGGATCAGAACCTCAGCCATGGTGAAGAAAACACGAGTTACTTCAATGAAAGAAACACTTCAGTTCGCGACTCTCGGCTCTGATGATGCCATCACCACACCTTCTCTGATTGGTCAAGTGTTTATCTGTCGGATACGAGTTTTTAAAAAATCGACCTCAATCGAAAAAATAAAACTCGCAAAAATCGCAGGATGGAATTTCATCAGTGGTGTGCACGTCCCCATTGACTCGACATTGATACGAAAGAAAATATTGTCGTGTGAATTAATCGCACGAAGAAAACGGACCCGGTGTGCAAAGACCTTAACTCGGAGGGGTGTAACGGTACAAGTATTTGGATTTGGAGTTTCTGGTACAAAACCTTCAGTATGGCCCACAGGCGTTCCACACATAGGCGTAACTGCATTGCACTTTATCCAGCAACACATGCGAGTCTATAAACAGGCACAGCCCCCCTGCTAGCAGACGTTATGGCCAGCGACTCCGTGTAAGGGATTCATGTTAACTGATGACCAACATCCAGTTGGTGCGTCGGTTGCTGTTAGCAACCAGAGAAGTTACTGAGCCGAAGGACCTCGCTTAGCTGCCTTCATTAGTGCCGTTCTCTTAACGTATATCAATAAAGTTTAAGCAGACCGGACATCTGGCTGTAATAATGCGTGTAAAAAATGTTTCTACCAGGAGTTAGTCAGAGACGTTTGCGTTGTTTTGCACCTGCTGGAAGCTGAACGGCAGGAGAGGGGCGCCCCCCACAGTGTCCCACATAAATACTAAAATGAACGTCTCTAGTTTCACCTTTTGTTTCCAGTTAACACACATACTAAAAGGGTATGAAAGGCCAAATAAAAAGAAAACACATGAAACCAAGAGAAGCTCTGGGGTTAGTAACCGTGGCACCTAGGGAAAAAGTGAACTCTGCAGCGGTGAGGCTGTAGCCCCGCCCACCTCACCTGTATAACTCATGCAACATCCTGTCATATGGCTCAGGTAACAGCTTAACCCCCTGATTAACTTCACGGTTGACACAGACAGTAGTTCATTCTGAAATATTTATTTCATGTCCCAGATTGTCTTGACTTTGGCAGAGAGCCATAGTGATGTCGCAGTTTCCTGAAAATAAAACATTTAAACTGTTTAAACTGCATATTTTATTATATACATTTTTATGTTATCTGAGAACAAGTTAAACCAAGATACTTAGCAAACAGGGATTCTTTGCCCCCCCCCCCCCCCACTACCTGGCATCCATCCCATCTCCTGAACCTTAAGGAAAATATGGTCTGATGATCCACATCATCAGCATAAAGCGTTTCTTTTGCCCCATCACACTTCCACATATCTGCCTTTTCTTTCCTTTGTGGAGAAAGACATAAATAAATAAAACTCAAATATTGTATTATTATGAATCTGGCACTGTAGCAAAGAATTTCGTCACCAGATATGCCATAAATTCTTTGGACCTGTCAATAAAATTCAACACATGACCACTGCAGCTCTCACCAGAGGGAAATTACACACGTGTGATACCTCTACAACCAAATAATAATATTTTAATAATAATCTGTGCTGTCTGCAGTGATGATTTACTCAAGGGGGCATGCAGAACGCTCAGAACTAAAAGTGAAACTGACAGCTTGACCTAATTTCTGATTAATTTGGCTAATGACTTTGAAAGTTCATTCTGAGCTGTTTGATCCTTAAATACGAAAATAATCAAAATAAAACAACACAACTGTGACGGTAGGGGTGTACCATCTTGGGTGCCTCATGATTCGATTTGGCTGCTATGATCCGATTATTAAACTATTCTTTTCGTTGCATCTTTTTTTCCCCATTTAGGGTTTTTGTGTCATTCCTTCCATGGCTAGTTTATACTTTTAAATCCATTCAGTTTCGATTAATTGAAGCATCCAAACAAATGTATGTCCTTTCTTTTTGTTTATGTGAAACCACGAATGAAACCAGGACATGTCCAAAATGTGTTTTATAATCAACTCAATGTTATATTAGTCCATGAAAGCTAAAGGAAATGTGTGTTGGCAATATAAGGACAATATAGGGTGACCATATTTTGATTTCCATTAAAGAGGAAACTAAATCCTGAAACACCTTGATCATATTCTGTTTACTTAAAGAAGACTTTTTAACATATTCAAAGTATTCCTCCTCTATGGGGTTAGAAAGAATAATGTAATAAACTTCAGATCAGCTTTTACAACTTAACTATTACAGAAGATACTTTAAAATCTCTGTAAATAAGAAAAAGATGAATATTTACGAATCTCCTGTCTTAGAAAATCACCCTGTAACAATAATAGCTCACTTTTTAAATCATAGACTAAAAATCTGAAAATATAATCTGTGAAATAAGTATTTTCTTTTCAAAGTAGTATTAAAATTTAAAAGCAGCATTGTCAAAAAGACACTTAAAGTGTATACTGCAGTATTTCGTTTTAAGCGGTCAGTTCAACAGATGAACTCTGACCTTTGTCAGCCTTTTCATAGTTTCTGTGTCAGTGTGACCAACAGGATCTTTGGCTTCTGTCAGAGACAGAAACAAACCAGCCAGCTATGAACACGCTTCCCTCCGCCGGGACGACAAGAAGGACAGCTGAGCTGACGTCTTAAACAGCAGCTGCCCTGTGCTGCAGCTCGGGGAGGACGCCCCGGAACAGCAGGGGAAAAGTGGACATGTCCGGGGAAAAAGAGGAGGCTGCTGACGACATAAACACAACAACAAAGACGCTCCTTTCACAACTGAAGTGCAAAATAGTTGCTGTAGTTTGTAAATTTCGCGCTGCGTTGCTGAAATGTCCAGGCGGATTTCTACGCTTTTGTCATTTTAATTAGTATGAAAAATCGCTATCGATTTGGCACTTTTCAAATCGCAATTAATCGATTTAATCGTGAATCTACACGCCACTATGTGACAGAGCGAAACACCGTGTATCCAAACCCTTGATCTCCGCAAACATGCACTGTTTGGACCAAGAGAGCGTGAAAAGTAACATACTTCGAAGATGTGACGGGACGCTTCCACACAACATCTGAGTTTGTTGGTTTTTAAAATTTTTAAATAAGGTTATTTTGGCTTTCTTGACAAATAGGTGGAATATCAAAGAGAAAACTCCTGCTGAAGACAGCGGAGGAGTTAAGGGTCCCTCTACACTTTCTGAAATCAGCTGTAAAGACAGCCTGCGTAAGAGGACGTTATTGGTACTGTAATCCTGTTTATATTTTCATGAAAGCACGGAAAAGAGTTAGAAAATCCCTCCCCACGTTTTCTAACCATGCACACATTAAGGCTGAGGTAATGTGAAGCATTTTCTCAGACGAACTACAACTTAAGTCATCAAACCCATAAAGGAGGTCGACCACAGCGACGCACCTTCTCCATGTGGAGATCCATTGGACAGAGCTGTGAAAAGTTTTAACATTCACTTCTGATCTTCAAACGAGGCCGTCCTCGATCAGCTCCAGTAAGCGCCTTCAGGAGGAAACCTCAGGAGACCTGAGCTCTGCCTAAATGGGACGGAGCAAACGTCTTTGAAAAGACATGGGATTGGCTGGAAGAGACAAACAGAAAATCTGTTTGATTGCTAAAATCTACATCCCCCCTCTCTCTCCTGAGGACATGCTGAAGGCAACCAGACTAAACACACACATGTCGTCTCCGTGTCACATCCACACTTGTTTCTTGTTTATTTCTTAGGTTATTTTCCCGCCTCTATCTCCTCCGTGCAGCCGGCGCCCCGGTGAGTCCTGTGTGACCTTGACAGAGGAAATGGTAAGTGCGGCTAATCAGTGCGCACACCGCTCAAGGTGTGTGTGAGGAGAATACACGCTGCTGCTGCTGGCGTTTTCATGATGCTCTAACACCTCATATTAGCATTCACGCAGGCTTTTTCTGCACCGACCAGAACAACCTCATCGCTGTTCAACAGCAGCGAGGGGAACAACAACACGGCTTCTCCAGAAGAAAGCTCGGTCGGACATGCACGGAGTCTCTGAAGGAGCAGAGAGTCTGCAGTCGTGGCGGTTTTTATATGAATGATGTGGCTCTCTGCCAGGGAGCTGAAACAAGCTACAACGTGCCTTCAGTTTCCATGCATGAGGCGCGTTTCCGTTATAGACAGATTCGGCGAGCGATTTGTGGAGGCCGCCATCTTGCGGCGCCGCCATTGCTGCAGTGACCAGCGTCCATACTCATTCATTGTGCTGTCATTGTAAACTGAGCCTCTACATTGACAATATGAAGAATACCTGGATCAATGATGTTAGACAATGGCCTCCAGTAACTGATAAAGCCACCGCCACCAGAAAAGACAAGGACAGACTGCAGAGAACAGTCAGGTCCTCAGAGAGGATCATAGGTACTGATCTTCCCTCCATTCAGGACCTGCACCAGTCCAGGGTCAAGAAGCGGGCCAGAAAAATCACCACAGACCCCTCACACCCTGGCCACAATCTGTTTTGGCTCCTCCCGTCAGGCCGGCGTTACAGAGTGTTGTACGCCAAAACCACCCGACACAAGAACAGTTTTTTCCCCCAGGCTGTCGCTCTGATGAACTCTGTGTAGTCACAGAGTGTGAGTCCATTCACATAACAATAAACTATAACTCTGCACTGCTGTACATACTCACTGTAAAATAACCCCGGTTTGGTGTATATATTATCCTTTATTATTTATTTGTATTTATTTCTTTATTTCACTTATTTAAGTTCTGTACTGGAGAGAAAAGTTGCCGGAGTCAAATTCCTTGTATGTGTCATACTTGGCCATTAAAGCTGATTCTGATTCTGATTCTGATTCTGATGAAGGAATATTAAATGAATACGGATATTAATTTATGAATTAATCATTTTTTGAACAATAAACAATACAATTAATAGGAAGATAGTAGCATTGAACACCGCAGATATAGCATGTTTTAGGCGTGCAGAAGCGTGGACAGGGTATGCGACTTAAAAAAAAACACAACACAAGTTTGTGTTTTGTTTTAGATATTCAAGAGTATTTTATTGAACGGCTGGCGTCCGATGACCAGAGAATCGGCAACTACAAGTTTCTGATCAAGGGTCAGAATTACCAGAACTCTGGATTGGGTTGGGCAAATTGTACACCGCCTTTTAGACAACCACATCGTATTGAAGGGATCAGCGAGCCATCCACTGTCACCGAGACATGGAAGTGACCGTGAGAAGAGATGGTGGCCAGGTTGAACGTTTTAATAAAAACTCTATGCTGACGTAGAACTGCGCCCAGTTAAGAGAACTGAGTCCAGCGAACGATGTCTCGCTGTTAAAATCTATAACTGTGTTTGTTGTTCTTATTGCTCCTTTTTACAGAAATGAACGAGCAAGCTGGAAGGTGAAACAAGAGCCTAGGGGTAATAAAATTAAATGGGCGTCTGTTCCTTTAAGAGAAGCTTTAAATTAGAGTGAAAAATAACCTTCCAACACAAGACAATTCAAAGTGCTTTGCATAAAACATCGAAAGCATTACAGCAGGGTGCAGAAAAAGCTAAAGTACAGGAATAAAAACCATGATTTAAAATGAACAAAGGAAAAAGAAATCTTAAAAGAAGCCGTGCAGATTTAAAACTTAGAATAAAAATCTAATCAAAAGCAGCTGAGAACAGGTGGGTCTTTAACCTGGATTTAAATAAACTGAGTGTTTCAGGTGATCTGAGGCTTTCTGGGAGTTTGTTCCAGACATGTGGAGCATAGAAGCTGAACGCAGCTTCTCCATGTCTGGTTCTGACTTTGGGAATTGATAAAAGAGCGGATCCAGATGACCTGAGGGGTCGAGTAGGTTCATACTGGGTCAGGAGATCACCGATGTATTTTGGTCCTAAACCATTCTGAGCTTCATAGACCAGCAGCAGAACTTTGAAGTATATCCTCTGACAGACAGGCAGCCAGTGTAAAGACCTCAGAGCTGGACTGATGTGGTCCACTTTTTTGGTTTTAGTGAGAACTCGAGCAGCAGAGTTCTGGATGAGCTGCAGTTTCCTAATTGATTTTTTTGGGTAGACCTGTAAAGACGCTGTTACAATAATCAAGCCGACTAAAGATGAATGCATGGACTAGTTTTTCCAGGTCCTGCTGAGACATCAGATCTTTTATCTTTGAGATATTCTTAAGGTGATAGTAGGCTGATTTTGTGATTGCCTTAATGTGTTTTTCAAAGTTTAGGTCTGAGTCCATCACTATACCAAGATTTCTGACGTGGTTGGTGGTTTTTAGGTGTATGGACTGAAGCCCTGTGGTGACCTTCAATCTTTTCTCTTTAGCTCCAAAGACGATTACCTCCATTTTGTATTTGTTCAACTCCAGAAAATTGTGGCACATCCAGTCATTAATTTCCTCAATGCATTTGCCAAGAGCCTGTACAGGCCCTTGGTCTTCTGGTGACATTCTAATATATATCTGTGTGTCATCTGCGTAGCTATGGTAACTTATATTGTTATTTATTACCTGTGCCAGTGGGAGCATATAGATGTTAAACAGAAGACGTCCCAGGATGGAATCCTGGGGAACTCCATATGTAATTCCCATTACATAAGTTACTTATTGACACAAAGTACTTCCTGTTCTCTAAGTACGTTTTGAACCAGTTTAGTACAGTGCCAGAGAGACCCACCCAAAGCTAAATATTTATTAGTTTGGAGCATATATTTAGCTTGTAAACCACATATTTAGCTAAAAAGCTAAATATTTATTAGTTTGGACAATGTATTTAGCTTGTATGCTACATCTTCAGCTAAGAAGCTAAATATTTATTAGTTTGGAGCATATATTTAGCTTGTAAACTACATCTTCAGCTAAGAAGCTAAATATTTATTAGTTTGGAGCATATATTTAGCTTGTAAAATACATCTTTAGTTAAGAAGCTAAATATTTCTTAGTTTGGAGCATATATTTAGCTTGTAAACTACATCTTTAGCTAAGAAGCTAAATATTTATTAGTTTGGAGCATATATTTAGCTTGTAAACTACATCTTTAGCTAAGAAGCTAAATATTTATTAGTTTGGAGCATATATTTAGCTTGTAAACCACATATTTAGCTAAGAAGCTAAATATTTATTAGTTTGGAGCATATATTTAGCTTGTAAACCACATCTTCAGTTAAGAAGCTAAATATTTATTAGTTTGGAGCATATATTTAGCTTGTAAACCACATCTTCAGCTAAGAAGCTAAATATTTATTAGTTTGGAGCATATATTTAGCTTGTAAACCACATCTTCAGCTAAGAAGCTAAATATTTATGAGTTTGGAGCATATATTTAGCTTGTAAACCACATCTTTAGTTAAGAAGCTAAATATTTATGAGTTTGGAGCATATATTTAGCTTGTAAACCACATATTTAGCTAAGAAGCTAAATATTTATTAGTTTGGAGCATATATTTAGCTTGTAAACCACATCTTTAGTTAAGAAGCTAAATATTTATTAGTTTGGAGCATATATTTAGCTTGTAAACTACATCTTTAGCTAAGAACCTAAATATTTATTAGTTTGGAGCATATATTTAGCTTGTAAACCACATATTTAGTTAAGAAGCTAAATATTTATTAGTTTGGAGCATATATTTAGCTGGTAAACCACATATTTAGTTAAGAAGCTAAATATTTATTAGTTTGGAGCAAATATTTAGCTTGTAAACCACATATTTAGTTAAGAAGCTAAATATTTATTAGTTTGGAGCATATATTTAGCTTGTAAACTACATCTTTAGTTAAGAAGCTAAATATTTATTAGTTTGGAGCATATATTTAGCTTGTAAACTACATCTTCAGCTAAGAAGCTAAATATTTATTAGTTTGGAGCATATATTTAGCTTGTAAACCACATCTTCAGCTAAGAAGCTAAATATTTATTAGTTTGGAGCATATATTTAGCTTGTAAACGACATCTTTAGTTAAGAAGCTAAATATTTATTAGTTTGGAGCATATATTTAGCTGGTAAACGACATATTTAGTTAAGAAGCTAAATATTTATTAGTTTGGAGCATATATTTAGCTTGTAAAATACATCTTTAGTTAAGAAGCTAAATATTTATTAGTTTGGAGCATATATTTAGCTTGTAAACTACATCTTTAGCTAAGAAGCTAAATATTTATTAGTTTGGAGCATATATTTAGCTTGTAAACTACATCTTTAGCTAAGAAGCTAAATATTTATTAGTTTGGAGCATATATTTAGCTTGTAAACCACATATTTAGCTAAGAAGCTAAATATTTATTAGTTTGGAGCATATATTTAGCTTGTAAACCACATCTTCAGTTAAGAAGCTAAATATTTATTAGTTTGGAGCATATATTTAGCTTGTAAACCACATCTTCAGCTAAGAAGCTAAATATTTATTAGTTTGGAGCATATATTTAGCTTGTAAACCACATCTT
Source organism: Valencia hispanica (assembly GCA_963556495.2). NCBI lineage: Eukaryota > Metazoa > Chordata > Actinopteri > Cyprinodontiformes > Valenciidae > Valencia > Valencia hispanica. The sequence goes on along the minus strand of OY747712.1, from coordinate 5,422,707 downwards.
TAGTTAAGAAGCTAAATATTTATTAGTTTGGAGCATATATTTAGCTTGTAAACTACATCTTTAGCTAAGAACCTAAATATTTATTAGTTTGGAGCATATATTTAGCTTGTAAACCACATATTTAGTTAAGAAGCTAAATATTTATTAGTTTGGAGCATATATATTTAGCTTGTAAACTACATCTTTAGTTAAGAAGCTAAATATTTATTAGTTTGGAGCATATATTTAGCTTGTAAACTACATCTTCAGCTAAGAAGCTAAATATTTATTAGTTTGGAGCATATATTTAGCTTGTAAACCACATCTTCAGCTAAGAAGCTAAATATTTATTAGTTTGGAGCATATATTTAGCTTGTAAACGACATCTTTAGTTAAGAAGCTAAATATTTATTAGTTTGGAGCATATATTTAGCTGGTAAACGACATCTTTAGTTAAGAAGCTAAATATTTATTAGTTTGGAGCATATATTTAGCTTGTAAACTACATCTTCAGCTAAGAAGCTAAATATTTATTAGTTTGGAGCATATATTTAGCTTGTAAACCACATCTTCAGCTAAGAAGCTAAATATTTATTAGTTTGGAGCATATATTTAGCTTGTAAACCACATATTTAGTTAAGAAGCTAAATATTTATTAGTTTGGAGCATATATTTAGCTTGTAAACTACATCTTTAGTTAAGAAGCTAAATATTTATTAGTTTGGAGCATATATTTAGCTTGTAAACTACATCTTCAGCTAAGAAGCTAAATATTTATTAGTTTGGAGCATATATTTAGCTTGTAAACCACATCTTCAGCTAAGAAGCTAAATATTTATTAGTTTGGAGCATATATTTAGCTTGTAAACGACATCTTTAGTTAAGAAGCTAAATATTTATTAGTTTGGAGCATATATTTAGCTGGTAAACGACATCTTTAGTTAAGAAGCTAAATATTTATTAGTTTGGAGCATATATTTAGCTTGTAAACCACATCTTCAGCTAAGAAGCTAAATTTTTATTAGTTTGGAGCATATATTTAGCTTGTAAACCACATCTTCAGCTAAGAAGCTAAATATTTATTAGTTTGGAGCATATATTTAGCTTGTAAACTACATCTTCAGCTAAGAAGCTAAATATTTATTAGTTTGGAGCATATATTTAGCTTGTAAACCACATCTTCAGCTAAGAAGCTAAATTTTTATTAGTTTGGAGCATATATTTAGCTTGTAAACCACATCTTCAGCTAAGAAGCTACATTTTTATGAGTTTGGAGCATATATTTAGCTTGTAAACCACATCTTTAGTTAAGAAGCTAAATATTCATTAGTTTGGAGCATATATTTAGCTTGTAAACCACATCTTCAGCTAAGAAGCTAAATTTTTATTTGTTTGGAGCATATATTTAGCTTGTAAACCACATCTTCAGCTAAGAAGCTAAATATTTATTAGTTTGGAGCATATATTTAGCTTGTAAACCACATCTTCAGCTAAGAAGCTAAATTTTTATGAGTTTGGAGCATATATATTTAGCTTGTAAACCACATCTTTAGTTAAGAAGCTAAATATTTATTAGTTTGGAGCATATATTTAGCTTGTAAACCACATCTTCAGCTAAGAAGCTAAATATTTATGAGTTTGGAGCATATGTTTAGCTTATAAACCACATATTTAGCTAAGAAACTAAATATTTATTAGTTTGGAGCAAATATTTAGCTGGTAAACGACATATTTAGCTAAAAAGCTAAATATATATGAGTTTTGACCATATATTTAGCTTGTAAACCACATCTTTAGTTAAGAAGCTAAATATTCATTAGTTTGGAGCATATATTTAGCTTGTAAACCACATCTTCAGCTAAGAAGCTAAATTTTTATTTGTTTGGAGCATATATTTAGCTTGTAAACCACATCTTCAGCTAAGAAGCTAAATATTTATTAGTTTGGAGCATATATTTAGCTTGTAAACCACATATTTAGCTAAAAAGCTAAATATTTATTAGTTTGGAGCATATATTTAGCTTGTAAACTACATCTTTAGTTAAGAAGCTAAATATTTATTAGTTTGGAGCATATATTTAGCTTGTAAGCCACATATTTAGCTAAGAAGCTAAATATTTATTAGTTTGGGGCATATATTTAGCTTGTAAACTACATCTTTAGTTAAGAAGCTAAATATTTATTAGTTTGGAGCATATATTTAGCTTGCAAACTACATCTTCAGCAAAGAAGCTAAATATTTATTAGTTTGGAGCATATATTTAGCTTGTAAACTACATCTTCAGCTAAGAAGCTAAATATTTATTAGTTTGGAGCATATATTTAGCTTGTAAACCACATATTTAGTTAAGAAGCTAAATATTTATTAGTTTGGAGCAAATATTTAGCGTGTAAACCACATATTTAGTTAAGAAGCTAAATATTTATTATTTTGGAGCATATATTTAGCTTGTAAACCACATCTTTAGTTAAGAAGCTAAATATTTATTAGTTTGGAGCATATATTTAGCTGGTAAACGACATCTTTAGTTAAGAAGCTAAATATTTATTAGTTTGGAGCATATATTTAGCTTGTAAACTACATCTTTAGCTAAGAAGCTAAATATTTATTAGTTTGTAGCATATATTTAGCTTGTAAACTACATCTTTAGTTAAGAAGCTAAATATTTATTAGTTTGGAGCATATATTTAGCTTGTAAACCACATCTTCAGCTAAGTAGCTAAATATTTATTAGTTTGGAGCATATATTTAGCTTGTAAACCACATCTTTAGTTAAGAAGCTAAATATTTATTAGTTTGGAGCATATATTTAGCTTGTAAACTACATATTTAGTTAAGAAGCTAAATATTTATTAGTTTGGAGCATATATTTAGCTTATAAACCACATATTTAGCCAAGAAGCTAAATATTTATTAGTTTGGAGCATATATTTAGCTTGTAAACTACATCTTTAGTTAAGAAGCTAAATATTTATTAGTTTGGAGCATATATTTAGCTTGTAAACCACATATTTAGCTAAGAAGCTAAATATTTATTAGTTTGGAGCATATATTTAGCTTGTAAACTACATCTTTAGTTAAGAAGCTAAATATTTATTAGTTTGGAGCATATATTTAGCTTGTAAACCACATATTTAGTTAAGAAGCTAAATATTTATTAGTTTGGAGCATATATTTAGCTTGTAAACTACATATTTAGTTAAGAAGCTAAATATTTATTAGTTTGGAGCATATATTTAGCTTGTAAACTACATCTTTAGTTAAGAAGCTAAATATTTATTAGTTTGGAGCATATATTTAGCTTGTAAGCTACATCTTCAGCTAAGAAGCTAAATATTTATTAGTTTGGAGCATATATTTAGCTTGTAAACTAAGAAGTTAAATATTTAGCAACATTATTTACACAGGCATTGTAATCTGTCTCGGGTGGCTTTAAACCCTGAGCACCCCATTGGTACCAGGCCTGCATCTAGGACACAGTCCATGCCCACACGGCCGCACCTGTCCCACCGCAGCCAAACCTGGAGCCGGGGGAAGTCGTGTCCACAGGTGAGAGTTTTCAGGTCGGCTGACACCAATGCAGAACGGTAAAACAGTCCCTCCCCCCCTGCAGGGTTTACAGCAGGTTAGTACTTACAGTGAAGACACAAGCAAAGACTTATCTCAGCACGGCTGGATGCTAATTAATACTCTCATCAGCCAGCTCTCCCACAGATCACTGACTTATGCAAAACATGACTTTAATTATCACATCACCTGGCAGTGTTCTGTCAGCCATAACAAACTAAACCTTGAGAAGGAGACATTTACTGATAGATACATATTTACATGTTTGCAGTCATCTTCATTTAAAATTTAGGATAAAGTTTCTTCTTGCTCCATTTAATTTTCACTATTGTAGTCCCCAAATCCCATAAAATTTAGACCTGGGGTTAACAAAATAATAAAAGTGAACATTTAGATTTTTCTTTCTCACTTTTCGACATTTTTTTCTACTTCGGTCAACAGGTTCTGATATATAGGTTCCTGAAATATCAAGAGATGCTGCAAAATGTTCACCAGGGATAGATATCCACTGTTTGGGAATGAGTTACTGCCCCAAATGGAGGAGTAAAGTATTTCTGGTAGAACAGATCCAGACAAAAAACTAATAAATATTTAGCTTCTTAACTAAAGATGTAGTTTACAAGCTAAATATATGCTCCAAACTAATAAATATTTACCTTATTAGCTAAATATGTGGTTTACAAGCTAAACATATATATATATATATATATATATATATATATATATATGAATATATATAGCTTGTAAGCTACATCTTTAGCTAAGAAGTTCAATATTTATTAGAATTGAGCATATATGCTCCAAACTAATAAATATTTAGCTTATTAGATTATGCAATACATGACTTTTTAGCTAAATATTTAGGTTGGAGCTAAGTATTTAGCTTCTTAACTAAACATTTAGTATTTTAACTAAATATTTAGTTCCAACCTATTTATTTAGCTAAGAAGCTAAATATTTCCATCCATCCATCCATCTTCTTCCACTTATCCGGGGTCGGGTCGCGGGGGCAGCAGCCTAAGCAAAGAGACCCAGACTTCCCTCTCCCCAGCCACTTGTTCCAGCTCCTCGGGAGAAACCCCAAGGCGTTCCCAGGCCAGCCGAGAAACATAGTCCCTCCAGCGTGTCCTGGGCCTTCCCCTGGGCCTCCTCCCGGTGGGACGTGCCTGAAACACCTCACCAGGGAGGCGTCCAGGAGGCATCCTGACCAGATGCCCGAGCCACCTCAACTGACTCCTCTCGATGTGGAGAAGCAGTGGCTCTACTCTGAGCCCCCTCCGGATGACTGAGCTTCTCACCCTATCTCTAAGGGAGAGCCCAGACACTCTCTGGAGAAAACTCATTTCAGCCGCTTGTATCCGTGATCTCGTTCTTTCTGTCACCACCCAGAGTTCGTGACCATAGATGAGGGTAGGAACGTAGATCGACCGGTAAATCGAGAGCTTCGCCTTTCGGCTCAAGTCTCTCTTCACCACGACAGACCGATACAGCGCCCGCATAACTGGAGATGCCCCACCAATCCGTCTATCGATCTCCCGCTCCATTTTTCCCTCATTCGTGAACAAGACCCCCAGATACTTAAACTCCTCCACTTGGGGAAGGACCCCATCCCCGACCCGGAGGAGGCACCCCACCCTTTTCCGGCTCAAGACCATGGCCTCGGACTTGGAGGTGCTGATTCTCATCCAAGCTGCTTCACACTCGGCTGCGAACAGCTCCAGCGAAAGCTGTAGATCACGCTCCGATGACGCCAACAGGACCACGTCATCTGCAAAAAGCAGAGACCCGATCCTGAGGCCACCAAAACGGATCCCCTCAACGCCTTGGCTGCGCCTAGAGATCCTGTCCATAAAAGTTAGGAACAGGATCGGTGACAAAGGGCAACCTTGGCGGAGTCCAACTCTCACTGGAAACAAGCCCGACTTACTGCCGGCAATGCGAACCAAACTCTGGCACCGGTCGTACAGGGACCTAACAGCCCGTATCAAGGGGCCCGGTACCCCATACTCCCGGAGCACCCCCCACAGGGCCCCCCGAGGGACCCGGTCGAACGCCTTCTCCAAGTCCACAAAACACATGTAGGGCGAACTCCCACGCACCCTCCAGGACCCTGCTGAGGGTGTAGAGCTGGTCCAGTGTTCCACGGCCAGGACGAAAACCGCATTGTTCCTCCTGGATCCGAGGTTCGACTATCCGTCGGACCCTCCTCTCCAGAACCCCTGAATAGACCTTACCAGGGAGGCTCAGAAGTGTGATCCCCTGTAGTTGGAACACACCCTGTGGTCCCCCTTTTTAAACAGGGGGACCACCACCCCGGTCTGCCAATCCAAGGGAACTGCCCCCGATGTCCACGCAATATTGCAGAGCCGCGTTAACCAACACAGCCCCACAACATCCAGAGCCTTGAGGAACTCCGGCCGAACCTCATCCACCCCCGGAGCCCTGCCACCGAGGAGCTTTTTAACGACCTCGGTGACCTCAGCACCAGAGATTGGAGAGACCGACCCCAAGTCCCCAAACCCTGCTTCCAGATTGGAAGGCTAAATATTTTGTTTACAAATAAATATTCTGCTTCTTAATTAAACATTTAGTTTTATAAGTACATCTTTACCTTCTTAGCTAAACATTTTTATTTTGAGCTAAATATTTAGTTTGCTATTTAAATATTTATTTATAAACTGCAACATTTATAATGAATTGATAATATGGTGAAATTATGACTTAGAAAAATTATCTCCCATTTTCCTTCTTCTGTGACAGGCTAAATAACTCAAAATATTGGTGTTAATTTTTGACTGTGTAACTTTACAAAAGGCATACCATCCTAACACTTAAACATAAACATAATTAAAAACTTTTCAGGTTTATCTATAGCCTTCTAAGCTTTAATTAATTACTTTTTGGATAAAAAAAACATAGCAACACTGAATGAGCTTCAGGGATCTCCAGCATATACAGGTCCTTCTAAATAAATTAGCATATTGTGATAAAGTTCATTCTTTTCCATAATGTAATGATAACAATTAAACTTTCATATATTTTAGATTCATTGCACACCAACTGAAATATTTCAGGTATTTTATTGTTTTAAAACTGATGATTTTGGCATACAGCTCATGAAAACCCAAAATTCCTATCTCAAAAAATTAGCTTATCATGAAAAGGTTCTCTAAACGAGCTATTAACCTAATCATCTGAATCAACTAATTAACTCTAAACACCTGCGAAAGATTCCTGAGGCTTTTAAAAACTCCCAGCCTGGTTCATTACTCAAAACCGCAATCATGGGTAAGACTGCCGACCTGACTGCTGCCCAGAAGGCCATCATTGACACCCTCAAGCAAGAGGGTAAGACACAGAAAGACATTTCTGAACGAATAGGCTGTTCCCAGAGTGCTGTATCAAGGCACCTCAGTGGGAAGTCTGTGGGAAGGAAAAAGTGTGACAGAAAACGCTGCACAACGAGAAGAGGTGACCGGACCCTGAGGAAGATTGTGGAGAAGGACCGATTCCAGACCTTGGGGGACCTGCGGAAGCAGTGGACTGAGTCTGGAGTAGAAACATCCAGAGCCACCGTGCACAGGCGTGTGCAGAAAATGGGCTACAGGTGCCGCATTCCCCAGGTCAAGCCACTTTTGAACCAGAAACAGCGGCAGAAGCGCCTGACCTGGGCTACAGAGAAGCAGCACTGGACTGTTGCTCAGTGGTCCAAAGTACTTTTTTCGGACGAAAGCAAATTTTGCATGTCATTCGGAAATCAAGGTGCCAGAGTCTGGAGGAAGACTGGGGAGAAGGAAATGCCAAAATGCCTGAAGTCCAGTGTCAAGTACCCCCAGTCAGTGATGGTCTGGGGCGCCATGTCAGCTGCTGGTGTTGGTCCACTGTGTTTTATCAAGGGCAGGGTCAATGCAGCTAGCTATCAGGAGATTTTGGAGCACTTCATGCTTCCATCTGCTGAAAAGCTTTATGGAGATGAAGATTTCATTTTTCAGCATGACCTGGCACCTGCTCACAGTGCCAAAACCACTGGTAAATGGTTTACTGACCATGGTATTACTGTGCTCAATTGGCCTGCCAACTCTCCTGACCTGAACCCCATAAAGAATCTGTGGGATATTGTGAAGAGGAAGTTGAGAGACGCAAGACCCAACACTCTGGATGAGCTTAAGGCCGCTATCGAAGCATCCTGGGCCTCCATAACACCTCACCTTGCCACAGGCTGATTGCCTCCATGCCACGCCGCATTGAAGCAGTCATTTCTGCAAAAGGATTCCCGACCAAGTATTGACTGCATAACTGAACATAATTATTTGAAGGTTGACTTTTTTTTATATTAAAAACACTTTTCTTTAATTGGTCGGATGAAATATGCTAATTTTTTGAGATAGGAATTTTTATCATTACATTATGGAAAAGAATGAACTTTATCACAATATGCTAAGTTTTTGAGAAGGACCTGTACAAGTTGGGTTCTAAAATTAAAACTATAACTTGTACTGACAAGGTGAAGAAGTGAATCTACAACACAGAACCTGTTTAGGCCAAAGAAAACATCTAGATCTGGAAAATATCTCCTGGAACCAAAAGTTATGTTCATCTTTAGAAAACCATACCCAGCGTGAAACACAGTGGTGGCAGCATCATGATCTGGGGTTACTTCTCTTCGTATGGAACTGGGATCTAAATACCAGTCAGTTTTGGTCCAGGTTATTCAGGTTTCTGCAGGACAGCTGAAGATGCAGAGGGAATTATGTCACAGAGCAGGTAGAAAGTAAAAAAATTATTTATAATGGTCTCTGTTTTATATAATACACACCTTACCTTTTACACAGGGATCAATCAATCTCTGAGAATCCCTGTATATGAATTATGGTATTTTTTTGTATGTTTGGTGCTGCTTACGTCTCCACTCATACTGATGTCTGGTTTATCAGGGCTTCAAATTAAATTTAGACCCATTCTGCGTCCGTTCCTGGAGAGAGCACGGTTAATCTCCCGAGAAAGAGAGAGTGAGAGAGAGAGAGAGATAGAGAGAGAGAGCGAGAGAGACTGATTTGCTGCTGATTCCTCTTAACAATAAGAAGAGGAATCAGCCGGTGACATCAAGCTGCAAAAGGCACAAACCAATTCCACAGCAGACATAACTCCAGCTGAGATATTAGAGAAAAACTGAATGTTGCTATTATCAGTGTGTCCTAACAGTGGAGGGGGAGGCTGAGGCTTACATTGCACCAGTTAACAGCATTTCCGAGGAAGCTGTCCACTAACTGATCTGCAGAACATGCCGAACTCATACAAAACAAGCTGAGTTTGTGTGTCCGAGGTGATAAAAGTGAACAGTTTAAGGGGATTCATTTTATAGAAATGAACGACTGTCACAGCACTGAGTTATGGTCTGTAAGTCTCGGGCATGGTAGGCAAGGCAATTTTATTTGTATAGCACACTTTCAACAACAAGGTCATTCAAGGTGCTTTACACGATTAAGGGGTAAAAATTAAAATAGCAGTAAAACACAGCCAAAGCATATAAAGTAAAAACAGCAATAAAGCAAGAAGCATACATAAAACATATGATACATCAAAGCATGACTCAAAAGCAGCTCTAAACTGATACGTTTTTAGTTGTGATTTAAAGAACTCAGTGTTTCAGTAGCTTTGCAGTTTTCTGGAAGTTTGTTCCAGATTAGAGGAGCATAGAAAATGAAAGCTGCTTCTCCATGTTTGGTTCTGATTCTAGGGATGTTGAGTAGACTGGATTTAGAGGACCTGAGTGGTCTGGTGGGGGGGTTGCTATAGTAACAGTAGATCTTCAACATATTTTGGTGCTAAGCCATTCACTGATTTATAAACTAGTAAAAGTATTTAGAAGTCTATTCTCTGAGCTACAGGGAGCCAGTGTAAGGACTTTAGAACTGGGGTGATGTGCTCTACTTTCCTGGTTCTAGTGAGGAACACGAGCAGCAGCGTTCTGGATCAGCTGCAGCTGTCTGATTGACTTTTTAGGCAGACCTGTGAAGACGCTGTTGCAGTAATCAATCCGACTAAAGATAAACGCATGGATGAGTTTTTCTAGGTCCTGTTGCGACATCAGTCCTTCAATCCTAGAAATGTTCTTTAGATGATAGAAGGCTGACCTTGTTTTGCCTTTATGTGACCCTGGAGGTTCAGATCTGAGTCCATTACTACACCTAGATTTCAGACCTGATCAGTAGTTTCTAGCTGGATTAACTGAAGCTGTGTGCTGACTGTTGATCGTTCCTCTTTAGGTCCAAAAGTAATTTCTTCTGTTTTGTTTCTGTTCAGCTGGAGAAAGTTATGGCCCATCCATCCTTTGATTTGCTCAATGCATTTACTTTTGGTTTGGATGGGTTCAAAGTCACCTGGTGACATCATAATGTAGAGCTGAGTATCATCTGCATAGTTATGGTAGCTAATCTTATTGGTTGTTATAATCTGGGCTAGTGGGAGCATGTAGATATTAAATAAGAGGGGCCCCAGGATGGAGCACTGGGGCACCCCACATGTGATTTCTGTCCGTTCTGATGAAAAGTTTCCTATTGAAACAAAGAAGTCCCTGTTCTTTAGGTAATGATGATATTCTGGCACATTTAGCAGATTGTTTCAGTGGGATTTTCCCCTTTAGGAGTAAAAAATTAAGGAGTGAAACAGTAGATGCAGAGAGGTCGGTCAAACCCAGCTGAGAGTCTAGAGGACAGTGTGGAGCAGGGCGGGGTAGTGGCAGGCTTTACTCTGCACCCTTCTGTTTGGGCCACAGCGATCTCCCAATGAACAACTAATAAAAAATAATAATAAAAAAAAAGCTTCATTACAGAATGTCTGGACATTAGGAACTTCCTCCTCTTTACAAAAACACGATGTTCGATGGATGCATGATTCCATTAGAAGGGACGAGAATCCATTTTTTACACAACTTCAGAACATTTGAGCTGATAGGAGAAGCAAAAGAAGCTTTTAACGTGGGGGTATTATTAAGAATATTATTCTAAGTGGTTAACAACTAATTTTCCTATAATCTGTTTTCAGCATCTTCTTGTCATGCACCGCTGCAGGTACAGGGAATAACAAAACTAATCACAACCACCACATTTTCCACCGTTTTGTCAAGTTACACCAACACACCTCAGCGTGTTTTTATGGGGATTTTTCTATTGTTTCTCTAAATAAAATCCAGTGCAACCTGCTGGCTTCAAGAAGTCACTTGGTCTGTAGATAAGAGTCCAGACAAGCTGTGCATGTGATGCAGCAAACATGTGGATGAAGGTCAGTGGAGAGAAAAGTGGAAAACGTTTTGCAGCAAAATGCTGTGTGAGTCCAAAAAACTAGCACTGCGCATTACCCTGAACACACCATCCCTGCAGTAAAACAGGGTAGTGGCAGCGTCATGCTGTGGGGAGGCTGGTCAAAGTTGAAAAAAACAACAAACAAAGCAGTTCACCTTTCAGCAGGACAACAATCCTAAACATTCAGCCAGAACTACAGTGGAACGATTTGGATCGAGGTCTATTCGTTGTGGTTGAAGGTCCTAGTCAAAGTTCAGACAGTGTTTACAGACGTTCTGCATCCAATCTGACTGAGCCGGAGATGCCCTTGCAAAGCAAGATGGACAAAAATGCCTGCCTTTAGTTGCGTGAAACTGGTAGAGACACAACTCCCAACGAGGGAGGCTGAATTTAAAAGCGCTCCTGAAGCGTGATGTTTCCTATAGTTTACTTCATAACTATGCACTACTTTATGGTGGTTTAAAATTTAAAAATTAGAAAATAAAGTGGTATGAAGGCCTCAGGAAAGGGCTGCAACCACATGGGGTGCCATTTCTAAAGTTACACAGTTAATAATTAACAGCAATAATTTGGGTTATTTAGCCTGTCATTAGACAAAAAATTAGGGTTCATTTTTCAAAGTCATATTTGTGTCCATGTTGTTTTTTCATTCATAAATGTCACAGTTTTAAACAAAATATTTAGTTAACAAATTAAATATTTAGCTAGCAAGCTAAATTGGGTAGCTAAATTTTTAGCTACAAACTAAACATTTTGCTAAGACCTAATATTTTGTTAATGTGCCAATTTACTTGACGATAAGCGGAAGTTGACTATCAAAATAAAAGCTTGGTCTTGTAATATAAACTTCTGCTGCTGGTGCGTCACTGTTGCTGCGTATTGCCATTAAAACGGCTCATCCTACGTGTTAGGCTGAAATGTTGGACATCTCAGGACGAAAATAAACAATGATAAAGAGGAGACATTCAGTCTCGCCGACAGTTTATATAGAGGTTTGCAAGATCCAGCTTTTATTTTGGTAGTCCACTTCCGCTTATCGGCAACCACATTTGCATATTAGCTAAACGTTTAGTTTGAAGCTAAATATTTAATTTGTAAACTAAATATTTAGCTTTTAAACCGAATACTTAGTTTGAAACTGTAACATTTATAAATGAAAAACAACATGGACACAAATATGACTTTGAAAAATGAACCCCCATATTTTTTATTTTTCTGAACTAAATGTTTAGTTCGAAGCTAAATATTTAGAAAGCTTGCAATCTAAATATTTATTTTGTAAACTAAATATTTTTTGTAAACTAAATATTTTTTGTAAACTAAATATTTTTGTAAACTAAATATTTTTTGTAAACTAAATATTTAGTTTGAAACTGTAACATTTATAAATGAAAAAACAACATGGACACAAATATGACTTTGAAAAATGAACCCCCATGTTTTTTCTCTTCCCACAGGCTAATTAACTCAAAATGATTGCTGTTCATTTCTGACTGTGTAGCGTTGCAAACGGGACTCTACGGAAGAGGATTAGGGCCACTGAAGAAAAAAAAATTGAATTCTGAGAAAAGTCAGAATTCTGAGATTAAAGTCAGAATTCTGAGAATAAAGTCAGAATTCTGAGATTAAAGTCAGAATTCTGACTTTAATCAGAAACCTAAAACAAAAAAAAAAATTTACAAAGGATTTTTTTTCATTTCCAAAAAAAAGTCAGAATTCTGAGATTAAAGTCAGAATTCTGAGAATAAAGTCAGAATTCTGACTTTTTTCTCAGAATTCTATTTTTTTTCCTTCAGTGGCCCTAATCCTCTTCCGTAGGACTCCATACAACCCACCTGTAAAAAAAAATAATAATAATAAAATCATGCAACGCAGTGTTGATTGCAGTCCGGTACCATCCTGCTTCCATAACCCACCAACTGTCTGTCTCTGTGTGCGAGTAACCCGGTCGTGTCTGTTTAACACTAAACAACAGAAACTGCAGCTCCGGGTTTGATCCTTCACTGTCAGCTCAGGTTGTTGCAAATCAATATTCCTTCATTCGCTAATGTGCATCTCTCTCTTTTATATATTGCGATCAGATCAACGGGTCTGGGGGTCGTTTTTCCAGTGAATCTAGTTAATGAAAGTGTTAAAGATCATAACCACGTCAAAGACTGGATTTTAAGCCCCATGTCCCCCGAACTTCACTCAGCGGGGATTTCAACAGCAATGGGACAAATCAATATAATCTTAGCCAGTAGGGGGAGCTGATCCTCTGACACTGTGTGCTGGACAGCTCCTGGTGCTGAAAGCTCAGCATTTACAAACTGTAGAGAAAAACAAACTGTCAAATGCCATTACGAAAAAAATCAAACAATATAGAGCAAGCCACAGATTCTAAAGATCCTCAAGACTGTCCTATAGAGCCGCTCCACGGGTGACACATTCAGGGGGGAATCACATCTCAGCTCCCCTAAGATAAAGGTTTCTGAAACTAGACAGAGTGATGGAGAGGTGATCCACATGAAGGGATGAGGAAGAGGAGGTGAAGACTCACCTGGTTGGTGAAGAACTGCGCGCTTTCGGAGATGAGCAGCTGGACCAGGATGTGCAGACCGGAGGTGAAGAGCCCGGCCAGGATGGCCCAGGTGAGCGGCAGCGGCAGCATGCTGTAGGTGGCGAACAGCGTGAACAGGACGTAGCCCACCCCGTCCCCCAGCAGCCCGTAGCCCAGGCCGGCCGCCAGGATCTGCGTGGCCATGGCCACCCAGGTGACCACGCCGCTGTACTGCAGGTAGCTGTGCGAGGTGGTGTCCTTCCGCACCGCCACTAAGGCACAAATGACCACCTCTATGCCGGTGAAGAAGCCCAGCAGCGTCCCCTTGATGGGGTCCATGGGGGTGGAGGCCAGGGTGAGGTGCAGCACCAGCAGGGTGAGCTTGGTCACCACGTCCAGAATGTTCATCACCACCACGGACTTGCGCCTCTGGCCCAGGAAGTAGCGCTGGTAGAGCCGCTCCAAGTCGCGGGACTTGAAGGCGTTCCGCAGGGTGGGGAAGATCACGCCCCGGTACGTGTAGCCCCAGCTCAGGAAGAAGTCCGAGTTGCTGGGCGCGCAGTCGATCTGCAGGAAGCCCAGGTCGCTGCTGGCGCGCTCGGGGAACACTTTGGTCCCGCCGTTGTTGTGCCGGTCCCCCACCGAGGTCCGGCCGGCGGACTGCTTCCGAGCGCCCTGGATCGGGTCGAAGGGGTCGTCCTTGTTCCCCCCGGAGCCTCCACCGCCCTGCTCGTGGATGAAGCGCTGCTCGGTGATGTGCCGCACCGCGTTCTGCCACAGCAGCCGCTTCGGCCGCGCGGTGCCGCTGCCGCTCGGCGTCTTGTTGATGGTGTACAGCTCCTCGCTGGCGCTGGAGCACCGCACCTCCGACAGCTCCATCACCGCCTCTCAGCTCTGGTCGTCTGTGTCAGCGACCCCCCCACCCCCCCACGTCCCCCCCACCCCCACCCCAAAACTCCCCTTCTCTTCCTCCTCCTCTCAGTCGGATCAGCGGTTCTGGGGACACGACGTCTTCTCGTGCGCATCGAACCGAGGGCGCGTGCTTTTCCTCCGGGTTGGGGTGGGAACGGCGCGGGGCAGAGCGCTGCTGGAGGTCATTGTCAAGAGAGGGGATCCCTTAAAGAACCATTCGGACCAATCCCGCCTCTGCCAGACCAGCCATCAAGATCCCCGCGTGGTAAAAAATAAATAAATAAAACAAAAAATTAATCACCGCGTGGCGCGTCCGAGCAGCGACAGCAGCTCGAGCCACCGTGACCGGACCGTGGGGACCATCAGGGGGTCGCGGCGCCACGCAAAGCCGGGATCCGCGGGTCGAACAGAAGAGATTCTTTTTTGGGGGGGTTCGGAGGATCCGGTTCTTATTTACGCGTCAGGAGCGAAATTAACCCCAGTATTCCTTAAGATTCCCAAAAAGAATCACCAGCCGGGATGTTTGGGGGGAAAACATAAATCCATAAAATCCCAATTTTGAACCCAGACAAAATCCATGATCTCAAACTTGTTGCTGCGCGTGAGCCTCCACATCCAGGGACCCGGCATGGATCAAAGCTCCAACCCGCGCGCTGGTAAACACCTGTCTGACAGCGCGAGGGAAACAGGCTCAAACAGTAGATAAAATAACGCGCCCGATGCGTCCTCGTGCAGCGCGGGGATGAGCGTCCTCCTCTTCCTCTTCCTCCGCGGTGTTTGGGAGCAGCGGCGGCCGCGTACAGAGGCGCAGAGAGCGGCTTGCTGATCAGCTCCGCTCCGCTCGGCTCGGGTTTGACGTCACCCCTCCGTGTGTCTGAGCGCTCCGTCTCTCCTCTTTCCTAACCCACGGTGTCATCCCACGCTCCTCAGCGCGTCCTTTTGTCTGCTGACTCTCTCTCCTTCCTCCTCCTCTCCTCCTCTTCCTCTCGGTAACTGGGTCACTTTTGGATCAGGCGCAGGCAGCCCACATTTGTAAAATTACACTGTCAAACATTAACACCATTAATTTGAGTTATTCAGAGAAAGAAATAGCAATTCATTTTCTAAGTCATTTTCACCATATTCTTTATTAATGTACAAATGTGACAGTTCATACCTATATATTTAGTTAAGAAGCTAAATATTTAGCTTTGAAATTAAATATTTAGTTGAGAAGCTAAATATTTTGTTTAAATATTAAATATTTGGTTGAGATATATAATATTTAGTATTTCAATATTCAAAATATTTAGTTTGGGAGTAAAATATTTAGTTTGGAAGCTAAATATTTAGTTTAAAATTAAAATATTTAGTTCAGAAGCTAAATATTTAGTTTGGTGCGAATTATTTGATAAAGAAGCTAAATATTTAGTTTATAAATTTAATATTTAGAAGCTAAATATTTAGTTTACAAATACATATTTGGTTGAGAAGCTAAATGTTTATTAAAGAAGCTAAATATTTAGTTTGGAAGATAAATATTAAGTTTACAAATAATTTTTTTAGTTGAGAATCTAAATATTTAGTTTACTAATTAAATATTAGCTGAGTCACAAAATATTTAGTTAAGAAGCAAATTATTCAGTTTACAAGTTAATCATGCTTCGAAGTTAAATATTTAGTTTAAAATTTACATACTTAGTTTGGAAGCTAAATATTTAGTTTATACATTAAATATTTAGTTGAGAAGCTAAATATTTAGTTTGGAGCCAAATATTTTATAAAGAAGCTAAATATTTAGTTTGGAGCCAAATATTTTATAAAGAAGCTAAATATTTAGAGTGGACCTAAATACTTAATGAAGAAGCTAAATAATTAGTTTGGTAGATTTAGTTAATGAAATAAATATTTAGTTGAGAAGATAAATATTTAGTTTGGTGCTAATTATTTGATAAAGAAGCTAAATATTTAGTTTATAAATTTAATATTTAGAAGCTAAATATTTAGTTTACAAATTCAATATTTAGTTCAGGAGCTGAATATTTAGTTTTCAAAGTAAACATTTAGTTTGGAAGCTAAATATTTAGCGTCTTAATTAAATATTTAATTTGTAAACTAAATATTTATCTTCTTTATAAAATGTTTAGCTTTAAACTAAATATTTAGCTTCTTTGTTAAAAATGTAGCTCCAAACTAAATATTTTGCTTCTCAACTAAATATTTATTAATTTCTGATCTCAGGGTTTATTGCATAGATCAAAATTTTCCCTAATAAAGTCACTGGATAAATACAGGTAAATAAAATGTGTGTATTTCTAATATTTTAATAAGCAGCACCTGTTTTGTAACTGCAACTCACTTCCATCGGCTTAAACCTACCGTTTCCCACCATGGACCAACTCATTTTTTGTGTTCCCAACATATTTCAATGAGGTATGATGTTAAATAAATTGGATTTTTATTTTTATTTTTTATGTTCTGCAAAAACTAAGAGCATTCCTGCAGCTTGAATTTTGGGTGATTAAATGAACAGTCCTCATCTGAAATCTCCTGCATTATTACTGTTTAGTAAGTTACATAAACAAAAGATTAATATTTTTCTGATGTCAATAGAAGATCAGGTCCAGATTACAGTTCATACATCAGTTTTTAGGGACGGAGTGTCTTCACGACCTTATTTTTTTAGATGTTTGCTCGTTCTGACTTGACATTAAATAGTTTGCTGCAGGCTGAAGTCATCTAAAATGTAAGTGAAGCTCAGAGTGATAAAGATGGAGTCTAATCTGAGGCTCGCGGGCCCCTCGCATGTTTATCACAAACAGTAAACTCCAAATTAATCACTTGGAAAACTCCCTTGAGATGTTTTTTTTTAATTTTTTTTACAATCATGCACAACAAATACCCTTTCACCGCTCTGCCGCAGGGATGTTGGTTAATAAGAGATTAATTCATCAAGACGCACAAAATGGAGACAGAATGGTGGTGAAATGTGCTGGAATGAGGTTCCATCATCCTCTTGCCCCACTTTTCTTTTTCTCATCTCTGAGACTCGGTGCCAAGGCCTGTCAGAGCTCGCTGGACTCGGATTAAATGGGGTAAAATTACTCCCTCCTAAACCTCGAGTTCCCCCCCTACACACGGCTTCAGGCAGAAGGGAAAGTCGCCTCATTGCTATTCAGTCTATTTTTACCTCCTCTCCTCCGCCCTATCTCCACAGTAGCTCTTCCTTCTGCTGATTCCCTGGAAAAGAGAATTACAGAAATCCAGAAAGAACATTTCCCTTCCAGTAGGAAGGAGGGAAAACCCCTGAGAACGTCTTCGTTTCAATAAAAAGCTGTAAAAAACAATGTTTCCCTGGAAATTAAAGGATGCATAGCAGAAAACAGGCAAAAATAAAGACATTATTTTTGCCCTGTTGCACAGTGCTAAGGTAATGGCAAGAGAGAAAGAAAGCACACCCTCTTTAAAATCGAGGGATTTTTTTTATACAATCTTTTCTTTACCAAGTTCTAAAATTGTTTAAATTTAACCTCAAATGCATGATAAATCTAACAGGTTCGATATCTAATAAACAAAATTGAAAAGGGCTTTGCATGAGAAACTAAGTACACCCTTCCTGTTTTTTCTGTAGGATTTTAGGAGAGGTTTTGGCAGTTTTATAGTTGCTAAACAATCCCAGATCATTACTCCTCCATGACCGTGCTTGACAGCTGGTTTGCGTGTGTCTAAGACTAGAAGTTGACTATCAAAATAAAAGCTGGGACCTGCTAATCTCTATATAAACTGCTGCTGCTGGACCATCAATATTGCTGTAAATCCATCGGTAAATGTCTGTATTGCCGTTGAAACACATCATCCTATGTGTTAAGCTGAAATGTTGGAGGAAAATAAACAATTATAAAGAGGAGACGTTCAGTCCCACCAGCAGTTTATATTGAGGTTCGCAAGACCCAGACTTTATTTTGGTTGTCCACTTCCGCTTAATCTGGAGGAAAAATTGCATATCAGCCGAATATTTAGCTCCGAGCTAAATGTTTAGGTCGAAGCTAAATATTTAGCTAGCCAGTTAGCTTGTACTTATTTACCTAGCTAGTTAGCTTGCTAGCTAAATATTTAGCATCAAACTAAATATTTAGCTAGCATGTTAGTTTGCTTGATATTTAGTTACCCAGTTAGGTTGCTAGCTAAATATGTAGCTTCAAACTAAATATTTAGCTAGCATGTTAGCTTCCTTGATAAATATTTAGTTAGCCAGTTAGGTTGCTAGCTAAATATGTAGCTTCAAACTAAATATTTAGCTAGCATGTTAGCTTCCTTGATAAATATTTAGTTAGCCAGTTAGCTTGCTAGCTAAATATGTAGCTTCACACTCAATATTTAGCTTTCCTAATGTAAGTATTTAGTTCAAAGATAAATATTAAGTTTCTTGACTAAATATTTAGTTGACCAGCTAAATAATTTTGGAGATAATTACCTTGTAAACTAAATATTAAGTTTGAAACTGTGACTTTTATAAATGAATAAATAACATGGACGCAAATATGACTTAAAAAATTAACCCACATTTATTTCTCTCGTGATGGGCCTAAATAACCCAAATATTGCTGTTAACTTTTGACTGTAACAGACAGCAGAGTTGCTTCATCTGGGAATCAAAGAGAAAGAAGGTGGGTTTTCAGGGTTGGTAAAGATGTTTAAAAGCCTTGTAACTAAGCCGAAATTCAGATGCTGACTGTATTCTCAGCTCCCTCATTTATTTTGCCACAGTCACATTAAAGCAGCATTCATTATTTGAAGTGCATCAGTCTGAGCACTCAAGTCTCTTTCTTGAAAATGTCACGGCTCCCTCAGAAATTAAGCTGTTTGCCATTCGGTGCAGAGGGACCCGCTAATTTCAGCGTGTCAGCCCGCTGAAAGCCTCGCAGGGTCACAGGTGACAGCTCATCAATTCCAGCCGGCCATAATTTGGGGTTTCAGTGACGAGATGACAGCCAAATGAAGTATGGTTTGCGCAGCCCTCATATGCACCGAGCTTTAACCAGGAGAGAGAGCTGAGGCACCAAGGACGAATGCTTTCTTTCCCCAAGCCATCGCCTGATGATGGGACGGACGCAGGGTCCCTGAATGGCTCAAACAGAGCTTACAGTGAGGGAAACGTCTGAAGGACCTCTCTGGTTCTTGTTTATAATAAGATGTTTCCACCTTATTTTTCTCTCCAGCTAATGTAAATATGATTCATAGATCCGTCAAGTTACATCATGGAGCTTCCAAGGTAGCAACACCTTTTAAAAGTCATCTAGATCAGTGTTTCTCAACCCTGGTTCTTCACACACGCTGCCCTGCATGTTTTAAATAGTCCCCTGCTACAGCACACCTGATTTCAATTGGTGGCTGATTGATAGGCTGTTGCTAAACTGTGATCATCTGAATCAGGTGTATTAAAGCAGAAAAACATCTAAAACATGCAGGGAAATGTGCCTTGAGGAGCAGGGTTAGGAAACACTAATCTAGAGCAATGGTTTTTCAGACTTTCAGGAGTTTTTCTCTATAATTTAGCTGCTTTTCACAAATTTTCATTATGTGACCATCTCCTCTTTCATCTAATTTCAATCTCAATTTCCTTTCATCCATTAATCATCCAGTCAGAAAAAAAGGCTGCTCATACCAATTAACCAATAAATCAATCCTTCAACCAACCAATCAATCCAACCAGTGTTTGCATTGCACCATTGTTCAACCCTGCACAACTCTAAGTACTTCACCAGAAAACAGCTTTAATTTGATATTTTGGACAGACTTTCAAGAATTTCCAAGGCTAACATAAACTAAACATAAACTAAATACCTAAAATATAACTTCTGGTAAATGGGTAAAAAGTTATTTAAGCGACAGAGTGCAGTACGTTCAAATGGGAGGGTTTCTTTTAGATGTCTTGACATTGCTTATGGTGTCCCCCAGGGGGGAGGATTGGGCCCGACACTATTTAACCTGTATATCAATGACTGTTTTAGTGTTTCACAACTGGTAAAATGTACATTATTTGCTGATGATACAAGTATTTTCTATTGTAGTGAAAATCTTGAACGTCTCATTTGCACAGTGAACTGTGAATTAGGTTAAATTAAAAAGGGGGTGGAAAGTAACAAGTTATCCTTAAATTTAGGTAAAACCAAAGTAATGTGTTTTGTTAATTATAAATCAAACTTTTAACAACTAGTTAAGATAGATGGAGTAAAAATTGAAAATGTTGAAGAAATAAAATTTTGGGGTGTAATGATAGACCATAAGCTAAGTTGGAGAGCATCCAAAAGACTTGCAGTAATCAACTTATTGTGTTCAAGTATGGGGTAACAATTTAAAAATCCATTACAGTCATTATTTCTACTACATCCATCCATCCATTTTCCATACCCGTCCATCCTATGTAGGGTTGCGGGGCGGCTGGTGCCTATCTCCAGCAGTCAAGGGGTGAGAGGCAGGGTACACCCTGGACAGGTCGCCAGTCCATCGCAGGGCAACACAGAGACATACAGGACAAACAACCATGTACGCACACACTCATACCTAAGGGCAATTTAGAGCAACCAATTCACCTAACAGTCATGTTTTTGGACTGTGGGACGAAGCCGGAGTACCCGGAGAGAACCCACGCATGCACAGGGAGAACATGCAAACTCCATGCAGAAAGAGCCCAGGCTGGGATTTGAACCCAGGACCTTCTTGCTGCAAGGCAACAGTGCTACCAACTGCGCCACTGTGCAGCCTTATTTCTACTACAGAAAAGGGCTATCCGAATTATACACAAGGCTGGGTATTTTGAATATACAAATCCTCTTTTTCTCCAATCAAAATGATTTAAAAAATGCACAATCTTGTAAGATTATATACCGCACAGTTCATATTCAAAGAATATAATTATCTATTACCTGTTGATATTTAAAAGATGAGCAGTTGGATTAGAAAGTACCTACCCTGTGGTATTACCCTTACCACTATTCGTATTTGATCATTATTGTTGTCTGTGGTACTGTTATATAATAATAATAATTTGAACGTATATGTGTTTTGCACCTGCGCATAACAACGGTTGCTGATGAGATATTTCTTAGATGATAGAAAAAGGAAACTCTTAGTTCATGTTTTCAAGTATCTACTGTTTATTTTTAATGCTTAAGCAGCCCCTGTAAGGTCCAGATGCCCACAATGATTAATTTCAAGATTTAAATATGAAGTTTCATTTAAAAAACACGTCTCCAACTCTAATCATCAACAACTACTGTCCTCCAACCTTTGGTTCCCTACCTGGTCCAGAACACTTGAATTCAAATGTGGGGATGAAGGTAATTCAGCCATTTGGTCCACGTATGTTGGAGCAGCGGTGAATCTCATAGTTGTCACAGGACTGTGGGTCTCAAGGACTGGAGTTGGACATCTTGGTTGTAGCAAAACTGCAAGAACCTGACAGATTTTCATCATAGGTACACTTCAAGTATTTTATTAATAACAAAAGTTCACCTCAACACTTTATAATGTAACCTTGGTTGGCAATGACAGAGGTCAAAGGTTTGCTGTAGGTCTTCACCAGGTTTGCACACACTGTAGCTGGTATTTTGGCTCATTCTTCTCTAGAGCTGTGATGTCTTGACATCCAACTCCCTCCACAGATTCTGTTCTCTAGATCATGTGTACCCCACGAGGTGAGATCTTGCATGGAGTCCCAGGTCGAAGGACATTGTCAGTGATCGATTGTCTAACAATTGCTCCAACAGTTGATCTCTTCTCTCCAAGCTGCTTGCCTATTGTGGATTGGCTCATCCTAGTCTTGTGGAGGTGTATAATCTTGTCTCTGGTGTCCTTAGACAGCTCTCTGGTCTTGGCCATGGTGGAGGTTGGAGTCTGACTGTTTGAAAGTGTGGACAGGTGTCTTTTATACAGATAACGAGTTCAAACAGGCCCCATTAATACAGGTAACGAGTGGAGGAAAGAAGAACTTCTTAAAGAAATAGTAACAGGTCTGTGAGGGCCAGAATTCTTGCTTGTTTGTATATGCTAAATACTTATTTTCTGCAACATTATCAAATCAAATCAAACTTTATTTATAAAGCGCTTTTCATACAAGAAGTTGCATCACAAAGTGCTTTACAGATTAAAATGACCCCACATAAAACCACCTTCTCTTCCCTCCCCCACAGATTTAAAAGCGTGGTCACAGTTATACCCCCCTCCCCCCAACCCATCTCCCATGCACACACACAGTTAAAAGAAAAAGTAAAAAAGGACATTGGGCCGAGTGTAGATTAACCATGCAAGGAAACGCCATCAGAGGAGCCATCTGCCCCGGCAGCAGTAGATTAACAGCAGCAGCCGAGGCACCGACACAGGGCACCCAGTGGAGGCAAGGCCAAGACCCCCACCTCCACCCAAGCTCCACCTGGAGAGCACCCAGGGAGCCACAGCCGACCATCGCTCCCGGGGCAGAGGGCTCCCACAGAGGAAACACTGGAACGGGGATTAAGATAAATTAAAGTATAAAAATAAACAGTAAATTAATGTGCTAAGATTAAATAGTAAAACTGATAAAAATATAATCATATAAAACATGCAGAGCAATTAAACAAACAGTAATAAATAATAATCAGTTAAAAGCTAAGCTAAAAAGGTGAGTCTTGAGCCTGCTCTTAAAAACATGAACGTTCTCCACGGCCCTGAGGTTCTCCAGCAGCCTGTTCCAGAGGTGAGGGCCATAAAACTGGAAAGACGCCTCGCCATGCGTGTGTGTCCTGACTTTTGGGGTGACAAGGAGACGGCTGCCAGAGGAACGCAGAGACCGCGAAGGTTTATTTGGTAAAAGCAGTTCAGAGAGATAAGAAGGCCCAAGACCATTAAGACACTTAAAAACCATTAAAAGAACCTTAAAGTCGATTCTGAAATGTACGGGGAGCCAATGCAATTATACAAATAAATTCTTAAAAAATCATACAATGTGATATCCTGGAAATTTTTTACATTCTGTCTCTCACAGTTGAAGTGTACATATGATGAAAATTACAGACCTCTCATCTTTTCAAGTGGTACAACTTGCACAAATCGGTGGCTGCCAAATACTTTTTTCCCCCACTGTATATATAAGAAAATATGCATTACTTTAAATTAGAAACAGCCAAATATTGACCTTAACAGTTCAGGTGCCTAGACCAATCAAAAAGCTCAAAGGAATGCGGCCCGGCAGCCAGCCAATCAGTGAGGATCTCTTATGTTTGACTGAAAGAAAATGGCTGCAAAGTTAAGTGTTTTAAATATGTTTTTATGGCATTATATCTGCAAGGTTGTATGAAAAGCAGGGCAGTCAACATGTTCTGTTTTGAATGTTTTTGTCGAACAATATTAAAATAGGTCATAATGTCAGACAGGATACTGTGCTTTGAAACCATCAAGTTTGTTCTAGTCTTTTTTGAGAACAGTCCAGGTCCCAGATCCATGGAGAAGGATAAACAGAGACGCTTCCTGGTCCGTTTACACAACTTCACGCTGATTTGTAACCAGATCGAGGACTTCTGATGAATGTTGTCTATAAAGTTATTGGTCCAATGTATTGAGGAGCTGCTGGTGACTGGTGATGACTTCTAATTGTTTTTATTAGATTCTAGTAATCTTGCTATTATGACATAGCAAGTTATGGATTAGCAAAGTGATGAGCAGCCCTGAAGGCCTGGTACGACCCTGTTAAACATTAAACATTTTGCTCCCAGTTGATCATCCAGTGAGGGAACAGGGGGCGGTTCTGTGGGTCATTTAGTACTGGACCTCTGCAGACGACTGTTTCTCTGCTTCCTGCAGACCAGTGTGAAGCCTTGAGTGTGTAGCTGTGCATCATTCGACCAATCAGCAGAGGAACAGACTGTACCGATGAAGTCATCTGGAGCGGCTCCACTGATAATGAATAACAACAGAAAGAACTGCTCTGGGATCAGCTGTGATTCATCGTTGGAAGTCTTAAAAGTAAAATGCAGTTCGCTCCTTATGAAGCAGAAATGACTCAGCCACTAATTAACTCATTACCAGACTGATGAAACACCTGCAGGTGGGAGAGTCCAATTAAAGATGCTCAGGTCTGGGACTGATATTTCTAGGACACGTTGCTGTTTGAACTTAACGGCCGCCGATCGCACCAAAGATTTTAATTCCCCTGGAGGTTCTTAAAGGCTTTTTTTTAAGTGAGGAAAAACTCCTCAGTTTATTCATATAACATCAAAGCTCATTTTAAGGCACTTTACAAGATGAACTGGTCCGATTCGTATCAGGTAAACATGTCCACATCCGATTCAGACCAATTGTTCATTCAGATCATGCAGTCAAATTAGAGTCAGATGATCATGATGCCAACAGATGAACGATAACAGTTCAAGAAAGTTCAGCGGACTGCGTCGAGACCTGGGCCCGCCCGTTCAGGTATTGAGACCCCCCCCCAAGACAGATTACAGACTACAACGGCCGTGTAAATTAAATGCAATGAATTGACCCAAGACAACCAGCAGAGGGTGCTGTAGGCTATTAATCAGGATTTATGGAGGCTTAGAAGAAGATACTTTGATACGGTTGTGTGCCAAAACAGACATTAGAGCTTGCCTTTATAAAAACAAAAGCAGAGTTAGCACAAGCAGGGACGATGCTAATACATTACCAGTCTAAGGGGCTGTTTACACGACAACGTTGCCGTTTTTGTTTGAATACGCGGGTGAAAACGCACTGCGTTTACACGACAGGGCGCGCAATGGAAAACGATGTAGTACATATGCCCGGCCTTTAGATGGCAGTATGCCCCATCTATGCAGTGTTCCAAGGTTTCCCCCTCACAACCCGGGAAAAGAAACATTTCATGATAACTAACAATGGCGGTCTTCTTGTAGTTCTCCGTTTAAATAAAGGCGTATTGATTATTTCATGCACGTACTCTATGCGTTTCCCTTGGCGATCGCATAGAAGCCTGATGATCTCTAAGTTTTTCAGAAGCTGCATCAGCAGTAACAGCATACATGGATCTGCCATTGTTGTTTTTCTGTAGAAAGGCAGAGTGCGCAAGTCCAACATGTCTGCAGGCGGCTGGCAGTGACGTCATCGTCAAAGTCTCCGGCTTGTGTTTACATGACAACCAATAACTCAGCTTTTTCAGAAGTCTCCACTCTGGAAGTCGTTTTCAAAAAGCTGTGTTTTCGCCCCCCCCCCCCCCCCCCCCCCCCCGTTTTCCCGTTGTCGTTGCCGTTTTCCCGACGTTTATCAGTTCTGCTGATAAACGTCGTGTAAACGGTCCCTTAGAGAGGCAAGGGCAACCTTGAATGACGTTCTGGTCCAACACTCTATACCAGCTGTTGGCGGTAATGCACTAATTTTTTTTTTCCCAGCCACCAATAAACATCCCAAAGAAGAAGAAGAATGGCCCTGTGTTTTTTTTAGGCTAATATGAGCATGTTAATTGTAGCTATGATGAAAACTTGGTGAGAAAATACACACAAGAGAATTATCAAGGTTTTGAGCAACAGATTATGCTGGATTGTGGACTAGCTGTTTCATTGGAGGACACTAACGGTGTTTTTCCACTTGTACCTACTCGGCCCGGCCCTACTCCGCACGACTCGGCCCCGGTTGCTTTTCCATTGCAAGATGGGACCATCTCAAGTGGGTGGGTGCATCATATGGTGGGCGGCCCCAGAGGGCGTAGCTGCGCAATGCAATCAAAACAAAGAGAACGTAGCGGGAAGTCATTTCAACGCAATAATGGCAGCCAACATACCGATTTTGAACTTTCTGCTCAGCCTGTGGCTTTATGTCAGTCATCAAAGACTAAAGACCCTGAAAAAGCTGCGTCCTGCAAGAGAAAACACGGTGGAGAAGTACAATAGAGTGTGGGAAGCCCTGCAGGAGTATGAAGTTACGGACAGAACACGACAACTTGTGAGGGTAAGAAAATTTCTCGCTGTCTGCTGAAGGAGGAGCAGCTGCTCTCTGTCTCTCTCCAGATCCGTTCACTTTATTTTATTTTCTGTTTGCTTTTCTTGTTTTCTTTCTTAACCTTTTCTTAGTTACTTTATTTTCCCAGCCCCTGGAGTTACTGTATTGGACCAGATCTCTTCTTGGATTACTTTTCTATGGACGTATCAACATGGCTTTTTGCTCAGCTGAGGATTTTGAAAAACTGCTTCACAGAATTGAGGGCATTGAAACGAAGCTACGTCGTCTGGAAATTAATTTTGATCTCCACGCTGATTATGGACAAAATGAAACAACTTTACCTTTACCTTTGAATACAAACAGCCCTGGGTTACATCGGTCTAACCGTGCCACAGAGACTCCCTACAGGCGTCTGAGCGGCAGAACTCCGCACTACAATGAAAACTGGCCGGCTTTAAAACGCTTGAAATCAACCCCAGCCCGTTCTCCGAGGAAGAAAAAACAAAAGAAACTCCGACACAGAGAAACCTCTGAACCCAGAACTGCCGCTTCTGCTAAAAGTGAACAAAAGAGGTTTCAGCCAAAAACAAGAGATCTTTCTCCACCTGGAATCCCGCTGAAAAACAGATTCGCAGCCTTGAGTTCCCCGAAAGATGACGCATCCCCCAGGACCAGTCAAAGCCACCAGGGAAACCCAGCCGCATCAAACGGACACATAACAAAGTAAGAGCGCCCCCAGCAAAGACTGTTATCATACAAGACGGATCAATTAATGGAATTGAGGCTTTCTGTAGCAAGAATACCAAAGTTTATAGCTGCTACAAAAATACAGTGAGAGAAATATCAGAAAATATCCAGAACATCTTGGACCAACATCCTGCTTTGGAAAAGCTCGTCATTCACGCTGGATCAGCAGATATCGCGATGAGACAATCAGAGATTCTGAAGAGAGACTTTTCTGATCTCCTACAGAGACTTGATGGACTTAACGTAAACATCCTCATCAGCGGACCAGTCCCTGAAGGGAATGATGAAAGATTTAGCAGACTCCGCATGCTCCATAAATGGTTGAAGAAACAATCAGCTGAGAAGTCGTTCACATTTATTAATAATTTCAAAGTATTTGGAAGTGCGAATCATCTGTTCAAAGCAGGAATGCGCCATTTGAACAGGTCCGGAGTAAGGCTGTTAGTAGCCAACATTTTTTCTTATCAACATCAGAAAGCAAAACACTTGCTCCCAAAAGCTGACCTTGAGGCGCCCATGGATATCAGAGAACAAAAACAGCAAGTCATGATGACACCACAGGACCAAACAGATAAACAACCATCAGAGATTAAGTCTTCATCTTCCTGTGACTCAGCCACATCAAATGAGTCTCCATTTAGAAACTTTACAGACAGACTGAACGAGCAAATCAAATTTGGGACACAATTAACACCTAAACTTAGACTACACCAAACGCCTGGGACTAGTGTCCATAAGCCTGGGAGCTTCCCCCCACTGATTATTACAGATATCTGATATTTGAGGGAACCGGGCAATAAATCCACCCCTACCGTCTCCCAGAATTCACCCGGCACCCCTGAGGCTATATCAGTGATTATCAGCAGCAGGAAACATAAACCGTTAACCACATGCTCTCAGATTAAACAAAATCTCAAATTGATAACCTGTCAGAAGGTTCAGCTGCCCATCATCACAATACTTAAGTTAGCTTCATTAAACATTAGATCTCTATCCGGGAAGTCTTTTCTTATTAATGACTTAATCACTGAGCATAATTTACTCGCCCTTTTTTTATCAAAAACTTGGCTAGATGAAAATAACGAAACAACTTCATTAATAGAATCCAGTCCTCCAAATTATAATTTCTTAAGCGAGAACAGAAAACACAAACGAGGTGGAGGTGTAGCCACCATCTTTCACAACTCAATGAACTTTAAAAAGGTAACTCTGGGCACGTTTGATTCTTTTGAATACCTAGCCACCCAGATAAATGAGCCTAACAAAGCGTTATTTCTAAGATTATATAAACCACCAAAACTTAACTCTAACTTCTTTAATGATTTCAATGACCTTCTTTCTGTAATATGTATCGACTATGACCAACTAATCATCGTGGGGGACTTTAACATCCATACCAACAACCCCCAAGATAGACAAGCAAAAACATTAGATGATACTCTCCACAACTTCGGACTGATCCAGCATGTCAAACAACCAACACACAATAAAGGACACACTCTGGACTTAATTATCAGCAAAGGTTTAAATATTTCTGACATCTCTGTAATTAATATTGCATTATCTGACCATTTCTGTATTTTCTTTCAAAGTACCATCTCTGCTAAATTATCCAGCCACAGTAAGACCACTATAAAAAAGCGTTTTCTAGGGGACAGTTCAGTAGAAACCTTTAAACGTATTTACCCTTCCACCACATCTCCCAACTCAAACTCAGTAAATAAGTTGGTAGATAATTTCCTTGCGAAAATCTCAGACATCATGGATTCCATTGCTCCAACTAAAGTGAAAGTAGTCTCAGCTAGAAAGAAGTCTCCGTGGACAAGTAATCCACTGGTACTTAGTGAAAAAAGAGAGTGTCGACGAGCCGAGAGAAAATGGCAGAAAACTCGACTCCAGGTTCACTGTGAGATCTACAAAGAGAGACTGAATAGATATCAGCTAACTATAAAAGATGCTAGGGAATCGTTCTTTTCTGAAATCATCAACAGAAACATTAATAATGCACGGACTCTATTTGCAACAGTGGAAAGACTAACTAATCCTTTAGTGACAGTAGCCCCAGAACTAAACTCTACCAGGGCCTGCAATGAATTTGCCAGCTTTTTCACTGAAAAGATTCTAACAATTAGACGGTCAATCTGTACCTCAATATCGAACCCACAACCAGTGCCATCCCCAATCAACAACAATGTAGAGAAAATGTCTGAATTCCACGAATTAAACCAGAACAGCCTTGAAAAAATCATTATCCAATTAAGCTCCTCCTCCTGCTGTCTTGATATCCTACCCACAGCTTTTCTAAAGAAGGTTCTTCCTGTTATTGGTTCTGATCTTGTTCAAATAGTGAACTCATCACTGCTATCAGGTGTCTTCCCTCAGGCTTTAAAAACAGCAGTTATTAAACCACTGCTAAAGAAGAAAAATCTGCACAACACGTTAATGCAGAACTACAGGCCAATCTCTAATCTCCCATTCATCAGTAAGATTATTGAAAAAGCTGTTTCAGCAGTTAAATGGCTTCATAACAATGACAAACCGTTTTGATGCTTTTCAGTCTGGTTTCCGCGCTCACCACAGCAGCGAGACTGTCCTCGTCAAAGTATTTAATGACATCCGCATAAATACAGACTGTGGAAGAACCACAGTGCTGGTTCTGTTGGACCTCAGTGCAGCATTTGACACTGTTGATCATGATATTTTATTGGAACGACTGGAGAGCTGGGTCGGACTCTCTGGTACAGTACTTGGCTGGTTCGAGTCTTACCTAAAGAACAGGGACTTCTATGTTTCAATAGGAAACTTTTCATCAGAACGAACAGAAATCACATGTGGGGTGCCCCAGGGCTCCATCCTGGGGCCCCTCTTATTTAATATCTACATGCTCCCACTAGGCAAGATTACAGCAACCGATAACATTAGCTATCCTAACTACGCGGATGACACTCAGCTTTACAATGTCACCAGGTGACTCTGAACCCATTCAAACCCTAAATCAATGCATTGACCAAATAAATGGATGGATGTGCCATAACTTTCTCCAGCTGAATAGAAACAAAACTGAAGTGATTATTTTTGGACCCAAGGAGGAACGATCAAGAGTCAGCACACAGCTTCAGTTAATACAGCTAGAAACTACTGATCAGGTTCGTAACCTAGGTGTAGTAATGGACTCAGACCTGAACCTCCAGGGTCACATAAAGACAATAACAAGGTCAGCCTTCTATCATCTGAAGAACATCTCTAGGATTAAAGGACTGATTTTGCAACACGACCTAGAAAAACTCATCCATGCGTTTATCTTTAGTCGGATTGATTACTGCGACAGCATCTTGACAGGTCTGCCTAAAAAGTCAATCAGACAGCTGCAGCTGATCCAGAGCGCTGCCGCTCGCGTCCTCACTAGAACCAGGAAAGTAGAGCACATCACCCCAGTTCTAAAGTCCTTACACTGGCTCCCTGTAGCTCAGAGAATAGACTTTAAAATACTTTTACTAGTTTATAAATCATTACATGGCTTAGCACCAAAATATGTTGAAGACCTGTTGTCATGGTACCAACCACCAAGACCACTCAGGTCCTCCAACTCTAGCCTACTAAACATCCCTAGACTCAGAACTAAACATGGAGAAGCAGCTTTCAGTTTCTATGCTCCCCTTATCTGGAACAGACTTCCTGACGAGTGTAGAGCTGCTGAAACTCTGAACTGCTTTAAATCGAGACTAAAAACCCATCTGTTCAGAATTGCCTTTGAGTAAATGCTTGATGTCATATGTATGAAATGTGTTCATGCTCTCTTGCTTTTTTTATTTTTCTCTTGCTTTATTGTGTATCATGTGTAATGTGTGTTTCTTTTATGTGTTTCTTTTGAAATCACCAAATCATGTAAATCACCTTGAATTACCCTGCTGTTGAAAGTGTGCTATACAAATAAAATTGCCTTGCCTTGCCTTGCCTTGCCTAAGCTTATGCTAACATTGGCCTGCTGTGGTGGCTTTTAAATACGCTATGGACATGTAGTTATACTCCAAAGTCCAGTGTAAAAATAAATGTTGACAACCAGTGACTCCACCCTCTAGCCAATCAGTCACCGACAGCTGTCTGACATCACTTTTCAGTCCCTGCACGGCCCTGATGGAACCGCAGTGAAGCTGGTACTGAATATGGGATCGGCTTGGCCTGACTCTACCCGACTTCTGCCAGTGGAAAAACAATGGAACCAGGGCTGAGTCGGTACTAGTGGAAAAATCCCATAACTGGACCCTGTTTTTGTTCGAGGTGGCTTGGTTCTGTCAATGATATGTGGCTAGGAACAAATCCATCCATCCATCATTCATCCATCTATCCATCCATCTATCATCCATCCATCTATACATCCATCTATCATCCATCAATCCATCAATCCTACTTATCCATCTATCTATCTATCTATCTATCTATCTATCTATCTATCTATCTATCTATCTATCTATCTATCTATCTATCTATCTATCTATCTATCTATCTATCCATCCTACTTATCCATCCATCCATCCTCCCACCCATCTATCTATCCTACTTATCCATCCATCCATCCTACTTATCCATCCATCCATCCATCTTCCCACCCATCTATCCATCCTACTTATCCATCCATCCATCTATCCATCCACCCTCCCACCCATCTATCCATCTATCCATCCATCCTACTTATACATCCATCCATCCATCCTACTTATCAATCCATCCATCATCTATCCATCCATCCATCCATCCATCCATCCTACTTGTCAATCCATCCATCCCTCCACCCTCCCACCCATCTATCCATCCATCCATCCATCCTACTTATCCATCCTTCCATCATCCATCCATCCATCATCCATCCATCCTACTTATCAATCCATCCATACATCATCCAGCCATCATCCAGCCATCCTACTTATTCAAATTCAAAATTACTTTATTAATCCCAAAGGGAAACTAAATGTTGTTGTAACTCATTATGCAAGTTCCTTCAAAGATTTGTTGTAGATGCTGATGGCTGTGGGTAGGGATGATCTCCTGTAGCAGTCTGCAGATCTGAAGAAGCCTCTGACTGAAGACGCTCTGTAGTTATCTGATGTAGAGGACGCTCTGGATCTATGGCATCTTCTTTTCAACTCATCAGGGTTTTGTGGCTGTAGTTGAGGTATTATTTGAGCTTTTGTGATGTTAATCAGCTGCTGCCAGTTGTAAACCCCCTTGTTGCCATGGTTATGCATCATAACAAATGTCCAAAAATAAAAAGTATCAGCAAAAATCCTTCCAGCTGCACAGCATTCAAAACCAGAGAGAACAGTTGTCCACAAAAACAATGTTTCTACCAGAAATGGAAGAATTAAAATTTTAAAAAAGAAAAAAAATATGAACCAAAGTAACAGAGCTACTCCAACATGCTGCCACCTTGAGCGGCGCAATTCCGGAATATTATCAATCCATCCACCCATCCATCATCCATCCATCCTACTTATCCATCCATCCATCATCCATCCATCCTACTTATCCATCCATCATCCATCCATCCTACTTATCCATCCATCATCCATCCTACTTATCCATCATCCATCCATCATCCATCCATCCTACTTATCCATCCATCATCCATCCATCCTACTTATCCATCCATCATCCATCCATGCTACTTATCCATCCATCCATCATCCATCCATCCGTCCATCCTACTTATCCATCCATCATCCATCCATCCATCCTACTTATCAATCCATCCATCCCTCCACCCTCCCACCCATCTATCCATCCATCCATCCATCCATCCATCCATCCTACTTATCCATCCATCCATCATCCATCCATCCTACTTATCCATCCATCATCCATCCATCCTACTTATCCATCCATCATCCATCCATCCTACTTATCCATCCATCATCCATCCATCCTACTTATCCATCCATCATCCATCCATCCTACTTATCCATCCATCCATCATCCATCCATCCTACTTATCCATCCATCATCCATCCATCCTACTTATCCATCCATCATCCATCCTACTTATCCATCATCCATCCATCATACTTATCCATCCATCATCCATCCATCCTACTTATCCATCCATCATCCATCCATGCTACTTATCCATCCATCCATCATCCATCCATCCGTCCATCCTACTTATCCATCCATCATCCATCCATCCATCCTACTTATCAATCCATCCATCCCTCCACCCTCCCACCCATCTATCCATCTATCCATCCATCCATCCATCCATCCATCCATCCATCCATCCATCCATCCATCCAACTTATCCATCCCTCCACCCTCCCACCCATCTATCCATCCATCCATCCATCCATCCATCCATCCATCCATCCAACTTATCCATCCATCCATCCATCCATCCATCCATGCATGTAAGTTCGAAGATGCAGGGGTTTCAAATACTTGTTTTGTGTTTTTCTTTTAATCCACACGTTCTTTCTGGATTTTCTGTCTCTAAGAATTAGAGACGGTTCGTTTCCCATAGATTGGATACAAAAAATTTACAATTTACAAAAAATAACAGTAAATTGTAATGTTGCCTGTTGTTTCTGTGGAAAGAAACTGTTTTTACACTAAATAGGAAGGAAAAAAGCTTAAATTAACAGGTTTTTATGGTTCATCTTTTTTTTCTTTCTAATGCTTATTATATGTTTACGTAATTCACAAACTCCTATTTTATACATATTTTTGTTATATTGTACAACATGATACATCAGGCTGGCAGAAGTGTACTGAAAAACAATGAGGAGTCTGACAGTGACACGAATAAGTTATAAACCATTAAACAAACAATTGCAGCTCAGATGTGGTCGACTCTGATAACGTCAGCGGCGAACGGTCTGACCCACACGCTGTCGTTTCTGGAGGTCAGCAGTCGGATAACATCGTTACAAACAGGAATTAAATTCAGGTTTCTTCCACCGCATCATTCATGTCAAACCAACTCAACTCCAGATGTCAGGATAACAAGGACTCTCAGATCAGGTCCAATCCTGCAGGGAACATAGAGACCTTGCTCACATTTCACTGTTTTTCGTCTCTATCTAACAGCCTGTTGAGTTTTATCTTTTACCTTGTAGGTTCCTGAG
The DNA here is from genome assembly GCA_963556495.2 of Valencia hispanica. Lineage (NCBI taxonomy): Eukaryota > Metazoa > Chordata > Actinopteri > Cyprinodontiformes > Valenciidae > Valencia > Valencia hispanica. The sequence continues at coordinate 5,388,621 of OY747712.1, read as the reverse complement.
AAGAATTTTCTGTGTAATTATTAACCTTTATTTGCCCGGAGAACAGTGACTGAGCATTAACTGAGCGTTAACTCCTGGCAGATGGCCAGTACCTCCACAGTTTATTTAAACTGGAACAGGATTAGTGGAGCTAATGTGGAAACATTCGTTAAACACAAAGACTTACAAGCTTGTTCAGGTCTAAAAACGAAGACAATCAAAGCAAATGTTGCTCAAGCGGATCATGCAGCTTCAGTCAGTCATGTCTTCAAGAGTTCTGCACATTCATTTCTTTAGTTTTAGCGCTCATGGAATCAAAGAACATTACAACACATCCAAAGAGCTTTTTAGTTCTGGTATCAGGTGCACAGAGATTAGACGACAAATGTAAAGCTATTGGAGAAGAACCTGAGTTGGAGGTAAGCGTAGGATCAGGCTGCAGAATAGTTTTTGAAGATTATGCATTGGGCAAAATTTAAATCTTTGCATGAGATAATTTAGGGTTAATCATCAATGATTCAAAGCAGATATATGGCCCTTCACCAAACAAACATTTTAAGGACTAATATGAGTATTTACTGTCAGAAGACTCTGAAGGAATGAAACCATTTATTATTCCTAACAGAAAATCGCTTTGCAGCAGCCGTTTCACTGTGCATCCCGCAGAATTTCTGTTTGATCATGGTCCGTTTGGAGAGAAACGGCTTCTTTTGCTGCCTTTCTGCTGCCACTGATGAGCAAGCTCTGTACTGGTGGCAAGATCACATGGAGTGGCATTTGTAAAGTTACAAAGTTAATAGCAATAATTTGGGTCATATTTGTGTCCATGTAGTTTATTTATTTATAAATGTCAGTTTCAAACAAAATATTAAGTTATCAAGCTAAATATTTATTCTAAAAACGAAATATTTAACTTCGAACTAAATACTTGAGTAGCAAGCTAGACACTTAGCTCAAAGCTAAATATTTAGCTGATATGTATATTTATTTGCAGATAAGCGGAAGTGGACTACCAAAATAAAAGCTGGGTCTCTCGAACCACTAACTGCTGGCGAGACTGAATGTCACGTCTTTAGCATTGTTCATTTTCGTCCTTACATGTCCAACATTTCAGCTTAAAACGTAGGATGAGCCGTTTTAACAGCAATACAGACGTTTACCTTTGGATTTACAGCAACAGTGATGCACCAGCAGCTGGTTATATAGATTAGCAGTATAGCTTTTACTTTGATTATCCATTTCTGCATATCGGCAAGTAAATTAGCTTACTAGCTAAATATTTAGCTCCGATCTAAATGTTAAGTTTGGAGTTAAATATTTAGCTAGCAAGCTGGCTAGCTAAATATTTAGTTTAAAACTAAATATTTAGCTCTGATCTAAATGTTTAGTTTGGAGCTAAATATTTAGCTTGCTAAGTATTTAGCTTACAAGCTAAAAATCTATTTCAAAGCTAAATATTTAGTTAGCAAACTAAATATTTACTTTATCCTGCAAACCGAATATTTAGTCTGCGAACTAAACATTTAACTTTACACTAAATACTTAGTTAGCAAGATACATATTTAGTTTGAAGCTAAACATTTAGCTATCAAGCTAAACTGGCTGGCTAAATATTTAGCTTTGAACTAAACATTTAACTCAGAGCTAAATATTTACCCAATAGGCTACTTTACTTGCCGATAAGCGAAAATGGCAAGTGAATTTGCATATTAGTAAATATTTAGCTCTGAGTTAAACATTTACTTCGAAGCTGTATATTAAGCTAGCAAGCTAAATATTTAATTTGTAAAATACTGCTGGTAATTTTCGACTGTGTAACTTTACAAATGGCACACCATAACATGCCCTGAAGTCTTCTTCGCTGCAGCTGAACCTCTCACCTAGAAGCTCTCGGTTACATATAAAACTATTCTTTCTGCTGCAACTCTCAGCAGTAGTTTGTGGCCGTTTTTAAGCAAAGTGATGATTTTCTTTAGAGCTAACCATTGCTAACACCAAAAGAGAACAATCTCAGCCCCTTTATTTCCCTTCAGTTTTTTTCAGCTTCACTTGTGTTCATATTATGATCACACAGGTAAGAAGTTATGGAGTCATTCTGCAAATGGAGTGAAAAATGGATCTGGTTAACTGGTAAACATTCATAGTAACCACAAGTGTGTTTTCATGTTGCAACCAGCGCAGAGCTTACTCATCCCTGGCAGCAGAAATGTCTCTGGACCTTTAAATCAGCTGCTCTGGTTTACATTCAGCACTTCATCTTCAGTGGAAGAAATGGTCCAGAAACAGCCCACAGAAGGAAAAGATAAAGTTATTACCCACACAACTCGGACACAGTTTGAACAAACAAATATAAATACAGCAAAACAAATTATTATGCAGGAGGGAAATTGTAGGTACTGAGGTGTGAAACGTAGGCAGACGTGGCGCCCCTGACAAATGAGCTGGTAAACGACCTTCACAGCGGGCGCGTGAGCAGACAGAGAGAAAATGTTGCCTCAGATGACAGAAAGAGAAATATGGCGGCCGAGTGGAGAATGGGAAAGTTTTACTGCAGCAGGGTTCACCTGAGGAGACTCGTAAAGGCGATGGATGGATTCTGGTTCTTGATGTAAACATCCACCCATGAAAGGTAGGAGTTAGAATCACTAAAGATTTAAAGAAAACAGAACTGTGAGGATTCTGTGAGGATATAATCCTCCTTCAGTAGCTGTCGGAGCTTCTGCTCTGAGTCTGCAAGGCTGGCTAAAAATGATTCTAACAAAGCTGCTCTGTGTGATGGATGGACGGACGGACGGTAGGACAGATGGATGTTTCCTGTTTAATCCAAAGGAGGTGAACTTTGACCGCTGCTGGCGTGAGGCATCGGGATCTACCTCCTGTTTATCTGAGAGTTTAGAGGAACTGAGAGAAGTTGCTGAAATCGTGTGATCAGAAACACTCTGCTGCTCTCCTGCTGCTGCAGCAACTCCTCGTGCCGCCAGCGATGAGCCACGCCGACATCAGGAAGCAGACAGTGACTCATGACTGAGTGTGTCTGTGTGCAGAGAATCAGGGCCGATCCACCTCCAGAACTGTACCATACTTGAGCTCAGTTTAAACATGGTTGCATCAGTTCACAGCAGAGGTCAACCCAGATCACAGGAGTTCAGTCCGTTCATGGTTCAAACATTAAATGTGAACCTGAACGGACTGAGAGAGCAGTTAGATGAAGACAGTGGAGAGAGGAAAGGTGATCACCTCGTTTTTCCAGTTTAACTAAAACATAACACCACTACTCTGTTGCTTCAATTCGAAACCCGTTCTGATACTTTTGAAAAGGTTTCTGGGCTCTGTTCAGTCATTCTGACGCTCAGATGTTTTTACAGTTCACCTCTCGTGCAACACATGACAATAAAGAAATGCAGGATTCCCTTTTGTTTTCCTGATTGTTACATAATCAAGCCTGCGACTAAGTAGGTGCATTTAGATTTTATACCTCAGTTAAATCGATGAATCACTCCATGAACAGGGATAATGGCTGGAGATGGGAATCAACTTCACATTTTTTAAACTTGCCTTTAATGATGAGAAAACACCAAGCTGAGATCTCAGCCTCCCTTTCTTGTTTTAAAAACTGCAGGAAACAAAATGGGAACTGAAGAGATAGAAATTCTGTTAATGTTGTATGAGGGTTTATTTCTGTAGTGCATGTGGAAACACTTAGAAACAGTGAACAATCAAGAAGAATGTGGTACAACAAGTGTGCCTTGTGTGAAGAAGCTGTGACCATTCTGTGAACGAAGATCTATGTGGGAGGAGTTTCCTGCTAACTCTTGTTTCAATAAAAACCTTATGCTGCCATAAAGCTGTGCTCAGTTACTAGAACTGAGTCCAGCGAACGACGTCTCGCTGTTAAAATATACAATTGTTGTTTGTTGTTCTTATTGCTCCTTTTTACAGAAATAAACGAGCACGCTGGAAGGTGAAATGGGAGCTCAGAGAGAGCCCAGGGTCATAAATTAAATGTGTGTCTGTTCCTTTAAGAGAGGCTTTAAAGTAGAGTGAAAACACCTTTCCAACAGAACCTTCCATCTGAAAGGGACGCGTCCAGCTAAGAAAACATTCAACCCCTTTATTAAAGGTTGAAACCTGAAAGGAGATGTATGGGGTGGCGTTTGTAAAGTTACACAGTCAAAAATTAACAGCTGTAATTTGGATACAGAATTAAGATAAATAAATAGGAGATTATTTGCTTTCCTTTTTCATAGGCTAAGTCATATTTGCATCCATGTTTAAACTAAATATTAAGTTTGAAACTAAACTGGCTCCCAAATATTTAACTTTGAATCAATATATTTAATTAGCAAGCTAAATGTATACCTTCAAAGCTAAATATTTAGCTTCAAACTAAATATTTAGTTAGCTAACTGAGTACTTATTTGAAAGTTATTAGCTTTAGTCAATATTTAGTTGACAAGCTAAATGTTTAGTTTAGGGCAAAATATTTAATTTGTAAACTAAATATTTAGCTTACAATCTAATTTTTTAGTTAGCAAGGTAAACTGGCTAACTAAATATAAAGCAAAAATATTTAGCTAGCCAGTTTAGCTTCCTAGTAAAATATTTAGCTACAAGCTAAATATTTTGTTGACAAGCTAAATGTTTATTTTATAGCTAAATATTTCATTTGTAAACTAAATATTTAATTTGTAAATTAAATATTTAGCTTACAATCTAATTATTTAGTTAGCAAAGTAAACTGGCTAACTAAATATATAGCTAAAGCAAAAATATTTAGCTAGCCGGTTTAGCTTGCTAGCAAAATATTTAGCAACAAACTAAATATTTAATTTGTTAACTAAATATCTAGCTTGCCAACTAAAATTTCAGTTTGAAAATATGACATTTATAAATGAATCAATAACATGTACTTTGAAAAAAGAACCCCCCCGACTTCTTTATCTAACGACAGGCTAAACATCCCGAATTATTGCTGTTAATTTTTAACTGTGTAACTTTACAAACGGTAATGTATAGAGAAGCAGCTCCTGCAGAACAGTAATGTACATTCCTGTAAGTAATGTTTAAAAGACAACCAGAGATTTTCTTTTCTACCTGAAAAGTTGCAGAAACCCGTGAAATGTAATGTTAAGCTGCTCAGCTATCATCACTGCAGACTTGTCCATCTCTATCTCAGCTCCATTTCCACTCATGAAAAGGAACCCCCTTAGGACACTTAAACTTCAGGTCACTTCCATTCGGGAATGGGAATATAATCCTTTTTCCAATTTAGAGCCATGATCTCAGACTTGAAGCTGTATGCGGAGCTCAAGGAGAAAATCTGTTTCCGTGAGAACATGCCCTAAATTTCCATCATTACAACACTCTGCAGTGACTCAGCTGAGCAGGATGCTTGTTTGGGAGGCTAAACTACAGAAATATGTCCCCAGTTAATCCCTAGTTTGTAGATGTCTTGTTGCATCACCCGATGAGGGCTGAAGTCTTGAGACTCGCGTGTTCGTGCTGCAGCCCCTTAAGCTTCTCTGCAGACGATTAAAGATCTTGTTGGGACGTTCTCTGCAGACCGATGCATGGCAGCGAGGCCGATGCAGGGCAGAGGCTTCATGCTCCATGGTAACGCAGCAGTCTGAGTCTGCAGCAAACAAGCGACTGTGCTGGCATCATATCTGAGAGGCTGCCTGGCTGGGGAGATGATCCATAGGTTCTTTCTCTTTTTTTTATCTCACTCTATTCCTCTCCTCCTGCCTCCTCGTTCCTGCAGCCCTCTCACTGGTAATCTGCTGCACTCAGCTCGTCGGCCCCTCTGGCTGCTGCTCATTGATGTTTGGCTCTGAGCTGCAGCGGTAATCATCTGTAACATTGCTGGGAATTCGCAGAATACTGGAATTAAACTCACTGATTCCCCACTTTGGAGTTAAACACACTCAGTGGTGATTTTTTTGACTTCATCAGTCCTCTGGAATTGGAATTGGAACTGGAACGTGGGTGCACTCTCCTTTCCAGTGTTGCTTCAGCCGATTGAGGTTTGCAGACATTTAGTCCTGCACATTTCTCTGAAGGCTCCATAAAAGCATTTCTAGACTATGACTGGGCCGTTTAAACACCCTGGGTCTTTTCTTTTTCAGTCATTTTGGATGCAGATTTGCTGCTGCGTTTGGGGTCATACAGATGGCTTCACATTCAACTCTCCAATACTTTCAGAGGTTTGACCCAAGGAGTCCAGATCTTGTGGCTGCAAAGCAAATCCAAGTCCTGGTAATTGGACTGAACGTATATAGACGCTTGAATCCTTACACCAGTGTTTCTCAAACTATGGGGCGAGCCCCACTAGTGGGGCGCAGAGGTATTGCAGGTGGGGCGTGACATCAATGGGATTTAAATAGTTTTTCCCCCTTAGATTCTGTCGTTGTGAATGTTTCACTGCACTGTAAATTAAATCAACCAGCTCCCCCCTCTCACAAAATTAAACACACTCAGATAAATTAGCAATTGTCATCATAATTGTAAACAGAACCGGGACCTGGAACATCGGGCTGGGAGTTTGACGTTGGAATATATCGCAGCAGAACAAAACAAGCTGAAGTAGCCGCATTATCAGAGATTCCATCTACAAAATGGACAAATATCTAAAAAGATCAGGGAACGTTTCAGAGTCAGAGAAGTCACACGGTCAACCACGGAGGAAATACAGGGATGAGTATCTTGCTCTTTATTTTATTTTGTACTTTTGAAAGCTTTGTTAATTTGATAAAACTACGACTTTTATTTTCTCCAACTCTGAGCTGAAGTTCTACATGTAGCAACTACTGACAGCATATATTTCTGAGCCGGTTTTATACCAGTGCGCAACCCCTTTTTCCTACTAATTTATACCCTTAAAAACTTGTAGACTAACTCGGCCATTTAAATAAATAAAATACTTTAAAAATCAGGCGTGGTCACCATTCTGTTGGGGCGATAAAAGCATGGGGGGCTTGTGTATGCTCCTTTGTCCAAAGTGGGGAATGATAATAAAAAGTTTGAGGAACCCACAACTCTTCGACCACCCTTCACGTTACAGTCGACCCTCCACCACTGCGCTTCACATTTGGTATAAGGTGTATGTTCAAACATGGTGCTGACTGAATGATGGACGGACGGCAGGGGTCGCTGCGTTAACCCGGATATTTTCTGCATTTGTCCATTTTTTTTTACGGTGACGGAGAAAAACCTGAGGGTTGTCCGTCATTTGGACAGGTTAGCATTAACACCTCTTGCTACACATTTTCAACTTTACAGGTAACTAAATCAATAAAAAAAAAAGATTTCCCATGAGAGCATCAGAGCATCATCTCAGACCTGGACGCCGTACTCAATGCATCTCGCTATCCGGGAGCTGACGGCGCGTTGAAGAGTTACTGAGGCTTTGGAGCGCGCCGGTCCATGCTGCTGGATTAACTCCTGCTAAAGCGATAGCTGGCAGGTCAGGGAACGACTTGTTCAGAGAGTCTTTCCGACTTCTGATCACTTCAATTGGAGAAATTTTCCAAACAGTCTCATTTGAACTACAAAACCGCTACCCGACGACCCAAACTTACATAGTGCTGTTATGGCCGATAGAGGGCCGCAAAGCGAATGCAGAAGTGCTGTTATGAGTTGATCAACCACTGACACGAGTTAGCAAACATTATTTTAAGGTAAAAAAAAACTCTTTAGTGTTGCTTTAAGTACAATCATATAATTTAATTGTTTGCATGTAGTCCTCTGTTCAGTTTGTTCAGATTGAAGATAATTTAAAATCAGTTTTAAAAACAAACAAATACCATTGAATACGTCATCATTTCTAAAAAAAAAATTGGCGGCTAAAAATACATTATGTCGCCTTGCAAGCACAAGGGGGTAGAGACAACAGGTTGATGGAATAATAGTTCTCTCTGCAGAACGAAAGACTTCAGATAGTTTGGAAATGTACTTGTGACTCCTCCAAGATTGACGGTGGCTACAGTTGCTTCTCTAAGGCCATTGCTGCTGCCTTTCCTTCTTGCCGTTGTGTTAAAGCTCAGCTGTAAGCTCTGAAGCAGCAAACTGCAAAGGAAACAGCTTTTAAAGACACTGTGGCTCAAAAGACTAAGAGTTTAAAAAATGCATTTGATCTTTTTTTTTTATGCATTCTTTTTTTTTCTTTTAACCTCTTTCTATTTCGGCTTCTTCTCTGTCTGACAGAAAGCGACAACGTTTCTGCGTTCTTGTCCGTTTAAACAAATATAAAGGCTGGGGGAAAAAAATCTAATATCTTTTTAAACCTCACATGTAAAAACAAAAATGTAGATTTGTAAGAGAACTTGTTTTCTTTCAACACAAACTGGGATGCTTCACAGTCATGTACATCATTTTCCCATTCAAATGATCAACGTAACTTCCAACTCTCACTTGTCTCAGTTTTATTTTGTTTTCATTACTGCTTGATTTAACAATCCTATTAAACATCCAACATAATTCTCCAACAACACAAAGGATTGTTAAGTGAGAAAAACAACAACAGCTCCTTTGCAGTAAGTCTGCTGAATAAGTTTCTACTGGAGACTGAAGGCGCTGGACACCACCAGCAGGAGACGTTTGTGAAACTGTCCCTGTGAGAAAATGTTCGGCTTGAAGAGTGAAGATCCCTCTCTGTGGAGTTTCATTTTGGAGGCCAAGATACTAAAAGTGCTCAGCTGTGTTTGCAGTCTGCAATATTTATTTCGTGTTTTTCTCTCTGGTGTGAAAAGCAAAAAGCTGCAAAGAGTCAACACTTTTGATTAACTCTGAGTCAGACTGAAAGACGGAGGGATGAAAATAAGATGGACAGCCCCAAACTCTGCTGGGAGGGAGGGAGGGAGGGAGGGAGGGAGGGAGGGATGGAAACATGAATGGATGGATGGATGGAAACATGAATGGATGGATGGATGGAAACATGAATGGATGGATGGATGCATAGATGGATGGATGGATGGAAACATGGATGGATGGATGGATGGATGGAAACATGAATGGATTGATGGATGGAAACATGAATGGATGGATGGATGGAAACATGGATGGATGGATGGATGCATAGATGGATGGATGGATGGAAACATGGATGGATGGATGGATGGATGGATGGAAACATGAATGGATGGGTGGATGGATGGAAACATGAATGGATGGGTGGATGGATGGAAACATGAATGGATGGGTGGATGGATGGAAACATGAATGGATGGGTGAATGGATGGATGGATGGACAGATAGATAGATTAATGGATGGATGGTTAGATTAATGGATGGATAGATTAATGGATGGATAGATGGATGGATGGAAACATGAATGGATGGATGGGTGGATGGATGGAAACATGAATGGATGGATGGGTGGATGGATGGAAACATGAATGGATGGATGGAAACATGAATGGATGGATGGAAACATGAATGGATAGATTAATGGATGGATGGAAACATGGACGGATGGATGGATGGATGGATGGATGGTTAGATTAATGGCTGGCTGGCTGGCTGGATGGGTGGATGGAAACATGAATGGATGGATGGATGGATGGTTAGATTGATGGATGGATGGATGGATGGATGGATGGATGGATGGATGGATGGATGGATGGATGGATGGATGGATGGATGGATGGTTAGATTGATTGATGGATGGATGGATGGATGGATGGATGGATGGATGGATGGATGGAAACATGAATGGATGGAAAAATGGATGGATGGAAAAATGGATGGATAGATTAATGGCTGGCTGGCTGGGTGGATGGATGGAAACATGAATGGATGGATGGATGGAAAAATGGATGGATGGATGGATGGATGGAAACATGGATGGATGGAAACATGGATGGATGGATGGATGGATGGATGGATGGATGGGTGGAAACATGGATGGATGGATGGAAACATGAATGGATGGATGGATGGAAACATGAATGGATAGATGGATGGAAACATGAATGGATGGATGGATGGAAACATGAATGGATGGATGGATGGA
>OY747712.1:5006133-5373633 GCA_963556495.2 Valencia hispanica | reverse complement strand
GTTTAGGACTAGGAATCAGTTTCTCACAGGTTTGGAATCAATAAGTTAGTTCTCCAAGATGTTTGGAACAACCGTCCAGCCGAGTTTCTTCAAAAACTGTGTACATGTGGACCTAGAAGAATTGATGCTGTTTTGAAGGCTAAAACTGGTCACAACAAAAAACATTTTTTTTATTTTTTTATTTAGATTTCTCTTTATGCTTGACTGCATTTTACTTTGTTGATTGATGAAAATAACTGATTAACACTTCCATTTTTGAAGCATTCTGTTTTTGCAATGTTAAATTTATATATATATATATATATATATATATATGACATTAATTTTGTTTACATTTTATAAATCTAACATTGATCTTTTCTGCTTGTGCATTTGTCTTTTTGATATGTAATGTAAATGTTCTTTTTTCCATCTTTTCCCAGTTGTGAGCAGGCGAAGATATACTCGCTGTCTGGAGATTGAGGAGAGGAGGATTCTTCAAAACGATCGGTAAGGCAGAAAACTTATCACCCATGGTTATTTTATTATCTGTCCTGCAAGGTAGAAAATACAGTAAGTATAGGGCAAGAACACAGTAAGCTAGCGGAGCTGGATGAATTTGCTCCTATTAGTGAAAAATAAGAACTTTTACAAAGTACCCTGTTGTTCCCCCGCTCAGATGCACAATGCAGTAAACAAAAAAGCTAGCAATATTTAAAATCAGCACCATCTAGAAAAGATGGAGAATCTCTGAGATGGAGTCTCAAGTTATTTGAACTGGAGCAAATTATGCCAGATCGCCTAAAACGCGTACTTTATGTCAAATATGAGCCGGAGTGGTTGTTTAAATTACTGCAGTTGATGCCTGTAGCCGAAACTATTTCGTGAACCTAAGATTTACAGAAATGCTGCCAGACAGTAAATCGGTGTGCAAAAAAAGCAAGAAAAAAAAAAGCAAGACAATAAGAAACAAACGGCTTCTTTAGCCCAAACACTGTTTGCACTGCTCTTATAAACCGTACTGTTCCTTCTATGAGAAATGTTTGTGTAAAACACTAGTAACATCTAACTCTTGGTCATTTGAGATTTTAAACTGAAATGATAAAGGTTTTCCCTGAAGACATAATGAACCTAAATTATTTTTGTATGTTGGGAGATGCAGACATTTCCCTGGCTGTGGACAGGAGGGTTATCAATCTTACTTCAATACATTTTAGGGGGGAAGAGGATCAGATCAGATTTGGTCAAATACCCTTTTTTTTTTTTTGAAGTGATTCAATAAATATATTTGGGGGAAAAGTGTTATGGATAAACAGCTGGAATAACAAGGCATTAAATGTGTGTATCCTGGAGGATACTTTGTCTAGATAGGCAGTAATAGCTAGTCTCAGAATTTCTCTTATTTTCAGTCGTATATTATAGACACAATATCCTAAAATATTAAGATAGGGCCTATAATACTGGGCTGCACAGTGGTGCAGTTGGTAGCACTGCTGCCTTGCAGTGAGAAACGGTCGCCGCAGGAGCAGTCACCGGAGTAATGTTGGCAGCTCGACTTCCGGGTATCTTGCTAGATTGAAGCAGGGATGTCAAAAATGCAGCCTGCAGTTCATATCTGGTCCTCTGAGGGATTTTGTGCCCTTCCACTGCAATTTCTGTATAGCACAAAGTTAATATATAGATAGACAATTATTATTTTTATGTTCAGAGTTATACTACTCTGGGGCTAAATAGAAAATTACAGAAATAAAAAAAATCTATTACTACAAAGGTTAAATTCAAAACATTTGTATTTGTTAACCTTTTTTGCTGTCCCCATTCTAGTTGTTGATAATGGATCAATTATATGTTTAAGTCCAAGAATCTATCACATATTCAGTCCATCAAATCCAGGGAATCAGATGCAGTTTGTTTATCAATGTAAAGGTACATTCCTCGACACCCCCTTTATGCCTACTATCCCTAAATATTTTATCATCCTTTTTAAAATTACACAAACTTTGTACTTTTCAAGTTGATAGTGCATGATTAATGTATTCTTGAGCCAGACAAAAATAAATTTAAAAAACGGCATTTTTTTAGTAAAATTATATTTACATAGTGGAATTTTTAGGTGGGAGATTTTGACTATTGTTTGTAAAGGTTTAGACAGTGTTTCATAATACTGAATGTTTTGAAGTCATCTGGTTTGTTAATAATTTAATAGAACATTAACAAACCGTGTGAAAATTGGAAAACCACTAATTATATGTCAGCCATTTTTACTTCATATAGTTATCTGCCAAGTCATTTGGTCTTGCATCAGTTACCATTTAGATACATTTTGATGTGGCTTTAAAGCTGAAACTCTGTCAGCTAGGGAAACATTTTTTATTGTTCGCTGCTGGTCCGAATAATCAATTCAATTAAAAAATACTTTATTGATGATATGATTATGAATGATATGATTATGATGATATGAATTTGATTTCTTAAACACATGCAGTGTCTATTAAAGTTATAGACTTTTAATTTTGTCCATTTGTATGTGAATCGTTCCTACTGAAGTAACCTCAAAAGAAAAGGATGTTTTTGCATATTTCTTTCTAGTGTACTTTCATTTTTTGTCACGTTTAGATAAGAGGATCGCAAACACCATCTTTGAGATGTAAGTAATTTTCAAATTATTAGTAATACTAATTAGCGATATTCAACATCTTATACAGACTTTTTAGAAAAAGTGATGCACTATGATTTATTTTTTTATTTTTGTGGTAATTAGTAGGGATGCAAAGATACCACATTTGTCAAACCGATACGATAAAGATACTTGGATCTGAGTACTTGCTGATACTGAGCACCGATCCCAAAACTTCTACCACACAAAAAAATGCAATAAACTGGAAGACAGATTTTTATTTTCTTCTCTGCTTGTAACAGCGAATTACGAATTAGATGAAAAATAAAATATAAATAAAAACGACAAATTTGAAGTGAAATAAATGAATATGAATAAATGAGGCTGGCAAGCAACAGGAGTGAGAGTGGGCTAGATACTGGCTCCAGCATCGGCAACTGTAAGGTCGGAAAACAGTGAATGATGACAGATTTTTGCTGGAATTTTTACCACACTGAGCCCACTCACGGCTCCTTGGCCAGTGCGTGAGATGGCAATGGAAACACAACCAGACCGTTCTGCATCCGGCTGACCTGATCCGGTCCCGGCTGAACCAACGCTAGTGGGAAAGGGGCAATAGTCCTTCCAGTGTGTCCTGGGTTTCCTCCCAGTGGTATGTACCCAGAACATCTCACCAGGGAGACATCCAGCAACCATCCTTCTCAGATGCCAGTATCTAATTAACTTTTTTTTTATTTCCCTAAGGTTGCCATGGTAGCAGATAGGGGGAACAAGTGTGGACGATACCACAAGGAGAATGATGAAATTCCGGTTATCACCTGAGCTGGCTGTGGAGTACAACATGTTTGGCCGACATGGGAAGAAGAAGTTCAAGGACTTGTGTATTTTTTATGTTGTGTATGGTAAGTAAGTTTCACTTTAGACATCACTTGAATTCTTGGATTAAGATGCTTGAAAGTTGAACTGAAATTGGTTATAGTGCAATGACTTATTTTTGAGGGAAGAAAAATAAACATTGTTCTTTGTAATCTATCACCATTGGGAATAAGCTAAGGTAACTGTACTTGGGCTTACCCTTTTTTCTTATTCTGCAGAGGCCCTGAAGAAGAATGCAGTAACATCAAAGGTCAACCTCCAAGATGCGGAGAGGGCCCTGTCCAAGTGGTTCACTGGGGCTAGAGACAGAGGAGGACTGAGAGCTGCAAGACACAAAACGGAGTTTCGGCTCTAAAAAATACTGATTTGAACGGACTGCAGTCTTATGTGTACCATAGTAAGTTTTTCCATTTCTGCTTGGTACAGTTCTTTATACAGTTGTCAGAAAACATTCTTTGATAGGTTTTCTGAAGAAGATTCCCCCTCATGATTTTATGTTTTGTATACAGCATAATCCATGGTTTCCTTTCGCACAAGAAGTTTTCTTGTTAGTGCAATCAATACCATAGCAAGCTATCTTTGTCCAATCAGTGCACGATTAACATCGGAACAGAAATGAACATTGCGGACGCAACTAAAGGTCAAGTTCAGAGAAACAAAATAGCCAAGACTGTTAACATGACTCCGAGGCTGCGGCCTTCCCTGGAACAAGCAGGAGGGAGCAAGCTAGCGCTGACAACTCATCTGAGACCTGTCAATCAAAAGGACATTATTCAGAATTTCAAGCGTAAATTACATCTAAGTACATGAGTTGTAAAAAAAAAATTCACCCCCTTCAGAGTTGTCATGATGGTAAACCTGACCTAATAAACCTAAAATGGCTTTTTGAACCAGGCTGTAAACATGTTTATTTTTGCTGTGAAGTTGGTATTTTTAACATCGGAGTCAATGGGAGTCAATGGGAACTCGCTCCTTTCTGGAGTCACCCCCTAGTGGATGAGGGGGGAACTGCAATCTTTGTTACTTCAGCGTTGGCTTCAATTGTGACGGGCAGAGTTTGCTTCTTGTTATGATGCTGCTACCCCAAAAAATTATGGCAGAAGAGACCGAATAAAGGATGGAGTAGAGCCCAACTTTCTAACTATCTGTCAACGGACAGTCTACGCCTGTGATTGGTCAGCTCAACAACAGCCAGAGATCGTTTCACCAGAACGGTGCTCTATAGTGGCTGTAATCAGTAGTCAATGCAGCTTTTGGGCACTGGATGCTTTATATTGAAAGGACAGTTTGTCTAATAGTTGAGTTTGAGCACAAGGACATGTAGGGAACAACAAAATAGACTGCTGGGTTTTTTCTTTCAATGTGTTTTTAGAGTATTCAATTAGCTGCACTTGTTCTGGTGAAGCTGGTTTGCCATCCTCTGCATGTAGCTGTCATTTCCATCGCAGATTCATTTTTCCATCTCTCTGCATTTTTTTTTCAGCTCCACCTTTTATCCCAATTTTAGTGCCCACTTTTTCTGCTCAAAGTCTGCTTGATTTGTGAAGTAATCCAGGAGTTGTTTGGGAAACATCATACAAACTTGCTGCAAAGCTTGAATGACCTAAGCTTCCTCAGGAAGTCCTGTCTGATCTGTCCCTTCTTGTAGACCAGGGTTGTCAAACTCCATTCCTCAAGGGCCGGTGTTCTGCAACTTTTTGACATGTCTCTGGTTTAGCACACCTGAATTCAAATAATTAGGTTATCAGCAGGACCCCATATCACCTAACTGTTTAAATGTTTCACGGTTTAGTGTCCAGTCCAGTCTAGTGTTAAGTTGGGGGTGATTTGACCTCAAATCTATATATATATATATATATATATCTGTCTCTAGCCCCACTAGATGCCGCAGCGCGCTTTGGTCGCAGACTTCCACTCAACTCAGATGACGGCCTTCCCAGTTATTATACAGTCTATGAAGATGAAGCGATGGTTTGTCAACCATAGACATATATAAACACATTTATAAATGTCTATGGTATTAACGCTGCAGAGTGGCTCCATAGCAGTAACTACGTATAATCACGTGACTTCACCGCGTTCGGCTGAAACAACGTAGCGACCGTGTCGCTGTATAAAGCAAGTGTTAAGACTCCTCTAGCGACTCTTTCACAAGAAAGTGAAAAATCTAGCTACTTTTTATGGTGTTTTTGGAGACCTTTGGAAACACTGACGTGAAGCACGCATCATTGTCACTGTTCTCACTGAACAGCTGTGCTGCAGTGAGCCCACAGCGCTAACAAGCAGCAGCTCGGTCCGCCTGCATGCCCTGCTCAGCCTGAAAGACGAAAGAGAAATAAGATCTGCCCCGTCTTCACTGAACACAAATGTTTGGGCCATCTGAAATGACTTCTTCATGCTAATGAACACCCTTAGCTACTTTTTATTAATACTAATTTGCAAGTATATAAGAGCTCTTTCTTTTATAAGCCACACACAAACATCCGGCAGAGCTGCACACGTGTGGCGCGTTCAAGGAACGTTGAATAATACATGCCGAATTCAATAACGTAGGACTTCTGACAAATTTCTGTTTAATGGCGGTTGATGAGGAACGTTTGGTGCATACAAAATATACCAGACTTATTTTCTACTAAGTACTAAAGAACAAACAAAAGCTATAGTCTATTAATTTTGTCTTCTTAAAATATCAGCATTTTTTCAGAACTAGAAATTCTGTTTAAAATGTCTTGATGTTCAGTTGCAATTTGATATCTTGTGAATTTTGTACCAGTTCTCTTCTCTCTACAATATACTTTAGGCAAAATATAACCTGTTCCACAGTCTCTTCTTGACAAAAAGGTTTTAAGAGAATGTTAAATACATTTTGTGTTGATGCTACAACATTTTTGTCTGTGCTACAAAACCAGCAACCTCTGTAGCACCAGTGCTTTAGGCTGAAAAACGTACAGCCCTGATATGGCTGTTAGTACACAACAAAATCTTGTTGCATAGAAGAAAAAAAATGCAATTTCTTTTTAAAGAAATTTATTTGTGGCAAAATGGGTTGGTACTAAGTAGAATATTAAAAAGTTTAAATGTTGCAACAACGCCACCCCAGAGCTGGTAAATATAAATATATCCGGACAAAGATATGGATAAACATGCAAATAAACACAGGCAAACAGGAAAAGCAAAATAAACCAAAAACACAGCAAAACAAAATAACTCCTTTAAATGGGTCCGGTTACACCTTCAACCGGTGTGGGAGATCCGGTGGTTGCCATGGCAACCAGACGCTCTGCAGCCCCGCCCAGCGGTGGGCTAAAACACAATAACACATGTTAAAAAAAAGGATTAACAAAACAGCAGTGCGGAGCCTTGGGGCGCACTGCTTGGATCCAGTCCACGATGGTTCTGCACCTGCTCTGGCTGGTATGTTTGGAGCTGCGTGAAGCGTCAGCCTCCAACCAGCGCTCACTACAGGTAAACCATATAGGCTGTCACAGAGAGGAAATACTATTGAGGCAGTAAACTAGAGTTTACTTACGGCCACCAACGACAGATCGCCACCTCCAACGCGCTCAGTGCTGAGGATCACAACCAGAGAGCGGTTTGTGTGAGCAGCAGGTATCTGCCTCTAATGAAGCGAGCCCCGCCCTACAATCATCAGGATGTCATCTACCTGGACTAATCTCCATGAACCAAATTGTTCATCCCACCACATATTTATAAGAATCTTAAAAATAAAATAGGAATTTAGTGAATTAATAAATGATTAATTAATTAATTAATACTATTTAATTAATTAAATTCTTAATTAGTGAATTAAGAATTTAATTAAAAAATAAGAATTTTATTCAATTGAAATATTTTCAGTTTTGTGAATTGAATGGTAATGTTTACAGAAAATAAAATGACGTGAAATTAAATCGTATTTTCTTCTTAAAATAATCATTTAGACTAATCGATTAGTTGGAAAATTAGTTGGTAGACTAATCAAATTAAATTAGTCGTTTGTGGAAGCCCTGGGCCAAACCATACAAAAATCTCTCTATTTTGTGAGATACCCGGCTACGTGTGGACATGGCACAAGAGGCATTCTTATCAGTTGCCAGTATCTAATCTCTCCTTTTTTTATGTTCCCCTCAGGTTGCCATGGTAGCAGATAAAGGGGGAACAAGAGGAATAATCCTGAGGCAGCAAAGCAGGCCTGGGATTATCACACCAATACTATATTGTTCTGTTGCTGTGATGTTTTTTTTTCCTGAAATGTTATAACTTTGATTCCAGAAGTAACTTAAACTCTTCCAAAAAGTAGCATTTTTGATTCAGATCAATAATTGGATTTTAATTACTAATTTTCCTATATTATTCACAGTTACAAATATGAATGTACTTCCACATATGAATGCAGTCTGGCTTTCATTGTTGTTCAATAGTTCATACGGTTGAAATCAGTTGTTGGACAAAATAAATGTAAAAAAAGATGCTTGTATACCCTCATTTTTGTAATAGTTATATTTACAAATGTGTTTTTGTTTGCAGTCAGCTTTAGCATATTCGTGTCATTGAACCCCTGTGTTAAATTGATTTTGTGGATAATTTCCAATGTTGGAACACTCAATGCCAAAAACTTCCCAGATCAAACTAAAAGTAACAAGGGGCAGCTAAACAACCTACTGATAATGCTATTCCCACTTTTTAGCTCATGTTGTACCCATGCATAACTTTAAAGATGGGGGTTTGATGGATTTTTGTGTGCTCTTCCCAGCTGGGGCCAATTTAATGCACAGATTTTCCCAACATAAAACCTATATGGGCATTTAACATGGGGCTATTGGGGAACCTCCGGAGAGTTCCACTTATGACCCACTTTTTAGCCTATGTAATACCCCCTAATAATGTAAAAGGTGTGGCCCTAATTGGTTTTTGTGTGCTTTTCCCAGTTGGGGACAATTTAGTACCTATATTGTTCCAAACTAGGACCCATATGGGCATGTAACATGGGGCCATCATGGAACCCGCGGACAATCCCACGTATAACCCACTTCTTAGCCTACATGGTACCCACATGGTACCCACTAAGAACCTAAAAGGTGGGGTACTGATGGGCTTTTGTGCACTTTTCCCAGTTGGGGCCCATTTAGTGCCCAGCTATTCCCAACATAAAACCCATATGGGCATTTAACACGGGGCCATTATGGAACCCGCGGACAATACTATATGGGGCCCATTTAAAACCCATATGGGCCCCACATGTTGGCCGGGTGGGACCAAGATGGGTCTTGCGTGTTTTTCCCAGATGGGGCCCACTTAAAACCTAATGTAATCCTGCTTGAGACTCACATGGGCAGTTGGCATGGGGCCAACATGGAACCCGCGGACAATCCCACTTGGACCCACTTAGGATTTAAAGCTGGGACCAAGATGGGTCTTGCGTGTTTTGCCCTAAATGCTAGAAAAGCTCCCGGCCCAGACGGTGTGTCTCCTGCCACTCTCAGACACTGTACAAATGAGCTGGCCCCAGTGTTCACTGGCATTTTCAACTCCTCACTGCAGGCATGTCATGTGCCTGTCTGCTTCAAGACCTCCACCATAGTCCCTATCCCCAAGAAGCCAAGGATCACTGGACTCAATGACTACAGACCTGTGGCTCTGACATCTGTGGTCATGAAGTCATTTGAGCGCCTGGTTCTGTCCTATCTCAAGACCCTCACGGCCCCCATCCTGGACCCTCTGCAGTTTGCCTACAGAGCCAACAGGTCTGTAGATGATGCCAACAACATAGCTCTTCACTTCATCCTGCAGCATCTGGACTTCCCGGGAACCTACGCCAGGATCCTGTTTGTGGACTTCAGCTCTGCCTTCAACACCATCCTCCCAGACCTTCTCCGAGGCAAGCTATCCCAGATGAACGTGCCTGATCCCATCTGCAGGTGGATCACTGACTTCCTGACAGACAGGAAGCAGCATGTGAGGCTGGGGAAGAATGTCTTGGACTCTCTGACCATCAGCACCGGCGCCCCTCAGGGCTGTGTTCTTTCTCCTCTGCTCTTCTCCCTGTACACCAACTGCTGCACCTCCAACCACCTGTCTGTCAAACTAATTAAGTTTGCAGATGACACCACCGTTATTGGACTCATCTCGGGCGGGGATGAGTCTGCCTACAGGATGGAGGCTGAACTTTTAGTGTCCTGGTGCTGAACGTCCAGAAGACAGTGGAGATTATTGTGGACTTTAGGAAGCTCACAGCCCCACTCAACCCCCCCCCCCCCCCATCGTCCTGACTGACACCCCCATCACCACTGTGGACTTATTCCGCTTCCTGGGTACCACCATCACCCAGGACCTCAAGTGGGAGCCCACCATCACCTCCGTCATAAAGAAGGCCCAGCACAGGATGTACTTCCTGAGGCAGCTGAAGAAATTCAACCTACCAACACGGATGATGATGCAGTTCTACACTGCAATCATGGAGTCCATCCTCACCTCCTCCATCACCGTGTGGTATGCTGGCGCCACCATCAAGGACAAACAGAGACTGCAGCGTGTTGTGCGCTCTGCTGAGAAGGTGATTGGCTGCAGACTCCCATCTCTGCAGGACCTATACACCTCCAGGACACTTGGGGGTGCAGGTCGGATCACAGCCGACCCTTCTCACCCTGGACACAGACTGTTTGACCTGCTCCCCTCAGGCAGGAGGCTCCGGTCCATTCGGACCAGAACCTCTCGCCATAAGAACAGTTTCTTCCCCTCTGCTGTTGGACTCATGAACAATAACCCTATGACTGTTCCCACCACCCGCTCAGTTACATGACCCATATTGTGGTTTTTTTGCACCTGTCTGATTTGCACCAATCGTTACCTGCACTCATGTATATATGAATCTGTTTAGCATGTTATACTTTTATTTAAGTGTTTGTCTGTTTGTTCTTGTATGTTTGCACAAAGTACCGCAGCAATTTCCTAATGTTTTAAACCTACCCAACATTTGACAATAAAACCCTTTCTGATTCCTGCAGCTGTTCTGCTTTCCTCTCTTTAGTCTCACCTGGTTTCCATTTCATTTCTTAGCTGTTTAAAAGGTCTCATTCGCTCGTTTCTTCAATAAATCTGCTGTGGTCTCTAGCTTGAATAAAGGCCTTTTGAGCCATTTTCTGTTAAAAATAATGCTCTCGCGCTCCTGTTTGTTATCTAAATTACAGGTAAATCATTTAGTTACCAATGTTAAAACAATAACGAAAGAAAATAAATGTAAAAGATCCTGTTTTTCTTCCACATTGTATGGAACAATTAAGTTTTTCTCTGAGATTCTGCAAAAAGTAACAGAACA
This sequence comes from Valencia hispanica, assembly GCA_963556495.2. Taxonomy (NCBI): domain Eukaryota; kingdom Metazoa; phylum Chordata; class Actinopteri; order Cyprinodontiformes; family Valenciidae; genus Valencia; species Valencia hispanica. Next base: position 5,362,846 of record OY747712.1, on the reverse strand, counting down.
GTTTGCCATAATTATTTGTATCTTGCATTAATTTTCTCACAGCTTCAGATGTTTTAGTGACTTTTGCTCTTTTGTACGCCCGCAGCTAGAAGAAAGACCAGAACGAAAGCAGCTGGTGGAGGTATTGACAGGAGAAGCTCCCCTACAGCTGAGTGTTACAAAGCTGAGCCTGAATGAATAATGACATATTGATCAGAACTGACGGTAAAAACAAAGTAAGCTAAACGCGGATTAATGCGTTTGACTTCATTTGTGTTAAATGGCATATTTTCACTCGCTTTGTCTATTTCTGCTTTTGGTTTTTCTTTTGCCTGTCAGAGGCTCCTACCAGGAGGACAAAGGCCATTTTCACGGCCTAGTCAAAGTCCAGACCTGTACCTGACAGAGAATTTGGAAACCCGATGCCTTTCCATCCAATCTGAATGAGCTTGAGCTGTTTTACGAAAGGACAAGCAACAGAGATCAGAGTCTAGATGTGCAAAGAGAGTTAGGATAAACCTCGAAAAGATTTGCAGCCAAAGGTGGTTCTGCAAAATATCCACTCAGGAGGGGGTCGACTGCAAATGTTCAAATCACGTAAAGAAAACTATGATAACCCTGCATCATCTGCATGTATTCCCCATTAAATCCCAATAAATACAATAAAATTGGTTAAAATATGATCAAATGTGAAAACATCTGCATAGACAGGATTTTTAAGGCCTTCGTTCCTTCCTGCTCCAGCATCTTTCGCCTCCTCGTCTCTGCATAAAGGAGCATCACTTGTCAAGGTTTCAGGCCCGATTTTGTCAGGATGATGAATACAACCCACAGTGTTTTGACACAGTGTCGGATGTCTCGTGTCCGGAGCGTCACCCTGGCCTGGACTAATAACGGTGAAGCTGCTTCCCCCGTCTGACTGCCACAGAACGACGGACAATCACACCTTTCTGAATGATCTTCATCTGCTAGAATAACGCCACGGTCCCCAGGCGGTTTCAGATGAAAAACCTAGAGATCTGCATCATGGAGTTCCCACCCCAAAATCAACTCCATGGTCTTCATGGTCAGGCGTCATGGCGTTGATTATTCATTTATAAGTGTCAACAGTTTCAACAGTTTCAACCTAAATATTTAGTAAGCAAGCTGAATATTGAACTTGCAAGATAGTCTGGCTAGCTCAATGTTGAGCTAATATGCAAATATACAACCTAAATAAAAGTTGGGTCTTGCAAACCTCTATATAAACTGTTAGCGAGACTGAACGTCACTTCTTTTTCATTATTTATTCCCCCCCCGACATGTCCAGCGTGTTTACCGAAGGATTTACAGCAACAGTGATGCACCAGTAGCAAGAGTCTATAAAGAGGTTAGCAAGTCCTAGCTTTTATTTCGATAATAAACTTCCGCTTGTCGGCAAGTGGATTCGCATATTGGCTAAAATTTTAGCTCCAAGTTAAATATTTAGTTTTAAGTTATATATTTAGCTAGCCAATTTAGTTTGTTAGCAAAAATATTTAGGTTTAAACTAATTATTTAACTTTTAACTAAATATTTAGTTTAAAACTGTGACATTTATAAACAAATTAATAATGAATAAATTAGCATATTAGCTAAATATTTTGCTCTGAGTTAAACATTTACTTTGAAGCTAAACATTTAGCTTTAAACTAATTATTAATATTTTGTTTGAAACCATGACATTTATAAATGAATAAATAATGAATTAATGAATTAGCATGTTAGCTAAATATTTAGCTCTAATTCAAACATTTACTTCGAAGCTAAATATTTAGCTAGCCAGTTTAGCTTGATAGCTAAATGTTTAGCTTCAAACTAAATATGTATCCTGCTAACTATTTAGTGCAAAGTTAATAGTAAAAAAAAAAAGAAGTTAAAATTAGTTTGCAGGCTAAATATTCAGTTTGCAGGGTAAAGTAAATAATTAGTTTGCTAACTAAATATCTAGCTTTGAAATAGATTTTGTTAGCTAAATACTTAGTTAGCAAGTTTTAAACTAAATATTTAGCTAGCAAGCTAAGCTGGCTAGCTAAATATTTAGCTCCGAACTAAACATTTAGTTCAGAGATAAATATTTAGCTTGTGAGCTAATTTACTTACCGATACGCAGAAATGGATAATCATAGTAAAAGCTGTACTGCTAATCTATATAAACACCTGCTGCTGGTGCATTACTGTTGCTTTAAATCCATCGGTAAATGTATGTATTGCTGTTAAAACAGCTCATCCTACGTTTTAAGCTTAAATGTTGGACATGTGATGACGAAAATTAACAATGCTAATGAGGTGACATTCAGTTTAGCTTGCTAACTATATATTTAGTTTAAAACTGACGTTTATAAACAAATTATTTATGAATTAATGAATTAGCATGTTAGCTAAATATTTAGCTCTGATTTAAACATTTACTTCAAAGCTAAATATTTAGCTAGCCAGTCTAGCTTGCTAACTAAAATATTTAGCTTGCTAACTATATATTTAGTTTGGGACTGTGACATTTATAGTTAAATAAATAGCATGGGTGCAAATATGACTTTGAAAAATGAATGGCCATTTAATTATCTTATGACAAGCTGTCAGGAATGTGTGTGGAGAGTGGACCCAAACGCGCTCGCTGAAGGAAGGTGCAGGATATTTATTAAAGGAGGCGGTGAAGGTGATGGTGATGATGATGAAGATGGCAGGAACGGAGAGACTGGTCATCGGGCAGAAATGAGACAGCAGGGAAGGCACACAAGACATCCATGGTTACTAATGATCTGGCACTGGGTGAAGGGAAGTGATGGGTAATAAAGGCAGGAGGTGAGTAGGATCAGGTGTGAATGATTTGAGACAGGTGCAGACAATGAGGAGTGAGTAGGGCAGCGTGACACAAGCTAAATAAGCCAAATTATTGCTATTAATTTTTCACTGTGTAACTTTGACTTTGTCACCCATATTTTGGTCACAAAGTCAAAAGAAAACTTTCAAACCAAAGAAAACTGTACCAGATGTATAGTGGTGGTAGAATTATGCTGTGGGGCTCCTTCAGTGAAAGTACTACTGGTGCATCTCACCAATTGGAATACCTTCAGATATGATGGTTGAAACTTGGACGCTGGGTTTTCCTACAAAACATTTATACCAAATAGATATACTTGTGGTTTCTGAGGGACTTTGAACCAAATACCAGTGGATGTGTGTGTTTATATTTGAGGCTGGGGCTGGTAGGTAAAGGTATAGCTGGTTGGTTAGCAGAAGATAAATGGAGGGTGTGAGTCTGTCCTCTGGCTCCACCAATCGCAGTGAAGCACTGGCACAGTCAGATTTACATTTAACAAAGGAAGTTGCTCAGCCGTAACATGTTGTCCACTCTTTCTCCTCTCCCTATCTCCACCTCATTTCTTCTGTCTCTCTCCTAGACTGAGCCATGGATATAGAGCTCATTGCTGCCGATAACTTTGGATACTTTATGTTTTCCTGTTGGCATTGAAAGTAGTCCTGACCCAGTGCTTCTGGTGTTTTTGTGTATCCGCTCTGTCCTCTTAACCTCTGCAGTAGATAGTCACCAAAAAAGAGCCTGGTTCTGCTTCTGCAGGGTGTTTCTTCTTGTGAAAAGGGAGTTGTTCCTTTCCATTGTCACCACGTGCTTTTTCAAAATGTTTAGTTGTTGCCAAAAAAAAACAACAACTAAACTCACTCGTCTGCTCTTCCCCAGATAGATATTTCCCCGTAAACGTCATACTTTAATTGTGTTATAATCTGGATAGAACTGAACCGTATGTGTCTCAGTGATTGGACTCAACATTAGGTTGTTTTGTTGTGATTTGGTTCCATATAATTGAACTGAAACTGAATAATTCAACAGTTTCATTCAGATTTACCAAAAACAAGGCAGCAGAAAGAGCAACGAGGGGCTTCATTTAGTGAGAAAATGTCATTTCCATTTAGCTGAATGAATTTGCACTTATTTCAGCAGGAACCCTTCTGAGGAGCTCGACTTGTTGAATTTGAAGAATCACCAGAGGACAAAAGGTAGAAAATAACGTTTCCCAACAGATTCCTAAAATATTGAGTTACCCACATGTGTGCTGCCTGAATCCATCATGTTTACGGTACAATCAACACAGATCAGTCAGAGCAAAACTGACTCCATCTGTGTGTGTTTTGAGGAAGGATGGAGAGCGTGTTGGGAGAAAAAAAAAGTCGGTTAATGAGCAGCTATTTTTGAGGCTCTGCAGGACAGGATGTTGTATTTGCAGCGACTCCACAGCGGCGGGTGACGCGCGTCGAATCAACGCGGACAGAAGTGGACCGTTAATGAGGCGCTGAAACTCGCTTCATCCGGGCGAAAAACCCTACAAGGAGCAGCGAGCCGTCGACTCTGAACGGCAAACAGGACTGGGCTGCGAGCGAAAAGCATGCCGAACGAGGTCAGGGCCGCATTCTGTATCTCTACCAACATCTCGGCCTCAAGTGGGAGCTGCAGGAGATGAGAAGCACTCGACGCTGAGCTGCAGCAGCTGCTCACGGATGAATACGCTCCAGCACCTGCTCTGTCCTCTGTTTAACAGGTGGAGGGTCGGTCTCCATCACTTCCATCAGGTTAATCCTTATAATCAGGAAGGAGACAGTTTTATCTTCCTCTTTGCTAATATCTCCAGCTAAAGAGATTTATGGGATCCCCTGGATAATATCTGGCCTCTGTGACTACAATTATAGTATATGTAATTCAATAGAATATAGTTTGAACTAATAGTTTAAAATGTTGTGCATTCATTATAAAATAAAATCCAGATGCATTTCAGCTTGATGGACCAGTTGCAGTCATCTGAGTTAGTTGAATTTGCACCAGTCTGATCTTTTCTCTTTTTGGCCTGCAAGGTTCTGAAGCTTTTCTTTTTTTTCACATTTTCATCAAGGTAAGATCCTTTTTCTCAGACTTCTAACGGCAAAGTTAAACCATTTCACAGGTAATGGCACAAAACAAATCCCCCAAAAAACAACACAATACTCTGATGTTAGCGTCTAGAACTCCGGGTCAACAAAACCAAGGAGAGTGGTAAGAATAGAGGAAGGGGTCTGGCTGTTTTCATGAACAATAGATGGTGTAACTCTGGGCATTTATCTACCAAAGAGTAGACTTGTAGTCAAGACCGCCTAAACCGAGACCAAGACACTACCAAGACCAGAGGGTATCGAGACCAAGACAAGACCGATACCAAGTCGAGACCGGAGAAAAAAAAACCCAGACTAGTGCTGAAGCTACGCAATAACTTGTATGAACAGCAGCATACTAGGGTTCAGCCACAGTTTACATTAAATACATATTAGACGGTATTACTTCAACTACAGGCAATACAGAGACAGACCATGTCATGTGTGTGACTGAGCTCACTGTAAATGTTTTTGCAGACTGGGTTAGATCAACTATGTGTAGCAATTGTATGATGGCTGTTACTGCACTAGACTTGTAGTCAAGACCGCCTAAACCGAGACCAGGACCAGACCAAAGACCGTCAAGACCGAGACCACGTAAAAGCGGTCTCGAGACATACATCACTACCAAAGAGACACTCTGCAGGAAGGACATCGAGCTGCTATAGCTGTTAACATGAGGCCACACTACTACACTTTATTGTAATAGCCATGTATGAACATCAGATCCTTCAAGGTTTGCAGCAAGATGCTGGAGATCTTCTACAAGTCTGTTGTGGAGAGTGTAATCTCTTCAGTCGTCATCTGTTGGGGTAGCAGCATCAGAGCCAGGGACTTAAAAAGGCTAAACAACCTGATAAAGAAGGTTCTGGTTCTGTTCTTGGGACAACTGTGGAACATCTGGAGATGATAATGCAAAAAAGGATTCTTCATAAAATCAAGAAAATTATGGACAACCCTGAGCATCCTCTTCATGAGACTGTTATACAACAACAGAGCGTCTTCAGTCGGAGGCTTCTTCAGTTTAGCTGCAATACAGACCGCTACAGGAAATCCTTTCTGCCCACAGCCATCATCATCAACTCCTTAAAGAATTAATTATATGAGCTATACCAACACTTAATTCCCCTCTGGGATCGATAAAGTATTTTTGAATTTGAATGTTATCCCTCTCCTAACGCTGCTGCAGCCTGCGACTCCAGCACCCCAAGGCCCCTTTTTCTGATCTCTGGGGACTTCAACCACATCACCCTTTCCTCCACTCTCTCCACATTCACCATTCACCACAGAACGTCACCTGCCACACCAGAGACAAATAAAACACTGGACTTATTGTATGCCAACACCATGAAGGCATAAGTCTCATCACCTCTCCATCCCCTGGGGGGGGGGGGGGGGGCTCAGATCATGGTTCATCTTCAGCCTGTGTATAAACCAGCTGTGACACGCACAGTGAGGAAATGGTCAGAGGAGACTGAAGAGGCTCTAAAGGACTGTTTTCAGTTCTAGTGTGTGGGAAGAGTTATGTTCTCATTCAATTCAATTCAATTCAAAAATACTTTATTGATCCCAGAGGGAAATTAAGTGTTGGTATAGCTCATATAATTAATTCTTTAAGGAGTTGTTATAGATGATGATGGCTGTGGGCAGGAAGGATTTCCTGTAGCGGTCTGTATTGCAGCAAAACTGAAGAAGCCTCCGACTGAAGACGCTCTGTTGTTGTATGACTGTCTCATGAAGAGGATGCTCAGGGTTGTTCATAATTTTTTTGATTTTATGAAGAATCCTTCTTTGCATCATCATCTCCAGATGTTCCACAGTTGTCCCAAGAACAGAACCAGAACCTTCTTTATCAGGTTGTTTAGCCTTTTTAAGTCCCTGGTTCTGATGCTGCTACCCCAACAGATGACGGCTGAAGAGATTACACTCTCCACAACAGACTTGTAGAAGATATGCAGCATCTTGCTGCAAACCTTGAAGGACCTAAGCTTCCTCAAGAAGTCCAGTCTGCTCTGTCCCTTCTTGTAGACTGCTTCACTGTTGCGCCTCCAGTCCGGTCTGTTGTCAAGGTGAACTCCGAGGTATTTATACTCCTCAACCACCTCCACTTCTTCTCCCATGATTGAAACAGTGTTTGACTTATCCCTGTTTCTTCTGAAATCTACAATCATCTCCTTTGTTTTGTTCACATTCAAGGTGAGACGATTGTTTCCACACCATGTCACAAAGCGGTCCACCAGCTCTCTGTATTCAGCTTCTTGTCCATCTCTGATACACCCGACAATTGCAGAGTCATCTGAGTATTTCTGCAGATGACAGGTCTCTGATTTGTACTGGAAGTCTGAGGTGTACAGAGTAAAAAGGAATGGTGAGAGTACGGTCCCCTGTGGTGCTCCTGTGCTGCTGACCACCTGGTTTGACACACAATTCTTCAGTCTCACAAATTGTGGTCTGTTGGTCAGGTAGTCATTGATCCAGGCAATTGTTGAGGGCTCCACCTGTGTCTTCAGGAGTTTCTGACAAAGCAAATCAGGCTGAATTGTGTTAAATTCATAGGAATTATGTCGACGGCATCACAGACTACATAAGATAAAGCAAACGGACTGCTGCCAGATTAGAAGAATGACTGGGATGGTTTCACTTAGGAGTTTCGACGGTCCGTTTGAAGCTGAAGCTTCGGCGCACATGTCAAAAAAACCAAAACAGTGCTTCAGAAGGGCTGGGGTTGATGCTTGATTCGCCTGAGCAGAGTCACGTGACCAATGACGTCCGAAGCTCCGCTTGGTACATCACTGCTTGGGTACCCGATTCAATGGTTCAAAAAGAGCTGAATCACTGGCTTAGTCTGTGGTGTATCAACCACAAGGGAACAAGTCAGGGATCTATACCACAAGTGACAGAGCCAGCAGCCTAGTGTGTTGCATGGAGTAGCAGTAGAGCAGATGACCCCTATGCAGACGTTAGTCCTTGAAGCGGTTGTCCCGGGTTTGATTCCCGATCCCTTCTTTTGTTTTGTTTTTCATATGTATGTCAGCCAAAAAACAACAACAAAATAACCCAAAAGAAAAAAAAACCTAACACAAAAACATTTTTGTTCTCCAGTATGCTTACAAACATTAAGAAAATCAACAGAAAAATGACACGTGACACAGGCATGAGTTTAAGGACAGTTTAATCATCAATTGGCAAGCAGGTTGATTCAAGTCGGTGTTCATATTAAAGGCCACTAGATGTCATTGAAGAGCACGGTGTTAGAAAGCTTAGAGTAAGCTTTGAGTACTGAACTGTTTTTTGATACAGGCTTTAGTACTTCAGAAAGCTTTACTTTGCCATCACGACTTAAGCCTGGTTTATAATTCTTCGTCTGCGTCAAAGCCAGTTCAGCGTAACTCTGAGTCAGTTACCCGGGCAACACACTCCGTGAACCTAACCTGCTCGCTAGCAGGTTTGCTTCAAATAACTCTGAGTTTCTCCTGCTCTGAAGTTGAAGCTGCAGTCTGAAATTAGTGGCAGACATGGCGTGTCCGTTTCTTGATGAGCCTGTTGATGTAGAAGCGCAGATACTCCGCAGAAATCTGCGTCGGGAGAGGATTATAAGACCCCGAGTGGATATTTTATCACTCCATGATGAGTACCTCTTTGAACATTTCCGTTTTTCTAGACCATCAATAGTATGTTTAAACAATATCCTTGGCCCACACATTTCTCACATGACTCATCGTGGAAGAGCCCTCTGCTCCGAATAATTTCTTTGTATTGCGCTATGTTTTTTTGCGAACGGCAGTTTTTTGTACAATATCGGTGATGCGGAGCATGTATCCAAGGCAACCGTCTCTTGGGCTGTGAGAAATGTGACCCTTGCACTTAAACAGTTACTGTACACGTTTGTAGTGTTTCCAGGTCACAAAACCACCAGACATCTCAAGGAAGCATTCCACAGAATTGCAGGTATCAGTCTAAGCAATGAATAATGTCAAGCAATTAAAAATGTTGAGACTGGAAGAACTCAATTTGATATATTTAAGGGTTTCCAGGTGTGATTGGCTGCATTGATGGGACTCACATTCCTATATCTCCTTCAATAAATGAAGGAGATTATGTGAATAGGAAATCTGTCCACAGCATTAATGTACAGATAAGCCTAAATAATAGCTTTCAGCATTCCAAATGTAATGTACACGTCACAATACAGCAACTCCCACTAATTATTGTTCTCCACTGTGAAGATCATAAGTGATGCTGAATACATCATCAGTAATGTGGAAGCAAAGTGGCCTGGGTCTGTACATGACTCTCGAATTTTCCGTGAGTCCACACTGAGTGACAGATTTGCCCGTGGTGAGTTTATATACAGTATAGTTATATAGCCTACTGTGATCAATATGGTATATCCTTCTATTGCAACTGAAACATTACATTTTATCATCATAGGGGAGTTTGATGGATACCTTCTGGGTGACAGGGGGTACCCCTGCCAGCGCCATCTGCTGACCCCTTACCCTGATCCTGAGCCTGGGCCACAGCAACGCTACAACATAGCTCACTGCAGGACGCGAGCCAGGGTGGAAATGACCATTGGGATGCTCAAGGCCCGATTCCAGTGCCTGCGTATGCTCAGGGTCTCCCCAGAAAGGGCATGTGACATCATTGTGGCATGTGTAATTCTGCACAATATTGCCATGATCAGAGGGGAACAATGTCCCACCCTTACCCCTGATGATGGAGATGATTATCCCAACGCTGCTGCTGATGCACATGATGGGAGAGCTGTTCGAGACATTGTCTGCCAGAATCATTTCCAACTGCAGTTGTATTTCCATTTGTGTCTTCTTCACTTGTAGCTTTATGTGTTCCATTTCCACATTTGTTTTTTCAATTTGTTTTTGGAGATAGACCTTATATAGCTGCTTCACAGGGAGCTATAGGAACACAAATGAAGTTGAATGTCATAGTGCCATGTCTACTTAGTGTCATAGTAAGTTGTGGGTCAATACTGAATATTCCCACTGAGGTAAGCTGTGCTGTGGAAGTTGATGGAACCGCTTCCTCATTGATGGACCCTCTGTTGTTTCCAGCATTGCTCTGTTGGAGAAAAAGAAGCTGCAAGTTGTATTGCAGAACAACACTAACATTGACTGAAACCAAGGTCATTTTACACAAAGGTTATGACCTCAACAGGCCTCTCTGCATCTTACCTCCCTGTGGTGGCTGACAAGGTGTCTTCATCATCCTCCTGTAACAATTATTGTGTTATATTCTACCCATCATCAAAACTCTGGAATAAAATTAAAAAAATATAAATAAAATTCTGGTAGCTACTTACAACAGCATGGAAGTCTGTTATAGTAGAGGGCTCCACAAGACAGATCACACCATCAACAACTGGTGGAAGAAGATTATTCAGTTTATTACCCAGAAGAGTGCCCTACCTATTTTCTTTTCTACCTTCGTTTTGGAAATACAGTGCAGGTCCCATCACAATTCTTATGACTCTTAGCCACCTTAGATTAGATAGATATCTGAGCAACCAATTACAGATAACTGTAGCAGATGAATGGATGGCCATTACATCTAACATATGCCATTTATTTGAATGATATACCTCTAATGTAGGCCTTTGTGTCCTGAGGCATGGCTGGGTCCGACGAACTCCCCCCAGAGATGCCCTCAGCAGTTGGTCGCCCACGGTTCTGACTGAGGGCCATCTCTTCAGCCTCTGTGAGTTGTGGTGGTGCTGGACCACCGCCTGTTTTTCTGGCCTCAGCCTTCTTTCTGTTGGCAACGATGGAGGTCAAGTTAGAACATATGCAGAGAACTCAAATTTTGAGACATGCACATATAACAGGAATTAAGGTGTGGCTTTCATATAGACAATATTGAATACTGGCAGTGATGGTATGACTGAAGATGTGGCTTTTTCATTGTTTAGGAATTTTCCCTAATTACTTAAATAGAGCTATCACATGTAGAATGTAATCACTGAATGCAGTTTAATGAAGGCAGGCTAAACATCACCACAATGGGTAATAATTAAATTATACCTCACCTGTTTGAACTGTATTTTTGTTTTCATCTTTAGTTGCTGCCATGTCCTTTTTCGGCCTGCTGGGTTGCAACTATGTGCTCAAAAAAACATGTAAGATATCAATGTTGAATGAGTGGAACATTTAAGACCAAACATGTCTTTTTTCCCCTCCAATTAATACTCACGCATTGACTTGATCAGCAATTTTCTGCCACACAAGCTCTCTCTCTTTTGCCGTTGCCACAGTATTGCTTTTTTTTTTTAAGGATATGCTCATTTTCAGCATATGTTGTCATTAATATTTCCATCTCCACTGGGGAGAAGTAGGAGGATCTGCCTTTTTTTTCACTGGTTGCCATAGTGAATCATGTTATCTGTGTCCCATTGATGAAGGCTTTTTATATCCTCATGCACGAGTGTAACTCAGAGTTACTTTAACTCAGAGTTGATTGATCTGATTGTTAACACCTGTTCTGAAACCGAAAACTCCGAGTTTTTTAACTCAGAGTTAGCCAACTCAGAGTCGAGATTTTAACTCAGAGTTTGTTCAACCTGCTTTGTGAAACAGGCCCCAGGTGTAGAGAACAACAAAACAGACTCTGTGTTTGTTTGTTTACATGCGATTTTAGAGGATTCTATGAGCTGCACTTGTAGTAAAAAGCTTTCTAGCTCAATCAAAACTCCCACTCTGTCGGCCATTGCTCCTTGAGTGGATGTGTGTTTACAAGCTGAAGTAAATAAACTGTCGTGGACCAGAGACGTCACTGCAACGGTAAAAAGGTCTGCACCCCCTGCTGTCTCAGTGGAGAACTGCTTTGCAACCATGACAAAACAACCGAGAAGTATAAAAGGAAAACGTCTCCGTCAATACGTGTGCGTGTGGGTGCAAACTTGCTGACGGCGAAGAATAAACTAGGCTTAAGGGGTGGAATATCGCTTTAAGGAGAGTAGCAAGGAACATTAAAACTCAAGGAACTTAGAAGGCTCAGAGTTGCCACATCGGTTATCACTCAGGCACTGAGTGACTGACAGCCAGCTCCTCCTATCCAGCAGGTAACAAGCCTTGCCTAAAAAGTCAATCAGACAGCTGCAGCTCGTGTTCCTCACTAGAACCAGGAAAGTAGAGCACATCACCCCAGTTCTAAAGTCCTTACACTGGCTCCCTGTAGCTCAGAGAATAGACTTCTAAATACTTTTACTAGTTTATAAATCATTACATGGCTTAGCACCAAAATATGTTGAAGATCTACTGTTACTATACCAACCCCCCCACCAGACCAATCAGGTCCTCTAATTCCAGTCGACTCAACATCCCTAGAATCAGAACCAAACATGGAGAAGCAGCTTTCAGTTTCTATGCTCCTCTAATCTGGAACAAACTTCCAGAAAACTGCAAAGCTGCTGAAACTCTGAGTTCTTTTAAATCATGACTAAAAATCTGTTTAGAGCTGCCTTTGAGTAACGTTTTCATGTATCATTTGTTTTGTGTGAGCTTCTGGCTTAATTGCTGTTTCTACTTTATCCTAAGCTCATGTCTGCTTTTGAGTAATGTTTTTACGTGTCATATGCTCTGTGTGTGTTTTAAGATTTATTGCTGCTTTTACTTTATCCCCTTAATCATGTAAAGCACCTGGAATTACCTTGTTGTTGAAAGTGTGCTATAGAAATAAACTTCTCTTGATGACATGCCAGGTGTGCACACCTGCAGGGACCGCCCTCCAGCAGGAGCTGCAGCTCCAGTCTGCAGTGCGCCCTCTGGTGGATACCTGTGTGAAAGTGTTAACCAAACAGAGACAAACAACCCACAATCCTGACATAGAGAGAATCCCCTATCAATTCCAATTTGTTTTTAAAACCAATGAGCTTGTGTGTGTTGCATTAGTTAAAAACAACAACAACAATAGCAATAATCATAATCATAAAACATTAAAAACCGAACAAATTTCATGCCTTTGATGACGTTGTGTAAACTTCTGACTGAGGCTGAAGGATAACGCTGCCACCAAGTTTGAGGTCAGTTGAGGTAGAAAAAAAGCAATAAAACAAGTTTAAAAAGAGATGGATGCTTCACATCTAGATGTGTTTTTGATCTTTGGGCAATTTTCCAGTAGTAAAGTTGTTTAAAAGACAAACATCAATTTCATGCAAACACTCAAAAATAATGGAACCTTTTGAAATTCAGTTTTCTCTAAAATCATTAGCATAACGCGCATGAATATTGGATCAAACATTCCCCTCTAAGATTCAGCAATGTCAAACTCATATGCATATCCTGTGGTTCAACCAAAAGTGACTTCAGGCTTTGCTGCATTTCCACCTCAGACTGCAAGTGGAGCAGGTTGAGCCCACGTGGCTGCAGTGTCTTGTCATGTTTAGCAGAGTGGGACGAGGCGACGCCGAGGCTTCGCGGCGCGGCCGGTGTCGTCGCCCTCGTCTGTGATTAAGCTGACAGTTAGGATGTCGTGGAGCACCAAAGCACTGCTATCGAAGCTGTGAACTGCCTGCTATAATTAACGCCTTCTGGTGCATCAGGAACAACGTGCCAGAGCAGCTGAGAGGGAATCAGACACACAATCAGGGGCCTGATGTCCCCGTGATACAAACTGTGAGATGTTTTAGCTCGCTGCAAAATTAATTCATAACCAGAAACTTTGGAGAGAAAATATTGTAAGACATTTTTTTTTTTTTTTTTTACATCTTCCCTGGTAAGAATCAATGCAGTGAACCATGGTTAGAGATAACCAAGCTCAGCACAACCACCTTGTATCAGCTGTCATGCATGGAGGTGGAGGATGATGATGTGGGCTTGTCCTGCTGCCACAGGAACTGGGCACCTTGCAGTCATCAAACAGATCATAAACTCCTCTGCATGCCAAATGTGAGGTCAAATATCTAACAGCTGAAGGTTGGCCCAAACAGGGAAATCAACAGAACCATGAACCCAAACAGAGCAGCAGATCTGTAGCAGAGAGGCGGAAGCAGAAAAGAACCAAGGTGTTCTGATGGCGCGGTCAAAGTCCAGAGCTGGCTGCAGAAAATGGCTGCACAACCTCAATAAACCAAAGCAGGACAACATAAACTACTATAAATAAACAACTAACTAGAAGCTACACTTGGTCTGGACCTCTGTTTAGCTGTGACACCTTCCTGGAGGGGTGCATCAGCTGAGCAGCATTCTCCTTCTGTAGATGATCTACACCCCCCTCTCTGTCACTGTTTAACCCTTTATTGGCTCAACTGACAACCATCACTGATTCTGCAGCCGAAGAAAGAGTTCTCTGGAGGATCAAGAACTTGATAGTGAGAGGTTCGGCTGCAGTTAAGACATCCCAGAAGGTCCTTCAAGCTAGATTTACTCCTGAGGAGAAAGAACTGAGAGGCCACCAGGGCAGGGCTTGATCAATGCTGGCAGCAGTTAGAAGCAGGGATGGAGAACTCAAGTCCTGGAGTCGGACTCAAGTCCTGACTTGAGTCACTTTTCAGGGACTTGAACAGCACGCCGATCACTTGCACTTGGACTCTAACTCCGTCATGACAAATTGCTATTGTTGGAATTAGCATGTAGCCGATGCTAATGTCAGCAAGTTATATTAAGTCAGATCACTGGAAAAATGTAATACCAACTTCCCAAAACCTTTGACAGTTCACTGGTGACATGTTGATTATTTATTATTTCATTATTTTCAAATTTGTTTTAGGCATTTTTTATTGTTTTGCACAAGCTACCGTGTTAGCTTGGTGCTAGCATGGGGGCATTAAGTACATTTTGTATTTTAATTAAAGTAAATCATGTATGGCTCACTTTGTTCCACACCCCAGTGTCTTATTTTTGAGAGTTCTAAAGTCCTTACACTGGCTCCCTGTAGCTCAGAGAATAGACTTCTAAATACTTTTACTAGTTTATAAATCATTACATGGCTTAGCACCAAAATATGTTGAAGATCTACTGTTACTATAGCAACCCACCAGACCACTCAGGTCCTCTAATTCCAGTCGACTCAACATCCTTAGAATCAGAACCAAACATGGAGAAGCAGCTTTCAGTTTCTATGCTCCTCTAATCTGGAACAAACTTCCAGACAACTGCAAAGCTGCTGAAACACTGAGCCCTTTTAAATCAAGACTAAAAAACCCATCTGTTTAGAGCCGCGTTTGAGTCATGCTTAAATGTATCATATGTTTTGTGTGTACTTCTTGCTTTATCGCTGTTTTTACTTTATATGCTTTGTCTGTGTTTTACTGCTATTTTTATTTTACCCCTTAATCATGTAAAGCACCTTGAATGACCTTGTTGCTGAAAGTGTTGCTATACAAATAAAATTACCTTGCCTTTAGACTTGCTCTCAGTTGATAATGACTTGACTTGGACAAGAAGACTCGTTTTGGGACTTGGCCGGTAGGACCCTAGCGACTCAACTTGAACTAATACAATGTGACTTGGACTTGAACACTAAGGACTTGAGTGTGACATAGCCTCGAGAGATGGTGACTTGACTACAACATTGGTTGAAAGTGAACAAATCTATATCAGGATTAGAAAGAGGATCCTGGTCACAGTTGCAACAATTTGCAATTTGGAAAAGATTAAGATTTGTCATTAGGTGTACATTTTGGATTTTCTTCACAAAAGATCAAGTCATCTGAATAAAGAGGTGGTTGTAGCCTTGGGTAGCTGAGCTACTCTGCATGTGATTGCCTTCAGTTGTAGTGCTTTACTCCGGCCTCAGTGTTGAGCTTACATCTGCATTACCCACCAACTGTTGCACCCCCTGATAAACGTGGTTGTACAGAAGCCAAGGTCTCACCTGGAAACATTGTCTGCCTAAAGGACCAAAATAAAACTACATCTCAATCAAAGCCAGGGGTCCACCCTGTGGTTCGGCTTGTGTCTGAGGACAGGCCGGTTTCCTTCGGCCAGATGACTGAAGCTACTTTACGGCATTTCTGCAAAGCGATGTGGAGCAGCCAACCAGGTCCTAATGCAGCTTTAATCATCCGTTTAATTAATTAAAATCTGATGTCTGCATCAATGCTTTACCACCTGCCTTCACTTTCTATTTGAAAACAAAAATGACACCTCAACGATGATTGTAACTTCAACAAGAACTGTAGTTCTTACTAAATACCGCTCCAAAGGTTAAATAACACCAGATTTTAATTGGGTTTATTTAAAAAAAGGTTTTACTCTAAAATATTGTGTTAATAATAATTTGATTTATTTTTTTTTAATTATTCGTTTATTTAACAGGTGCAATGTGCAAGAACATTAATTAAAGATGTTTTTCACCAGATTATAGCAGTCCCTGAGTAGGTGAGAATGCGAATTAAAATATCTTAAATTGTAAAAACACAACAATCACTGATTACATAATACAATCATTCAATAAAATATCGCTAAGACCAACATCTTAAGTACATAAATCCTTAATGTTGGCATTGCTGGTTTTCTAATAATAACTTCCTGACATTACAAGAAAAAATGTGTAGTTCAGAGGAAAGTGTCAAATTCTGTGGGAGTTTATTCCATTTCTTGATGCCTTTGTAAGAAAAGGCTGAACTGTGTTTTGGTAATCTGCTGTCATTATGACTTGTTGACCTGGATGTTCTGGTTGTCTGTTCAGAACAGAGCTGGACAAATCGTTTCAGAGGAGGAGGTGTCTTAATTATTCAGGATTTGAAAAATTAATTGTACATTTGAATAAACAATTAGATTATCAAAGTTTAACATGTTATATTTTGCAAGTATTGGGCAATGATGATGTCTCTGTGGCTTTTTATCCAGTATTTTAACAGCTTAATTATACAAGGATTGTAATGGCTTAATAGTTGTTTCACATGCCTGGGACCAACATGACATCCAATAATTAATGTGAGAAATAATCATTGCCTCCAAGTACATTTTTTCAGCATCATGGGTCAGTGTATTTCGAATATGTCTAAAAACAGACAAACTATATTTTAAAATATTGGACACTTTTTTAACATGTTGTAAAACTGAATACTGGATCCAGAACAAGTCCTAAGTATTTAAATTCTTCTACTATTTTAATTTCACTCTTATTTTTATAGACGCGTGGAAGAGGGAACTTCAATCTTTGAGTTTTGGTAAAGTACATTGCCACTGTTTTGTTTATGTTCAATGTTAGGGATGCAGATTGTAACCAGTGTGAGATATTCTCCAAAACATTGGTTAATTTGTTCGCTGCACTGGTTGCATCGCTCCTAAGCACATAAACAACAGTATCATCTGCATACATTTGTATCTCCACATCATCACATACTGATGGGAGATCATTATTTTAGATCGTAAAAAGCAGCGGTCCAAGAACAGAGCCCTGCGGGACACCCATATCACTGGCCTTAGATGTTGATAGCTTTGAGCCAATGCGTGCACACTGGACACGGTCATTGAGATATGACTCCATCCACTGAAGTGCACACAGGGACAGATTATAATGGCTGAGCTTCTTCAGCAGTACTGAGTGATTAACCGTGTCAAAGGCCTTACTCAGGTCCAGAAATACAGCACCCACAACCCCGCCCTTGTCCAACTTTGCCTTAACTGCCTCTATAAAGTAGCACCATGCAGTTTCAGTTGAATGCTTTTTCCTATATCCAAATTGCATAGGATGCAACAGATTGTTTCTGGAGAAGTGTTCTTTTAATTGTTCAGAAATGACTCTCTGTGACCTTTGAGACAACCGGAAGTATACTGATGGGCCTGTAATTGCATACCTCCTGTTTATTCCCTGATTTGAATACTGGAGTGATTACTGCTCTTTTAAAAACAATGGGAAATATACTCTCCTCAACTGATTTATTAGTGATGTGTGTAATTGAAATTAAAAACATATCATTGAACTTTTTAAGAAGCGCATTATCCATTCTCCGAGTATCTTTGCTTTTAGAATTTGTGAATGTCTGCAATATTTTATTTACTTTGACTTCATTAGTTAACTTGAACTTCAGCATGTTTTGATCACCTAAAACTAATGGCGTTTTTCCACTAGTACCTACTTGGCCCGACTCGGCCCGACTCAGCCCTGGTTCCATTGTTATTCCACCACTGGCAGAAGTCGGGCAGAGTCGGGCCAAGTCGATCCCATTTTTAGTACCAGCTTCACTGTGGTTCCAACAGGGCCAAGCAGGGACTAAAAAGCGAGGTCAGACAGCTGCCGGCCACTGATTGGCTAGAGGGTGGAGTCACTGGTTGCGTAGGATGACCTATTTTTAACAACGTGCATATCCGCCATTTTTAAAACTCTCGCTACAGCAGCTGTTTCGCAAATCAAAGTAACAGTAACAAATGGAGTCAGCCAAAGCAATCCCGTGGTCCAACGCTGAAGTTACAGGCCTTTCTGTGCTTGTTGGCTGAGGACAAGATTCAGGGGCCGCTGGATGGAGCTACAAGGAATCAGAAGGTGTTTAAGGAGGTGTCGGAGCTTATGGCGTCTCAGGGCTACCAGCGTTCACCAAAGCAGTGCCGAGAGAAATTGAAGAAATTAAATTCCGATTACCACGCCATTAAGGACTACAACGGCAGGAGCGGGTCGAGCAGAAAAACGTGGAGATGGTACGACCAGATGGATGCAATTTACGGCAGTCGTTAGAGGCTTTTGCAAAATCCATGGAATTTTTAGCTTGTATTTCCAGTTGCTTAACAGATTCTATGAAGTAATTGTTAAAATGATTAGCAACCATCAGGGCATTGGTTTCAAGGTTTCCATCAATAATAATTTCGAGTTTTTGACTTCTTTGATTTCCCCAGCCAGTAACTTCGTCAATAGTTTGCCAGAGCCTTTTAGTGTTGCCTTTTGCCTGTTCAATTAAGTTCAAGTAAAAATGTGCCTTATTTCTCCTTAATAGGACAGTGACTTTATTTCTAAGCTCCCTGTACTGACGTTTATCTGTTAAAAGGCCTGTCATTAAGGATTTTTTGAGTGGCATGTCTCTATTTTTCATTAAATTCCACGTCGCCTCATTGATCCACCGTAGGGCTGTTTTATATTTGGTTTTCCGGGGTAATTCTTTTGAGTATTTATGTATAAGATCACTAAAAGTTTTCATAAGATCATTGCTTGCAGATTGGCTGTTTTTACCTTATGTTATTTGAGACCGTTTCATTTTCCGAATTTCATTATAAAATAACACATTTCTGTCGACAACCTTTCCTCCAGACTTTTTGTCTACTGTGTTTTCTCACTGCAATAATTAG
Organism: Valencia hispanica; assembly: GCA_963556495.2. Taxonomy (NCBI): domain Eukaryota; kingdom Metazoa; phylum Chordata; class Actinopteri; order Cyprinodontiformes; family Valenciidae; genus Valencia; species Valencia hispanica. Next base: position 5,343,689 of record OY747712.1, on the reverse strand, counting down.
ATGTCATTTTGGGAGCTTTTATCGATTAGGCGGTCTGTGACCGACCAGTTTTCAGCTTTCTGATTCTTTTTCCTGATTAGTGAATGCATCATAGCTTAAATAACAACACTTCTCTGTGTGGATGTCATGTTTGGTATATTAAAGGACCCAAAGGCAGCAATAATGAAACTTAAATGATTTAATAGTAAACAAAAATGTACAGAACTCGGAGAATCAAAAATGCTGAGATGAGGAAGGAAAAACAGGAACTGGGCAGGAATCAGGAACAGACAGGGAAAGAATGACGACGGACCAGCGAGTAGTGACTGAATGAGAGGTGAATATATACTGGGGAGGAAGTGAGAGGAGACCAATGACCAATTAGGGGAATCAGATGCAGGTGAGAGGGAGAGAGCAGGTGGTAGGGAATTGTAGGGAGACAGAAAACTCTTAACTAAAGATAATAAGTCTAGGAAGGGGACTTAACACTAGAGAGAATAAACAAATAAAGACAAGGAAATAATCTAACATGAAAAGACTAAATCGTATGATATGATCGTATCCTTGATTGGCATTGTGCTGGCAGAGTTAAGTTTTAAATAAACACGGTTGAGACAGTTCTTTGGTTTTATTTCTTGCATGCAAGGAGAGACAGATCAAGCATTTCATCCTGGTCTGTGTCTGACAAAATCAGACTTACAACTCTGTTTTATACTTAGTTCGGTCACACCCCACATCTCACAGTTATTTTCCCCTAACTCTAAACTCTAAGAAGTCCAGGGGGTTTTACTACCCCACCAGTCAGTTGTAGGAAACAAATTGTATGAAGGGATTTGTTCCCCCCTCAAAAACCAATATCTCATGACATGTTCCTGAGCCTAAATTACCCCTCCTGCTCCTGGCAGCTGACCTGTAGGGTTGCTGACCTGTAAGTGTCCATTCCAGAGAACATCTTTAAATTAACTTTCTTTCACAAGCTAAACAAAAGTTAAACATACCTTTAATTGCTTATTTTCCTGCACAGCACTGCAAAAAGGATTTTCAAGAAAGTAAAAAAGCCTTGTTTCTGGAAATGTTTTCTTATTTTTTGTCTAAAGAGAAAAAATGTTCTCAACAAGCAAGTTTTGCACAAGAAAATTAAGCTTATTCTAAGATTTCTCTTTGCCAGTTTTAAGAATTCTACCCAAACAACTTCTGCTCACCCCATTGGTAGATTTGTTTTGCTCAAAACAAGAAAATTTGACCCTTTTTAAGAATATTTGGCTTATTTCAAGCAGTGCTGTTTTTGCAGTGAGCCTACACACTGCATTTTCAAGATAGTAAAAATCCCTCGTTTGTGGACAGTTCTTCGTATTTTTTAAATATATTGTCTTATTTCAAGAAAATATTCACTTGTTCCATTGGTAGATTTTTTTTAGCTTATTACAAGCAAAAATATATTGTATATTGCTTGCTTTATTACACTGGAAAAAAGGCTACTCCAGAAACAAGTAAAAAATAAATTATACAAGATATTTTTGTTTGTAATAAGCTAAAACAAAATCTGCCAATGGAACAAGTGAATATTTTTTTGAAAATCTTTCTTGAAAAAGGAAAATATATTTAAGAAATATGAAAAAATGTCCACAAAGAAGGGATTTTTACTTTCTTGAAAATCATTTTTTGCAGTGCTTCATCGGAAAAAAGAATCTCAGCTTTCCAGTGATGTTTAATATGTATCTGTACATAGAAAGGATGTCACAAAAAAGGCAGATTTGACCCGGAAGTATGCAACGTACCGCCAACGGGACGTAAAAACGCAAAAGGGTTCAATAAAAAGACTGTTTACTGCCCCACACCCCAGGATGCCACAGCCACCCCAACTAAATCCCTCTGGTTCCAGATCTGGACCTGGTAACGAACTAATCATTTGATTCAGATGTGTTGGAGCACGGATGCATCTAAACCTTGCAGGACAGTTGATTTCAGACCAGCGTTGGAGACCATTGCTGTAAACTGAGCTTTATGATTGTGAACTGACTGCTGAAGGAGGAGCAGCCTCTCTTTGTCTCTCTCCCGATCCCCCCTCACTTTATTTTCTTTTCTGTTTGCTTTTCTTAACTTTTTCTTAGTTACTTTATCTACCCAGCCCCTGGAGTTACTGTATTGGACCGGATCTCTTCTTGGATTACTTTTTTATGGATTTGTTGTAATAAGGACTATAACTGATTACGTAGGGATTAGCAATCACCGCAGGGCGTCGGGTCAGGACAGCGAATATATGTTCAGGTGAGTGGGGAATAATAAAGGAATGTCCAGATCCAGAAGTTATCTTCAATTCCGTCAACATCCTCCCATACAGGTTTCAGACTGTTTCTGTCTTATGTGGTTGAAAGTGCAGGGGTAGAATGAGTGTGTGTGTGTGTGTGGGTGTGTGGGTGTGGTTTCCTACAAGAAAAAACAAATACAGAAATCTCCATAACGGCTCTTGAGAAATTCTTTCTCATAAACTAAACACGTCCAGATTGTGTATAAACATATTTGTCTTCTATAAAACTAAGAGCTGACTAATAACTACTTAAGTGATGTACAGCATTAATCCACAAATAAAAACACTGCTGCCAATAATAGTATAATAATAGTGTATACAGCACACAATGAAATAATACATTTCAACTAGATGATGAGCGCTACAAACAGTAACAGCAGTAAATGAAGTCATTCAGAGCTTAACAATGTCATGCTAACCGGCTAGCGCTTGCTAACTAGCTAGCGGTTGCTAACTGGCTAGCAGTTAGCTCCATAATGCCAGCAGAAAACGACTTCAAACAGCCTTAACACATTCCTGTACAGAGTGTAAATACAGCTCCCAGGCATTAAGAAACTAAGAACCAACTTAAATAGATTTACTCACTTCCAAGGGATGCACACTGTTAAAGGCTGGATTAGACAATGTCTGCGTCATGCCGATATCTCTCTGAGCCACATAACGCTCAGAACCATACAATAATGCGCTCCAATCGCCACCTAGTGGCGGGAAATAAAAAATACATGAACAAATCAATGGAAAGAATACTCCAAAAAACAACCAGATTTAAGTCAAATAATAGTTTTTTGTAAACTTATCAACATGGCTTTTTGCTCAGCTGAGGATTTTGAAAAACTGCTCCACAGAAGAGGGCATTGAAATGAAGCTACGTCGTCTGGAAATTAATTTTGATCTCCACACTGATTATGGAAACGACACAAATTTACCGTTGAATACACACACGGAGGAACAGCCTTGCAGCCCGGTTTTACGGGGTGTTCACACCAAACGAGTTTGAAGCCTCAAGGGTGTCAGGTTTACATGTAAAGTCAATGGAGAAGCGCGTTGATGCACGTCAAGGGGTCCCGCTTCAAATCAGAAGCAGATTTGCGGCACGAAAATGCTTTTCTGCCTCATTCGCGCTTCAGATTCAGACGAATGAGGTGTTTGACGCGCTTCAGAAAATACGCGTCATTTTATGTGGTGCATTTTGTGCATTCGCGCTTCACGCGCATTTTGGCATTATCCGCTGAAGTTGAAAATGTTGAACTTCGGCGTCAATTCGCGCCGTTTCAGCCAATAGGGGGCCTGGTTACCAGTGATGCTGTGACCCAGTTCAGGGCAGGTCCGCCAAGCCATTCATTCAACATGGAGGAAAGACTGATCAACGCTGTGGCTAATCATCCGGAGCTATACGACACCAGCTGCTTCTTCTACAGAGACAGGAATAGAAAGGACCTAGCTTGGAAGAAAATCAGTGAGGAGAGGCAACCTGGTAAGTTCATTTCACTTTTGAAAGTTTTAACTGACCCTGCGAACCGCGCAAAAGCCAGCAAGTCCGCCTACTGTCCCGCTATTTTACTGTAATTTTCCCGCTGATGTACAAATACTTTTCCGCTAACAAGATAATGTGTTTATTCAGAGGACGTATGCAGAAAAAAAGTGGAAGAGCCTCAGGGACACCTATTTGAAGGAGAAGAAGATGGAGAAGGAGAAGCAGAGTGGGTCAGCAGCAGGATCAGGGAGGAATTGGAAGTTCTCCGCGGTCATGAGGTTTCTCGACCCCTTCGTCACCCCACGGCAGACCAGCGGCAACATGGGGGGGTCAACGGTCGGACCGCGGAGAACATCCTCCCCGAGGATCAGGGACAGCCTGAAGAAGCAGCAGGGGACTCCGAGACAGAAGGTATGTTTACAATGAATTAACACAGGCAGTTATGTAAATTTATGTATGTTATAATAAAGGCATAGCCTAGATGTTATTGTTCTGACGATCTGTGCTAACTCTTCACAATGTAGCCTACTACCGTAGCGCGGCTAGAGCTATGTCTGTCTGTCGGTGATACCCCTCGAAAAGTGCTACCGGTGTGTTTACATGCCGAAAACAACCACTGTCATCTTTGATGTTTAATATAATCATCGGAAAATATTTTTCAAGTGGGGGGATTGAAGTGGCATTATATGAATAACGGAAACTTTTCTTTCAATCCACAGAACATGCTACCCGTTTAATATAAAGCTAAAACTAGGCTAGCACATATAGATGCACTAAAAACAGTGATCAGAATATCCTATGTTTTAAATATACGTGGGTTGCACATATAGATGCACTAAAAACAGTGATCAGGATAGCCTACCTGTTAAATGTAAAGCTAAAACTAGCACATACAAGGAAACTAACATACAAGTGCTGTCATGTAAACTTGAAACAAGTAGCTTAAGGAAAGCCTTAAAATATTTTGAATAATTTAGCCAGTTATAATATAATTGAAATAAAACTCACCGTAAACGTCAAAGAAATAAAACAGACAAAACAAAACTTCCCCAGGTAGGATCTTTTGATGACAGATTTGCTGAGTGGAATTGTGACGTAACATGCGCAGTGCTACAGGGTACCACGGATTGATGGGTAGCAGAGATAGTCGGAACATTATGGACAGATAAACAGTATATATAATTTCTCTATGACTATTGTTATCAAACTTTTGAGTTAATGTTTAATATTGTCTGGACAGGGTTAAACGATTCAGCAGCGGCTGAGCCATCCCTTTCTGCTTCTTCTGGCTCTCCAGTCCCTGGTTCCTCTGCCCCTGCTGCTGCACCAACACCTGTGTGAATGAAATTCATTCAACAAATGCATAAATTTAGATGTACAGCAACCACTGATAGGTTTTAACATTCACATTAACTCACTAATGTTTGTAAATAATTCCCTTTATTAATAATCTACAGCCACTGATTATAGCCTGATTTTTTACCTTTATGTTGAAAATCACAATCTAGTACCCTTCTCATCACAGTGTGTTGTTTTGTGCTTTCTCTTTTACAGGCCCACAGAGGAGGAAAAGACCCTGGCCGGCGAGCGACGGGTCCCAGGGTGGTCTGTCGCAGGTGGAGCTGGCCATCCTGGAATCCCTGAAGAGGCCACGCCTGTCTCCCACCGAACACTTCCTCCTTGGCCTTGTTCCTGCTCTGGAGAGCATGCCGAGCTGGTCAAATTCAAAATTTACAAAATAATTTTTGAGAGCACTACAGTTGTGCTTAATTTGGAACCATTGGAGCCTAGTGATCATTAGTTTTTATTCAAACACGAGGCAGCAGGCTTTCCAGGGCACGAACAACGCCATTTTCCTCTTCTTCGCTGACCCTGAGGCTCTTCCACCTCCTTGCGTGGTCCTTTCTATTCCTGTCTCTGTAAATAGTTATATTTTAATATTTCGTTTTAATGTTTTTCTGTTTTAATTTTTTTTATTATTATTAATTTTGAAAAAAATGACTAAATATCTGCTAATTTTACCACACAGCAACATAACACATAACACTGTGAAGACAAATTATTTAAGAGAAAAGGAGAGTTTAGTTTATGTTGGAGGCAAGCTCCATTTATTAACAAAACAATAAGAAATGGCAGGAAAGCTCTTTTTGTGGAGACACCAACTCTGAAGCTGGAAGCGATGGTCCTATAGGAGTCCCCAACGGCAAGGTACCTGGAAAACATTATTTAAAATTTTTATTATGTCTACTTTAGTAACAAAATTAATTATTCAAATTCCAAAATACTTTATCCAGGGGGAAATTACACAACATATAAATATTAAGCAAAATATTATATTAGAATTATATGAATATATGATATGAATATGAAATATATATTTAATATAATATAAAACTGTCTTTTCTGTTTTGTATTGGCTCTGATGATTCAGTAAGGACATCTCCTGGTTTCCTCTTCATGTTTCCATCTCACCACTTATCCAAACTGATATCATGACCAGCAGCTTTCACAGCTGTGGCTCCAGCAAACATCAACTGATACTAGAAAGTCATGTTAAATCAATTAACAGGTTATTAAACGTGCTGCTGTTGTTTAGTGCAACATCTGCTGGTTTCCTCTTTCTAGCGCAGTGGGCGATAAACAAACAAGAGAGACGGGACTGGTAACAGAAAAGCCGATCAGTTTCATGATTAAATGAGCAACAGGAGACGTAGCTGCAGCGCAGCTTTGTGTCTTTTTTTTATCCATATCAAAGTTTGCTATCGGTAAACAATTCTAGCATACACTGGTAGCATTCTGCGGCTATGCTATCCGTTTTGACACTGATAGCATAGAAAATACTAACATACTTATTGGTAAAGGTCTACCATATTATACACTTACTAATCGCAGACAGATGGACAGGCGCTCAGCAGGTGGGATTGAGCGCCTGTAGTTGGTGTCTTGGCGGGCGATGCTTGGACCTACGCGGCACAACAGCTCTTCAAACTGGGCGCGGGAAAGATGATAGTACTGCTGAAAGCGGCCGTCATCCAGAAGCAGCTCTTGGAGTAAGTGGTGAAACTCCCCAAACTGCTCACGCTTCTGGAGGATCTGGTGGACCAAAGTACGACGAGGACGTACACAACGCCGCTGCTCTGCTCTGCAGAATACAAAATGAAATAAAATGCCGCCAAAATAAAATACAGAACGGAGACTCTCTCTTCAAACAGTACATCGACAGCTGCCATCTTGCAAAAACACAGTCTGGCACTAGCTCCTCCCACAAGTTGCATATTTCAGGCTTGACCCGCATGAAAATGGTATATTTCGCATTGCTCGCGCTTTGAAGTGCGAAGACTCGCGCGTCCAACTAGGGGCGTGCACCGCGTTTTTGACGCTTCAAACGCTTTTGGTGTGAACGCACCATTACATCGGTCTAACCGTGTCACAGAGAAAACACAGGACAACGCAACTCCCTCAGCCACCAGAGGTCTTACTGGCAGAACTCCGCACTCTAATAAAGTCTGGCCAGCTTTAAAACGCACGGAATCATCAACCCCAGCCCGTTCTCCGAGGAAGAAAAAACAAAAGAAACTCCGGCACAGAGAAAGCTCTGAACCCAGACCTGCCGCTTCTGCTAAAAGTAAACAAAAGAGGTTTCAGCCAAAAACAAGAGATATTTCTCCACCTGGAATCCCGCTGAAAAACAGAAGCGAGTTCCCCGAAAGATGACGCAGCCCCCGGGACCAGTCAAAGCCACCAAGAGAAACCCAGCCGCATCAAACGGACACATAACAAAGTAAGAGCCCCCCCAGCAAAGATTCTTATCATACAAGACGGATCAATTAATGGAATTGAGGCTTTTTGTAGCAAGAACACCAGAGTTTATAGCTGCTACAAAAATACAGTAAGAGAAATATCAGAAGAAATCCAGAACATCTTGGACCAACATCCTACTCTGGAAAAGCTCGTCATTCACGCTGGATCAGCAGATATTGCGATGAGACAATCAGAAATTCTGAAGACAGACTTTTCTGATCTCCTACAGAGACTTGATGGACTTAACGTAAACATCCTCATCAGCGGACCAGTCCCTGAAGGGAATGATGAAAGATTTAGCAGACTCCGCATGCTCCATAAATGGTTGAAGAAACAATCAGCTGAGAAGTCGTTTACATTTATTAATAATTTCAAAGTATTTGGAAGTGCTAATCATCTGTTCAAAGCAGGCCAACGTTATCTTAACAACGCCGGAGTAAGGCTGTTAGCAGCAAAAAAAAATTCTTATCAAAATCAGAAAGCAAAACACTTGCTCCTAAAAGCTGACCTTGAGGCGCCCATGGATATCAGAGAACAAAAACAGCAAGTCATGAGGACACCACAGGACCAAACAGATAAACAGCCATCAGAGATTAAGTCTTCATCTTCCTGTGACTCAGCCACATCAAATGAGTCTCCATTTAGAAACTTTACAGACAGACTGAACGAGCAAATCAAATTTGGGACACAATTAACACCTAAACTTAGAATACACCAAACGCCTGGGACTAGTGTCAATAAGCCTGGGAGCTTCCCCCCACTGATTATTAAAGATATTTGATATTTGAGGGAACCGGGCAGTACATCTACCCCTACCGTCTCCCAGAACTCGCCCGGCACCCCCGAGTCTAAGATTTCAGTGATTATCAGCAGCAGGAAACATAAACCGTTAACCACACGCTCTCATATTAAACAAAATCTCAGATTGATAACCTGTCAGTGTCATGTTTTGTAGTTTAAACTGGACCCAAAAGCAGCAGAGTAAATACAAAAAATGATTTAATGAAAAACCACACGGAACTTACAGAAACTCGGGAGGGTACAGGCAGCAACAGGGAAACACAGGAACCAGACGGGCAACAAGGAAGGCAGGAATCAGGCGGGGAAGAAAAACGGACGAACCAGCGAGTTGTGACTGAAAGAGGGCCATATTTATACTGAGGGAGGAGAGTGAAGAGTGAAGCAGAGAAGGAGCAGGACCAATTAAGGGAAGCGGTTGCAGCTATGGGGGGATTGGGGCAGGTTTCGGCGGGAACGTTCTGATTGGGGATTGGCACCTGTTGCACCTGCAAGACGCACAAACTGAATGGCTCCCGAAAGCTTGTTTGGAGAGCACGGCCGAAGTGGGTGTTGCGAAAAAAGTAAATGAAAAAAGGAGGATTATCAGAGAACAAAGTGATAGTGAATGGAAAAAGGAAAGATCTTGAAAAAGCCTGGGTGTTCAGAAGAAGAGGAATTCAAATGGAAGAAACAAAAAGAAGAACGCCAAAAGAAAGAGATCAACAAAAGGCGGGTAGGCACAGCTGTGTAGTGAATGAGAAGGAGTGGGGAGACATTGAGAATTATACAAGTGAAGATAGTATGGATTATGAACAGGAAACAATGAAGAGTAAAAGAGGGTACGGGTCAGAAGAGGAAAAGACAAGGAAGCAAAGGAAAACTGTTGTAAATAAGAGCGGAGAAGATGAGGGAAGTGAATTTAAAATCATTTTGAGATTCAATGAAGAAAACGGAATAAATAAAATGAGTCCAGTCAAGCTAACAATGATACTGAAAAATCAAATAGGTGACATTAAGTTAGCAAAAGTGTTAAGAGATGGAAACCTACTTATTGTGTGTAAAAATGAAGATCAGAGAGAGAAAGCGCGCAAAATGAAAGAAGTAGGAAAAAATAAAGTAATAAGTGTGAGCAAGGTGGGAGTTAGGGATCAAGGACCAAAAGGAGTGGTTTGGGGAATTCCAGTGGAGATACCAGTGGATGAAATCAAGGCTAACTTGAGAGGAGCAAAAGTGAAAGATGTAAAGAGATTAACAGAATTTCGGGATGGAGTCAAAAAAGAGAAAGAAGCAGTGGTGATAGTCTTTGAAGGGGAAAGCTTACCACATCATGTGTTCTTGGGATACATATCATACTCGGTGAGAAACTTTACTCCAAAACCTATCAGATGCTTCAATTGCCAAAGATTTAATCACACAGCAAATGTTTGTAAAGGGAAAAGGAGATGCCCGAGATGTGGGGAGAATCATGGGTTTGAGGAATGTGGAAACAAAGAAAAGCCAAAATGTTGTAACTGTGGAGGAGAGCATAGTGCAGCATATGGAGGTTGTCAAATGATGAAAAGAGAGATCCAGATTAATCAAACAAAAGTTCAAAATAAAGTGACATATGCAGAAGCAGTCAAAATGGTGGGGAAAGATAGAGAGAGGAAATCAAGTGTGTCAGCGGAAGAATTAAGTAAAGGAAAGGAAAAAGAAATAAAAGGAAAAGTATGGATAGATATGAAAAAGCTTGTGACATTTATAGCCGGGGTAATCAATGCTACAATGGAGACAAAGTCAAAAACAGAGAGAATCCAAATCATAGTAAAAGCTGCACCAAATCATTTGGATTTAAATGAGTTGTCATGGGAGGAAGTAAGACAAAATCTGAGTGCCCACTCAAGCCAAGATGGAGGAGGTCTAGGGTAAAAATGGTAAAAATCTTACAATGGAATGGGAGAAGTCTGATTGCAAATGGTCAAGAGTTTAAAAGATATATAGAAGAACAAATAGAAAAGCCAGATATAATATGTGTACAAGAAACGTGGTTAAATAATAAAATAGAGTTTAAATTAGTTCCATATAACGTCATTAGAAGAGATAGGAAAGAAGGTAAAGGGGGAGGATGTGCTACATTTATTAAAAATGATATAAATTATAGAGTTGTTAAAATAGGGAAAGATGAAGAATTTATTAGCATAGAAATATTTATAAGTAATAAGAGATTATATATAATAAACTATTATAATCCATGTAAGAAATTAGAATTAGATAAATTGAAATTAATGATAGAAGATAAGAAAAAAAATCTGTTAATTTGTGGGGACTTTAATGCACATAATAATTTATGGGGAGGAGAAAAAACAGACTTAAATGGAGAAGTAATTGAAGAGTATATGGATGAACTAAATTTAGTGAATTTAAATGACGGAAGAGGGACAAGAGTAAATATAAATACAGGGAAAACATCAGCTATCGATATTACATTAATATCAAATGAGTTGGCAGGAAATAGTAATTGGGATGTTCAAGATAATTTAGTAGGTAGTGATCATTATCCTATTTTTATAAAGATAAAAGAATTAAAAAAATCATCAAATGGGGAAAGGGAAGGAAGATGGATCTTTAATAAAGCGAATTGGAGTAAATTTAAAAATTTATGTTTAGAAAATCAAGAGAAAGTAAATTTGGAGAATAATGTGGAAAAAATAGAAGAAACTTTTAGAAAAGTTATTATAGAAGCAGCAGAGGTAACAATACCAAAAAGTAAGAGAAGTATGAACAGGAAAACTGTTCCTTGGTGGAATCAAAATTGTGAGAAAGCAATTAAGGAAAGAAATAAAAGTTTAAAAGTATTAAAAAAGACTCATAATTATGACAATTTAATAAATTATAAAAGATTACAAGCAAAGGTAAGGAAAGTAATAAAAAGAACAAAAAGGGAAAGTTGGAGAAGTTTTTGTGATAAAATTGGAAGAACAACTCCAATAAATGAAGTCTGGGGAATGATAAGGAAAATGAAAGGAATTTATAGAGAATGGAATTATCCAGTACTCAAAATAGGAGATGAGTTAGTTATTAAAAATGAGGACAAAGCAGAAGTATTAGCTAAAACTTTTGTTAAAATAAATAGTAATGAAAATCTATCAGAGGATAGAAGGAAGAAAAGAGAAGAAACTAGAAGAAAATATGATGGAGAAAAGGAGGAAGGGAATAAAATGTCATTAATGGACATACAGTTTAGTCAGGAAGAATTGGAAGTCATTAGGGAAAAGTAAAAAAAACTGCACCTGGAAATGATAAAATCACGTATGAAATGATTAATCATTTAGGAAGTAAAATGAAGATGAAATTATTAAGCTTATATAATAAAGTTTGGATAGAGGGACAAATACCAAAAAATTGGAAAGAATCATTAATTATACCGATACTGAAACCAGGAAAAGACTCAAGTAAGCCAGAAAATTATAGGCCAATAGCACTTACTTCTAATATAGGAAAATTATTGGAAAGAATGATTACAGAGAGAATGAATTATTATCTTGAAAGCAATAATTTAATTACAAAATATCAAAGTGGATTTAGGAAAGACAGGGGGACAATGGATCCAATAATATATTTAGAAAATGAAATAAGAAAAGCACAGAATAATAAAGAGAACCTAATTGCAGTATTTTTTGATATAGAAAAAGCTTATGATATGGTTTGGAAAGAGGGATTATTAATAAAGCTGAAAAGAATAGGAATTAAAGGAAGAATTTATGAATGGATTAAAATTTTTTTATTTAATAGAACTATTCAAGTAAAAATAGGAGACAAAAAATCTAAAAGTTATTTAGTTGAAAACGGAACTCCCCAAGGCAGTATAGTTAGTCCAGTTTTATTCACTATAATGATAAATGATGTTTTTAATAATATAGGGTATGATTTTGGAAGGGCTCTTTTTGCTGATGATGGAGCTTTATGGAAAAGGGGAAGAAATATTCAGCACATACAGAAGAAAATACAAGAAGAAATATTAAAAGTAGAAAGATGGTCATTTGATTGGGGATTTAAATTTTCAGTGGATAAAACTAAAAGTATGGTTTTTACTAAGAAGAGAAATGCAGTAATAAATCTTAAATTATATGGAGAAAAGTTAGATCAAGTGCAGAGTTTTAGATATTTAGGAATTATCTTTGATAGTAAATTAATCTGGAAGGAAAATAGAAGTAAAATAGAAGAGAAATGTAAAAAAGTAATAAATATAATGAGGTGTTTAAAAGGAACAGATTGGGGTACAAGTGTCATAGCATTAAAACAAATATATATAACAATGATTAGATCAGTGATTGATTACGGAAGTATAGTGTATAGTGCTGCTTGTAAAACTTTATTAAATAAAATTGAAAAAATACAAAATCAGGCATTAAGAATATGCAGTGGAGCTATGAAGTCAACTCCTATAGCTTCGTTGCAAGTTGAAATGGGAGAAATGCCAATTACTTTGAGATTCAAACAATTATTATTAAATTATTGGGCAAGTATACAGGGAAGTACAGAAAAAGAGTTTTTAATTGATAAAGAAATGTTTATTTTTTGGGAAAATAGAAATGAAAAATATGAGAGTATGATTGGAAAAGCAAATACATTAGCAAAAGTATATAAATTAAAGGAGATAAATTTTAAAAAGAAATTTATATATTCAGTATATCCAAAGTGATATTTACTGATTGTAGTATAGACTTTTATATAAAAAGAAAAATGGAAGAAAATAAAGGTAAAGGAAACTGGGATAATATTGTAGTTAACAGATTAAACAGTATTCATAAAAATTATACTCCAATATATACAGATGCTTCAAAGAACCCAGAAGATGAAAGAACAGGTTTTTCTTTTTATATTCCAAGTTTAGAAAAATATGTTAAAATAAGAACTCCAAACAATCTATCAGTATTTACAGTAGAATTATTAGCAATTTTATTTAGTTTAAGCTGGATAGAACAAAATAGAATTAAAAAAGGAATAATTTGTTCAGATTCTCTGTCAGCACTAGTGGCAATCAAATCAATAACATCGGTCAGTAGGATAGATATTATCACAGAAATATATGAAATTCTTTTTAGATTGGATAAACTAGGAATAAACATAAGATTTATGTGGGTCCCAGCACATAAAGGAGTGGAGGGAAATGAAATAGTAGATTTTTATGCTAAACAAGCTACTAAATTAAATACATGGGTAGAGATTCCTGTTAGTAACAAAGAAGTAAAAGCAGTGATTAAGAAGCATATGATGAGTGAATGGCAAGAATTGTGGATAAGAGGAGAAAAAGGAAGACATTTGTTTAGTATTCAAAGAAAGGTAGGCAACATGAAAATTATGGAAGTGAATAATAAAGAACAAACAATAATATCAAGATTAAGAATGGGACATACTTGGTTAAACAGTACTCTGTATTTGATGGGGAAGAATCCAACAGGCTTATGTGATTGTGGAAAAGATAAGGAGACCGTGGAACATGTATTGTGTTATTGTAGTAAATATATAACAAACAGGAGGATATTAAAGGAAAAGTTGAAAGAGAAAGGATATGAAAGGTATAATTTAAAAACATTGTTAAATTGGGAATGCAGTATCTATAAATTCGTTTTAGAATTTATTAAGAAAAGTAATCTTCTAGATAGAATTTAGTTTTGTTTTTTTTCTCACTCAGGGATCTTCTTACTCTGACTCACACTCCTACACAGTAGGTGGCGGAAATGCACCTGAAAGTTGGTTGCCACCCGCCAATAAAACCAAAAAAGAAAGAAAGAAAGCTGAGGGGGAGTGAGCAGGTGGAAGTGATTAGCTGGGACAGGAGGTGAAATGGCTGGGAGACAGAAAACTGGTAAACTAGAAGGATCTTAAGAAACTAACTAAAGACAAGACTACGGGGAAACCAGAAAGTACAGAAATCACAAGAAAGACTAAGAATAGCTAAACATGAAAATAGAACTAAATAAGGAAAATCACTAACAAAAGCCAAACACCCGGGGATCACAACAGTCAGAAGGTTCAGCTGCCCATCGTCACAATACTTAAGTTAGCTTTATTAAACAGATCTCTATCCGGGAAGTCTTTTCTTAATTCAATCAATTCAGTTTATTTATATAGCGCCAATTCACAACAGATGTCATCTCAAGGTCACTTAACAAGAAGTCATTTTAATACATTTATACAAACATTCCGATCAGTTAAAAAGTTTCCTAATTAAGGTCTTATCAATGACTTCATCACTGAGCATAATTTACACGCCCTTTTTTTATCAGAAACTTGGCTAGATGAAAATAACGAAAAAACTGCATTCATAGAATCTACTCCTCCAAATTACTATTTCTTAAGCGAGAGCAGAAAACACAAACGAGGTGGAGGTGTAGCCACCATTTTTCACAACTCAATGAACTTTAAAAAGGTAACTCTGGGCACGTTTGATTCTTTTGAATACCTAGCCACCCAGATAAATGAGCCTAACAAAGCTTTATTTCTAAGTTTATACAAACCACCAAAACTTAACTCTAACTTATTTAATGATTTCAATGACCTTCTTTCTGTAATATGTATCGACTATGACCAACTAATCATTGTGGGGGATTTTAACATCCATACCGACAACCCCCAAGATAGACAAGCAAAAACATTAGATGATACTCTCCACAACTTCGGCCTGACCCAGCATGTCAAACAACCAACACACAATAAAGGACACACTCTGGACTTAATTATCAGCAAAGGTTTAAATATTTCTGACATCTCTGTAATTAATATTGCATTATCTGACCATTTCTGTGTTTTCTTTCAAAGTACCATCTCTGCTAAATTATCCAGACACAGTAAGACCACTATAAAAAAGCGTTTTCTAGGGGACAGTTCAGTAGAAACCTTTAAACGTATTTATCCTTCCACCACATCCCCCTCATCTCCCAACTCAAACTCAGTAAATAAGTTGGTAGATAATTTCCTTGAGAAAATCTCAGACATCCTGGATTCCATTGCTCCAACTAAAGTGAAAGTAGTCTCAGGTAGAAAGAAGTCTCCGTGGACAAGTAATCCACTGGTACGTAGTGAAAAAAGAGAGTGTCGACGAGCCGAGAGAAAATGGCGGAAAACTCGACTCCAGGTTCACTCTGAGATCTACAAAGAGAGACTGAATAGATATCAGCTAACTATAAAAGATGCTAGGGAATCGTTCTTTTCTGAAATCATCAACAGAAACATTAATAATGCACGGACCCTATTTGCAACAGTGGCAAGACTAACTAATCCTTTAGTGACAGTAGCCCCAGAACTAAACTCTACCAGGGCCTGCAATGAATTTGCCAGCTTTTTCACTGAAAAGATTCTAACAACTAGACGGTCAATCTGTACCTCAATATCGAACCCACAACCAGTGCCATCCCCAATCAACAACAATGTAGAGAAAATGTCTGAATTCCACGAATTAAACCAGAACAGCCTTGAAAAAATCATTATCCAATTAAGCTCCTCCTCCTGCTGTCTTGATATCCGACCCACAGCTTTTCTAAAGAAAGTTCTTCCTGTTATTGGTTCTGATCTTGTTCAAATAGTGAACTCATCCCTGCTATCAGGTGTCTTCCCTCAGGCTTTAAAAACAGCAGTTATTAAACCACTGCTAAAGAAGAAAAATCTGGACAACACGTTAATGCAGAACTACAGGCCAATCTCTAATCTTCCATTAATCAGTAAGATTATTGAAAAAGCTGTTTCAGCAGTTAAATGGCCTCATAACAATGACAAACCGTTTTGATGTTTTTCAGTCGGGTTTCCGCGCTCACCACAGCACCGAGACTGTCCTCGTCAAAGTATTCAAAGACATTCGCATATATACAGACTGTGGTAGAACCACAGTGCTGGTTCTGTTGGGCCTCAGTGCAGCATCTGACACTGTTGATCATGATATATTATTGGAACGACTGGAGAGCTGGGTCGGACTTTCTGGTACACTACTTGGCTGGTTTGAGTCTTATCTAAAGAACAGGGACTTCTATTTTTCAATAGGAAACTTTTCATCAGAACGAACAGAAATCACATGTGGGGTGCCCCAGGGCTCCATCCTGGGGCCCCTCTTATTTAATATCTACATGCTCCCACTAGGCAAGATTACAGCAACCAATAACATTAGCTACCATAACTACGCGGATGACACTCAGCTTTACAATGTCACCAGGTGACTCTGAACCCATTCAAACCCTAAATCAATGCATTGACCAAATAAATGGATGGATGTGCCATAACTTTCTCCATCTGAATAGAAACAAAACTGAAGTAATTATTTTTGGACCCAAAGAGGAACGATCAAGAGTCAGCACACAGCTTCAGTTAATATAGCTAGAAACTACTGATCAGGCCTGAAATCTAGGTGTAGTAATGGACTCAGACCTGAACCTCCAGGGTCACATAAAGGCAATAACAAGGTCACCTTTCGGTCACCTGAAGAACATTTCTAGGATTAAAGGACTGATGTTGCAACAGGACCTAGAAAAACTCATCCATGCATTTATCTTTAGTTGGATTGATTACTGCAACAGCATCTTCACAGGTCTGCCTAAAAAGTCAATCAGACAGCTGCAGCTGATCCAGAACGCTGCTGCTCGTGTTCCTCACTAGAACCAGGAAAGTAGAGCACATCACCCCAGTTCTAAAGTCCTTCCACTGGCTCCCTGTAGCTCAGAGAATAGACTTCTAAATACCTTTACTAGTTTATAAATCATTACATGGCTTAGCACCAAAGTATGTAGAAGACCTGTTGTAACTGTACCAACCACCAAGACCACGCAGGTCCTCCAACTCTAGCCTACTAAACATCCCTAGACTCAGAACTAAACATGGAGAAGCAGCTTTCACTTTTTATGCTCCTCTTATCTGGAACAAACTTCCTGACGAGTGCAGAGCTGCTGAAACTCTGAACTGCTTTAAATCGAGACTAAAAACCATCTGTTTAGAATTGCCTTCGAGTAAATGATTGATGTCATATGTATGAAATGTGTTCATGCTCTCTTGCTTTATTGATCTTTCTCTTACTTTATTGTGCATCATGTGTAATGTGTGTTTCTTTTACTTTTAATTTCCATTGTTTTTTTGTTTTTTAAATCACCAAATCATGTAAAGCACCTTGAATTAATTACCCTGCTGTTGAAAGTGTGCTATACAAATAAAATTGCCTTGCCTTGCCTTGCCTTATGTGTGTGTGTGGTTGTTTGTCCTGTGGTAGACTGGCGTCTTGTCCAGGTTGGACCGCTGGAGAATGGCACCAGCCCCCTGCAACCCTGAAAGGACAAGCGGGTACAGAAAATAGATGGATAGATGGACAATGATGCCAAAACCCAAGCGTGTCATTATTTGTCCTTGGTAAAAAATACATTTGTTTTGGATTGATTCTGTTTCCCACGTCCCCGAGTCTCTGCTGAACAGCAACCAATTCCTTTATCTGTCTAAATGGCAAAAAAAAAAAAAAACAGGTGAGATTTCTTTCCTCAAAGCCAAAAACCTGAACCCAAATGGGTGGCAGCGCCAGGATTACCGTTTCCAACAGGAGAAGTTGGAAGGAGCTGGGTCAGTAGACTGTCTAGACAGTCTGCGCTGGTTCTACTTCCACAAATAGAAAGTGACCTGTTATATCTCTGTCCAGATAACATGCAGAGACTGCAGCATCCACGATTTCTCTCAATTATTCTGTTGTATCGAACCAGTCTGCAGCTTCACTCAGTATTGATGTTAACTTTATTCCTAAAAAGGGCTTTTAAACTCGTGAGATAGGCGTGTCTCTTTTGTTCTTTAGCACCACAAAAACAAAGTTATTAATTTCACCTGGAAGCTCAAGGGAGATTCTCATATTACTGCTTTATTTGAGAAAAATCAAGACACCAAGTGAAAAGTCAGGTGGTGATTAAATATTTATGCCAGAAATGCGTCTCTCAGAGGATTCCTGCTGCCGCAAGATTTATTCCTCCGAATAATAAGAGAAATTCACAGGCAAAATGTCTCAGTCCTCCAGAAAGAGATGAGTTATTGAAAAAACAAACATCCAAATCTAATTCTTATTAATACTTTTCCAATAACAGAGAAAAAAGAAATGTTTGAATCTCAGAAAGTAGCAGCAGAGGAGGAGGAGGAGGAGATTTAGTCGAATGAAAAGATCTGAGCGACGAGCTGGAGTTGGAGTGGGTGGGCGGTTGGTTTTCTGCTCTACGGAAGAAATAAACAGAAGCTGATGGTTCTGATGTTGTGAAGCGAGCTTGACGTCTATCTCAGCTACAGAGATAGACATCAGATGTTCGGTGATTTCTGTCGGAACGAAACAGACCCTGTTTGCTGATATATTTATAATTTGCATTAAAAGTTGGGTTTTATCCTTTTAACGTCAGATGAATTATAAAAAACACGCAGAGTTCTGCAGACCTGGAAGAAAGTGGTTTGCTGCAGCCATTAACGCTGATTGATGCATTAGCAGAACTGATCCTTTAATTCTGTTTCACACCCCAGTTACTTCAAAGGACCTGATGGGAACAGACCCTCTCCCCCACCCTGATCACCTGAAATAGAATAAAACACCCATCTTCATCAGCGACCTCATTATTTAATGTGCAAACAGTCGATATGTGTTAAACTGGTTCTGCGTTTATCGTTGGAGCGAGTGGTTGAGCAATGCAACCTGCTGGATTTTATCAGACCTGTTTTTACTCACTGGATGGTTTCATATCTGCAGGAATGGATGCGCATCCCCTGCAAGAGCTTGATCGCTCTTCAGATTGGGAAACATAAGAGAACATGTCATTCCCGCAAGACGAGACGTGTGTTGATCAGTTAAAGGCCTTGTCCACACGCAGCCGGGTGTGTCGAAGATATTTTTCTATGGTTTGGCCTGTCATCCGCACGAAAATGGCATGAAAAACGATTCTTTTTTAAAAAGTCGGACCAAAGTGAAGGTTTGCAAATTCTCCGTTTGCTTGTGGACAGAAACAACCTGAGTTTCAGGCTTCGCAACGTCACTTTCCGCGACAAAAATGCTCCGACATCATATGTGCGACCTGTGTTTCCACTCAGAAACAGCATTTATGCCCTCAGATCTGTGTTGGCGTTATTGATTGTCCAAGCGTTTTTTGCTGGCTTGTTTTTACAAGCTCTTCTTCTTATTATTATTATTATAATTATTATTATTGTTTAAATGGCGGATGGCATCCAACTTAAAGTGCATTACCGCCCCCTACTGTGTAGGAGTGTGAGTCAGAGTAGGAATATCCTAAAAAAACAAAACAAAAAAACCAACAAAACAAAACTATATTCTACTAATTAAACTACTCTTCCTAAGGAATTCCAAGACTAACTTATGTATATTATTATCCCCACCCAACAAAATCCTTAAATTAAATTCCTCATATCCCTTTAGTATGAATTTTTCTTTAAACCTTTTTCTATTCCTTATATATTTACTGCAAAAACAAAGCACATGTTCCACCGTTTCCCTATCTTTCCCGCATTCACAAAAACCTGTCGGATGTTTCCGTATTAAATGAAGAGTGCTATTTAACGCTGTGTGTCCCATCCTTAACCTCGTTATTATTTTTTTATCTCTATTATAAAAAAATTCCTGCAATTTCCACCTTACCTTTTTTAAAAACGCATACCCAAAATTAACTTAAAGCTGTTCTTGAACCATTTTGAGTAGAGACATGGCTGGGGTCTCTTTGGAAAGCAAACACTCTAAAATTTATCCCAGAACTGTGTTAATATCTCTGAGTGCTATTGTTACCAAGCAATATTGATTTTAATACCCCCAAAAATTATTTTATTTGTGTCCGAATATTTGTTTTATGCAAATACATGGTGTAAAAATGGCTTTAAAAAGAGTTGGTGACCTAAAACACACTGTGGGTCTAAAGCCTAAAGTATTACCTTCATCCACACCAAATTTGACAGCAATAAACCAAAAATGAATATTCTGCACACATTTTACTAACTACAGGTCAAAGGTGGTCAAAAGTGTGCCATATGCGCCATCTCCTGGGTAAATGCCGTAGTCCTCACTGAATTAAAAATATCATCAGAATCATAACTTCATCTTCTTATATAAAGCTCCACGGCTTCCTTCAATGTTGTATTTTGATCATAAAGGCTGTTTGGACACGGTGCTGAAACAATATGTTACTGGTACGCACTGTGCGTAATCTGTTCATGAATAAGACATTTTACGCACGTCATACACAATGGCTGCGAACCAGTCCGCCTGGTCATGTTATATATATGCGTTTACAGCATTAATGGTTATTCGATGCGTCAATCATCAGAGTTCTGGACCGCAATTGGTTCGAGCTACTTACCATAACGTGATTTTCCATCCATGTGCCATTGGTTGGAGATGTACCCTACGTAAGGAAAACACCGGATGAATTATTTATTTTTTTTCTCTTCTTCTGGGCATGCTCAGCGACCTTTGTAGGCGGAAGTGGAAGCGAATGAATCGGAAACAAAGCTGTAAAGACTACAAAAATGGCCATAGACATTTCGGAGCGCATTTCCACTGTTTGTTTTAGATTTTTTATCGGTTTTACTGTTGTCCTGGACTAATAACTTTATCGGAGGACTTTAATCGGACCCTTATTGATGTAAAAAGACAATTTTTGTTCGAAATGGATCGGTTTTGTCACGTTTATTGGACTACAAAGTGGTGAGTTCCATATTTTTATACCTCCATCAGGAGAACGTTTGTGTTGGCAAAAGCGCTCACTGTGTCTTCAGTTATGATTGTATCCTTGATCGCCATCCATAATTGGAATCACAAGACTCTTAGTTTTCCAATGATATAAAATATGTATAGGTTCATAAAAGTTAGAAGTCAGAAAATCAGAGGATTTAAACTAGGAAATGGGCTGGGCGCGCCCGCGGGCCCTCGGAACGTTAAGGTTAATTTCCATATTTCTCATCTTACCTACATTTCCCTGTATGTGAAATAAATGCCTTCCTTTTTCTCCCTTTACCCACATTTCCTGCCATTCATTCAATATCTGCTTTTTGATAATTGCTTTTACTTCTTTAACACTATATGGAATTTCTATCCATTTATTTAATTTAGTTGCTTGTTTGGCATAAAAATCAGCTATTTCATTACCCTCAACCCCTCTGTGAGCTGGAACCCACATAAATCTTACTTCTATCTTTAATTTACTCAATCTAAACAAACATTCATATATTTCTAAGAAAATATCCGGTCTAGTATCATTTGACACTGATTTAATGGACAGTAATCCTGAAAGAGAGTCTGTACATATTATACATTTTTTCACCCTATTTTGTTCTATCCAAAGTAAGCTAAAACAGATTGTTAACATTTCCACCGTAAAAACGGACAAATTATTTGGAGTTCTGATTTTTATATATTTCTCTAAATCTGGGACACAAAAAGAGAAACCTGTGGTCTCTTTTCCTGAGTCTTTTGATCCATCTGTAAATATTCGAATAAACGATTTATGTATATTATTTAATCTTTCAAATGTAATATTATCCCAATTTCCTTTATCTTTTTCCCATTTTAATCTTAATATAAAAATCAATATTACAATGAGGAAAAATCCACTTTGGAGTAACTGAACACAAAAATTTCTTTATAAAATTTATATTATTTAATTAAATTTTTTCTGCTAATCTATTTGCTTTCCCAACCATACTCTCAAATTTATCGTTTCCATTTTTCCTACATAAATGCATTTTTTTTCTAACCAAATGATCTTTTTCTGTACATCCCTGTAAACTAGCCCAATAATTTAACAATATTTGTTTGAACCTCAAATCTATCAGCATTTCTCCCATTTCTACTTGAATAGATGCTATTGGTGTTGACTTCATTGCTCCACTACATATTCTTAATGCCTGGTTTTGTATAATCTCAATCTTTTTTAATAAAGTTTTACTTGCAGAACTATATACAATACTACCGTAATCATTTACTGACCTAACTATTGTTATATAAATTTGTTTTAATGCCAGGGCACTAGCACCCCAATAAGTTCCTTTTAAACATCTCATTAAATTTATTACTTTTTTACACCTTTCTTCAATTTTACTTATATTCTCCTTCCAAATTAGTTTAGTACCAAAAACCACTCCCAGATATCTAAAACGTTTAACTTGTTCAAGCTTTTCTCCATATAATTTGATTGATCAGCACGTTTCTCTTTCTTGTAAACACCATACTTTTTGTTTTCTCTACTGAAAACTTAAAACCCCAATCATAAGAGCAGCTTTCTACCTTTAATATTGCTTCTTGTAATTTCTTTTGTAAGTGTTGAATATTTTGTCCCCTTTTCCAAATTGCTCCATCATTAGCAAATAGTGCTTTCCCAAACTCGTAGCCTATATCACCAAAAGCATCATTTATCATTATTGAAAAAAGTACAGGACTAATTATACTTCCTTGAGGAGTTCCATTTTCAACTAGATATTTATTTGATATTTTATCTTTTTATCTTTACTTGAATATATCTAATAAATAAATAAAAATGTATCCACTCATATATTCTTCCTTTAAGACCTAATCTATTTAATTTAATTAATAATCCCTCTTTCCAAACCATATCATATTCTTTTTCTATATCAAATAACACTGTTGCTAAACTTTCTTTATTAGATTGTGCTTTCCTAATTTCATTTTCAAGATAAACGATTGGATCCGTTGTTCTCCTACCTTTCCTAAAACCACTCTGATATTTTGTTATTAAATTTCTACTTTCCAGAAAATGATTGAATCTCTCTGTAATCATTCTTTCCATTATTTTTCCAATATGCGATGTAAGAGCTATTGGTCCATAATTTTCTGGTTTACTTGAATCTTTTCCTGGTTTTATTATAGGTATTATTACTGCTTCTCTCCAATTATTTGGTATTTTTCCTTCTTCCCAAACCTTATTACACAATTCTAATAATTTTATCTTCATTTTATTTCCTAAATATTTAAGCATCTCATAACTAATCTTATCTCTACCAGGAGACGTTATTTTACTTTTCCCCAATGCTAGCTCTAACTCAACTAAAGTGAAAGGAACATCCATTAATGACAAAAACTTTCCTTGGTCACTTATTACCTCATTTTTCTTTCAAGATTCTTCTCTTCTAACCCTTCTATCCTCTGATAAATGATCATTACTATTAATTCTAACAAATGTTTTGGCTAACATCTCTGCTTTATCCTCATTTTTAACAGCTAACTCATCCTCCATTTTAAGCACTGGATAACGCCATTCTCTCTATATTCCTTTCATCTTCTTTATCATTCCCCAAACATCACTTACTGGTGTTGTTCTCCCAATTTTAGCACAAAAACGTCTCCAATTTTCCCTTTTAGCTCGTTTTATAACTTTCCTTGCTTCTGCCTGCAGTCTTTTGTAATTTATTAGATTTTCAAAATTATGAGTCTTTTTCAATTCTTTCATACATTTATTTCTCTTTTTAATTGCTTTCTCACATTGATTATTCCACCAAGGCACATTTTTCCTTTTCATATTCCCTTTACTTTTTGGAATTGTTATTTCAGCTTTTTCATTAATTATATTTCTAAAAGTAATTTCCACTATTTCTACATCTTCTTTCATATTTATCCTATCTTGTTTCTTTTCAAATATATATATTTGGATTTATCCCAATTTGCTTTTTTTAATACCCACCTTCCTTCTCTTTTTCCGATGTTTAATTCCTTAAATCCAAAAACCTTAATAAAAATTGGATAATGATCACTCCCCAAAGAACAATCCTGTATATTCCACTCGCATTTCCCCGCCAACTCATTAGAAACTAAAGTAATATCTATTGCAGAAGTGCTACCTGTATTAATATTAATTCTTGTTCCTCTTCCATCATTTAAACACACTAAATTTAAATCATCTATTAACTCCTCAATTATTGCACCATTTGCATCTGTTTTTGTTCCTCCCCATAATGTTTTATGAGCATTAAAATCTCCACATATCAAAACATTTTTAAATTCACAGCCTATTATTAATTTGAGATTATCTAAATCTAATTTCTTACATGGATTATAGTAATTGATTATATAGATTTGACCACTATATGTATAGATTTCTATTCCAATAAATTCTTCTTCTTTCCCCATTTTAATAACTCTATAATTTAAATAGCTATTAATAAAAGTAGCACACCCTCCTCCAATGCCATCTTCTCTGTCCCCTCTAATCACAGTATATGGAAATAATTTAAAATCAAATTTTTTATTTAACCATGTTTCTTGGATACATACTATATCTGGTTTCTCTATTTGTTGCTCTATATATCTTTTAAGTTCCTGACCATTTGCTATTAGACTTCTTGCATTCCATTGTAAGATTAATACCATTTACTAACCTATGCCTCCATCTTCTTGACTTGATCGTGCACTGAGATTTTGCCTAACTTCCTCCCACGACAACTCATTTAAATCTAAATGATTTGCAGCAGCTTTCACAATAATTTGAATCCTTTCTGTCTTTGATTTTTTTTTTTACAAGCTCAATTACTGCTGTATGATAGAATTTTGAAACTTGTTCTGAGTGGACAGAATTTGGGGAATCACTGCCCCCTACTGGTTTGGCATGCCTATGAATGTGCTTAACAACGCACTTCTGCGGTAAGGTGTGGATGGGGTTTTTATTTTAAAAACGAGGTGGTGAGGTATGGAGGACCATCCCTGCCAAAATTGACAATCAATATATAAATGTGGAAATAAATAAAATAAATGAGATAATACATTTGTAAATAAATAAATAAAACTACAAATAATTTTTATTTATTTATTCCCACATTTATTTATTGTCAATTTTGGCAGGGACGGCTACGTGTGTACAT
Source organism: Valencia hispanica (assembly GCA_963556495.2). NCBI lineage: Eukaryota > Metazoa > Chordata > Actinopteri > Cyprinodontiformes > Valenciidae > Valencia > Valencia hispanica. The sequence goes on along the minus strand of OY747712.1, from coordinate 5,318,502 downwards.
GGCAAAAGCTGGGATGGACCAGACTGGACAAGGAACCACGTTTAGTTTCCACCCAGGGGTCGCGTTAACCAAATATTTTCCGTATTTGATTGTTTTATTTTTAAAGACACACACAAAAAACAGTATTTACACCTCAGATTACTTGGTGCAGACGTGCAGTCATCTCATTAACCGGGAGCTGACAGCGTGTTGAAGGGTTACTGAGGCTTTGGAGCGCGTTGCTCCCAGAAGCCCGGTGTCGTACTGACCACCAGCGCATGCCGGGGGTTTCCTCCCTCTGAATCGATAGCTTGTGGGTCAGGAAACGGCTCGTTCAGAGAGTCTTTTCCGACTTCTGATTCCTTCAACTGCTTAAATGTTCACTGATTTCCAAACTTTGGCTGAAGTGGCGCTTTAATTCCAAAATCCAAAACCTCATGATAATAACCACTGCAGCGATCCCACTATTTGATTACGAACAAACCGGCAATCATTTCAGTTCCATGCGGAGCAGGAGGAAGATGTAAAACTGTTCAGGCCAAAGCAGTACATTTCATTTCATTTTTTATATGTAGTTCTGTGTTCAGCTTGTTTGGATTGAAAAATAATTAAAATAAATACTATCGGTAATCATTTTTTAATTTAAGGGTAAAAATACATTATGACCAGATTTCTTTTACCCTGTCGGTCAAAATGACGGGCAACAAAAATATTTAGTGCCCCCTCTACTTTCACTAGAGGAAACGTGTCCAAGGTGTGAGTCAGACTGATTTTTGTGAAACTCCATAGAAATTCAAGAACGATGCACATTTGGTCCCCCAGCACAGGTGCTTGATGCAGATGGAGACTTTTTATTTCTAATTAGGGCAAAAATATTCCCAACATAATAAAATCTTCTTACAATGAACAATGTTTGATACAAAACAAAGTATGTGCGTGTTAATAACGATGATTTTTATATTCTCCTTAATTTTAAAGATGAGCCCACATCTCTTCACTTACTTTCTCCTGTTATTGATGAGTATAAGCTAAAATCTTTTCTTCTTTTTTTCCTTCAATCGAGGCCTTGCAAACTTGATGCTTTTATTTTGAAGAGGAAAACGTTGGGAAAGTTGTGTACAGTGATGTACACAAACCTTTGCAACAAACAAAAAGGTGAAAATATCTAAGAGCAAGAAGAAATACAGAAACAAGGAAGTGCCAGAAATAACTAATAAAGACAAGGAATAACCTAACATGATAATAAAACTAAATAAGGAAAAGAGCTAACAAAAACACAAACACCTAGCATCATGACAGTACCAAGTTAGTGTTTTGTTTTTTTACTTTTGTCTGTAATATTAAACTGAAGTTGACCTTTAATTCTCTGTAAGAATTTGATTTCATGGGATTTACAACAATATTTGGTAATGCTTATTGATTAAATTAGTCTTATAAAGAAGTTAAGTTGAGTAACTTGCTAAAAATATATTTCAGTTTTATACATTTCAATACTAAAGTCAAAAGATCGGATCGGGATCGTAGGCCCAAAAAGCTGATCAGGACATCCCTAGTTTTAAATGAACGTTTTTGAACCAAACACATCTTCTCCTGGGTTTTGGGTTCTCTTTGCATCAAGCTGTGCAAGGGTTGAAGAAAATTTTTTTGCTAGGGTTCAAAAAAGCAAAGAATCATCGAAATCCACTAAGAAAAGAAAACAGAGCAGGAACAAATAAAGGATTTATATGAACGCTGAGCAGCAACTGATCCCAGAACCAACAGATAGGAAACAGGGAGGCAAGCACACAGCGAGGACTCGTTACCAGCCTACCGAACACATCAGTCTGTTGTTGCAAACGGACCCAGAGGAGCAGAGCCGACGACTGATGGTCTTCATCTGGGACCGACTGCACAGAGCTTCCCTTTAAATGCCACTTCTTTAATCAGAGACGTCACAACATCTCAGCAGGGACAAAGAGGAGAAAGAGTCTGATTGAATCAGGACCATCGACCGGCTAGCTTCTCATATCCATTATCCAACTTGTGTTTTACAAGCCCATCCTCCCCAACACGAACGTTTTCAATTAGGTTCTTCAGTCTCGCTGGGGACTAATTACACGGCTAATTATCGTTCAGTCTGGTATTCCCATTAATCATCTTCAGTAAAGGCGTCTATAGGAAGACTCTGGTGCTAAAGGAAAAGGTGTCGCAGATACAAACGACTGACTGTGATAAACATTGGCTTTGCAAGGGAGGATCACTCATATTTAAATGTATAAAATTTTTATCTTGGGGCAGAAATTCTCATTTGTGCCTAATTCAAATGAATCCTAAATGTCAGATTTAACTGTTGCATGACTGAATAAACTTTAGACCTTAAATTGTTGTGGAGGGTTTATTATAATGTGCAGCTGGAACAACAAAAATATCAAATATTTTTCTTATGCACATACATATACGACAGCTTTACATTAAATGTGATAAATGTAAATAAAATCATCATTAAAGAGCGTGAATGCCAATTTTAACAGCGCTCCCCTCCTTCCCCTGTTGCTGCACACTTTCAGTCAGCTTTCCTCAGGGAAAAGTAATCACCCCCTAAGCTGATGGCTGGGTTTGCAGCTATGAGTGGGTTACCCGCTCTTCTTTGAAGAATTGTTTTTAATTCAGCCAATTTGTAGGGTTTACCACGATGAATGACCATATTTAAGTTCACCCTTTGACTAGGCCATTCCAAAAGATTGGATTGTTGTAAGCCAAACCCAAGTGTACTCAAGCCGAAGGTCACCAGCTGACTGAAAGGAATAGCATTCACCATCAGTTAAAGCAGCCCCAGACCATAACACTGCCACCCCTTATGTCTGACAAAAATGGACGATGTTCTTTTTATTTGATTTTTTGTCTACGACCAGATGCACACCTTGATCAAATTTTCAGTTTTATCTCCTCAGTCCACAGAATATTTTCCTGAAAGTTTTGAGGGCCATTAAGGTATTTATTTATTTTTTGGGCTTTTTCCCCTCCTTATTAAATACAATCATCATTTGGAAACTGCTTCTTGTATTTACTGGGTTCTCTTATTATTATTACATTTGTATGATGATGTACATCACTAGAGTGTGACAAGAAAAAAGGAAAAACAAGAGAAGGCTGTCAGGGAGCAAACGCTTTTTCACAGCACTTTATGCATAGATAAACGTATCCCTTCAATAATCAGTGTTCTACGGGAAGTAGGAATACATTTTTGCTTTTCTGTTATTAAATAGTTTTTGCTGTAAATACCATCCTGCAGTGAAACTGATAAGATTTGATCCAGCATTGGTTACACGGTGAAATTCACAATAAACTGAATGCTCTTCACCGAAGTTCTTGAGTTTAAAAATATGATTGCAGTTAAATGTTTTATGATAACCCCAGCATGGGTACAGTGAGTGGGTGTGAACCTTTTATCTTAACTATCCATAATGTAGCCAAGGCAAAACGAGCAAAACGTCACCGTTTGCTGCTTTCAGTCTGCGTGTAAAAAGTTCTGACATTTCCGAAAGACAATCAGTCTTTACTTTAAGATGAAACTGAATATTCAGCAAGATTTTCCCCAGAATAAAAAAATAATTTACATTTGAATACAGAATTGCTTGTTCAGAGAAACCAACCTTGATCGGTTTTGAGTCGACCTCACATGATTTCCATTCAGACTTTTCCCCACTCCTGGGAGTAAAATCCTGAGCTCTGATAATGTGGTCATCTTTTCTGTTTGTTGATTGAATCACAGCTACTTCCTAAATTGTAATTCCAATAGTTAGAGGGCAAGTATTCAGTTTGCTTCAACATGTCTGTGTCACAAATGAAAACACATTTATTTCGGCGTCACTGCCGCTCTGTGGGTGATTCAGCTCTCTCTGTGGCTGATGACCTCGTTGTTTAAAGCACTAGAATCAATATTGAGTCTTGATTGGCCCAGACATGATGAATGCTGATTCAGTCCCGCGGTTCTTCAGAACTTCTGATTAAAAATCAGACTCTGCAGCCAGCATAAGGGAAGCGATTAAAGAGGATCTTCAGACCATTGTCAGGCTCTACAGGCGAAACCAGAAATTTATAAGGGTGCAATACGTAGTTTCACAGTCAAATATTAACAGCAATAATTTGGGTTATTTAGCCTTTCGTAAGAGGAAAAAATGGGGGTTCATTTTTCAAAGTCATCTTATTTATTCATTTTTAAATGTCTCATTTTCAAACTAAATATTTGTGCTGCTTAGAAAGCTAAGTATTTAGTTTGAAATTAAATATTTAGCTAGTAAGCTAAACTAGCTAGGTAAATATATAGCTTCAAATTAGATATTTAACTCAGAGCTAAACATTTAGCTAATATGCAAATTCAATTGCCAAGAAGAGGAAGTGGTCTATCAAAACAAAAGCTGCATCCAGCAAAGCTCTAAATAAACCTGTAAATCCATTGGTAAACGGCTGTATTGTTGTGTTTTATTTTTCATTCTACGTTTTAAGCTGAAATCTTTGTCATGTCCAGAAGAAAATAAACAGCAATAAAGACGTGACATTCAGTTTTGTCAACAGTTTATAAAGAAGTTTGCAAGACCCAGCTTTTGATTTGGTAATCCACTTCCGCTTATCAGTGGTAAATTTGCATATTAGCTAAATATTTAGCTCTGAGATAAAAATTTATCCATCCATCCATCGTATATACTCTCTAGCCTATGTAGGGTTGCTGGAGGGCTGGTGTCATCGGGCAAGAGGCAGGGTACACTCTGGATAGGTCGCTAGTCCATCGCAGATAAATATTTAGTTCGAAGCTAAATATTGAGCTTGGCAGTGTTGCTCGCAGGCTAAATATTTAGCTTGCTAACTAACAATTTAGTTTGTAAACTGAATATTTAGGTTAGAACTAAATATTTGCAAACTAAATATTAGCAAGCTGAATATTTAGCTTGCTTACTAACAATTTAGTTTGTAAATTTTTAGTTCTTACCAAAATATTCAGTTTACAAACTAAATATTAGCAAGCTAAATATTTAGCAAGCCAGTTTAGCTTGCTTGCTAAATTTTTAGCTTCAATCTCAATGTTAGCAAGCTAAATATTTAGCTCAAAGCAAAATATTTAACTGGCCAGTTTTGCTCGCAAGCTAAATATTTAGCTTCAAACTAAATATTTAGCTTGCTAACTAAAAGCTTTATTTGTAAACTAAATACTTAGTTCAGAACCAAACATTTAGTTTACAAATAAAACATTTGCAAGCTAAATATTTAGCTGGCCAGTTAAGTTTGCTACCTAGCCACCCCAGAGCTGGTAAGCTCCAGGGAACTAAAAGGACGTAGGTCCGGTGCACCCACTGAGGAACAGACTGGTCCTTTTTTAAATACAACAATGGTCTTTATTTCACAGTTCATATAAACACATACATGTAAAAATATACTAAATTCAAAGGGGACGGTGCTACAAAGGTCAGCTAGGTTAAACAGGGAAAACTTCAAAAATCTCCCCAACTGGCTCAATTAAATATATCCGGACAAAGATATAAGGGTAAACATGCAAATAAATGTATATAAACACAAGCAAACAGGAAAAGCAAAATAAACCAAAAACACAGCAAAACAAAATAACTCCTTTAAATGGGTCCGGTTACACCTTCAACCGGTGTGGGAGATCCGGTGGTTGCCCTGGCAACCAGACGCTCTGCAGCCCCGCCCAGCGGTGGGCTAAAACACTATGTTAAAAAAAAAGGACACAACTAGTCCCACCTTCGCCGAGCTGGGGAGGAGAACGACCAGTGAACAGGAAGAGGCCACGCTGGTTCTGCACCTGGTCTGGCTGGTATGTTTGGAGCTGCGTGAAGCGTCAGCCTCCAACCAGCGCTCACTACAGGTAAACCATATAGGCTGTCACAGAGAGGAAATACTAATGAGGCAGTAAACTAGATTTACCTTACGGCCACCAACGACAGATCGCCACCTCCAACGCGCTCGGTGCTGAGGATCACAACCAGAGAGCGGTTTGTGTGAGCAGCAGGTATCTGCCTCTTATGAAGGCAGCGAGCCCCGCCCTACAATCATCAGGATGTCATCTACCTGGACTAATCTCCATGAACCAAATTGTTCATCCCACCACATTCTGAAACATACATTTGCTGAGATATCTCAAGAAGATGAAATTACTAGAAAGAATTTAGTTGTTTGTTTTGTTTTTTAGTACTTTGTAGAAATAAGTAGGGCATATTTAGCATGCATCAAATGTTTCTTGCCAACCGCCATTAAACAGAAGTTTATTGCTTATGATATTATTTTCAGTGGGGTTTTTTTGTCATAAGTTTGAAATGTCCTACGTTTTTGAACTCGCCATACATTTTGAACGTTCCTTGAATGCGCCACAGGTGTGAGATCCAGTGTAATACAGACGAGCTTCTGCCTTAATTCCTGTTGAAAAATCGGTTTTATATACATACAGATTTATTTTTTACTTTTGAATTTACATTAACTAAAAAACAACTTTGTTTGTGAGTGGATGAAATGAACCGAAAAAGGTTTATGATTGGTCAGTCGACATACTCTGATCATGCAGCGTACACATGCGCAGATCATTCCCTTTCTGAGCGTCGGGAAGGATGAAGCTGGGTCTCCAAAATGCAGGAAATATCGGCGAAAAAAGATTCACAGAAAGTAGCTAAGGGTGGTCAGAAATGTTGCTAGATTTGTCGCTAGGCGCTTTTTGGAAAAAAAAGTCGTTTAGGGGGTCTGAAAAGTCGTAAGAAATAGCGACAAAGTCGCTAAGTTGGCAACACTGGCCAGCCACGAGCCGACATTGTTTAAAACATCAGAGAAAGGCCCGCCCACGCGCTTTGCAAGCTGCAGCCTTAAAAAGCTGCAGGCTTCAAACTAGTTACTTTGTGACCGTACTGAGAACCGTGGATTTTCACCGTTATCGGTACCGAATACTGACATTTTGGTACTGTGACAACACTAATTTGAATGTAATGTGGGCCCATTTGGCAAACTTTTTGTATAACTCCTTTGCTCCATTACTACGAGTGCCAACAATAAAAGACAAAAATACTGGCTAAGAAGTAAAACAGCTTGATAGACTTGTTATTATAGATAATCTTTTGTGACTTCAGAATACAATTATTAATACGCGTCTGTGAGAGATTAGCTATTCCAACAGAAGTACTTCCTAAATTCTGTTTACCATTTTTTTTTTGTCTCACTGTGTGTGTCTTAGATTCTAGAGGATGTGGACAAAACAGTAGTCGTTAACCTTGTCCAAAAACATAGTTGAAAAGGCTCCTAAAAATGCCCTCAAGGATAAGTGTTTGGTTGTGCTTGATGCCCCAGAGACAGAGGAGGAAAGAAGAGGTAAGTTGTGCTTTTACAACTTTCTAATTTAATGTAATGTTATTAGGGCTGGGCAATAAATCAAAATCGTGTAATTAAAAAGCTCGATGACGATAATCGTGTGCTGTGTTTTAATCGTTATGCCAACTGACCAATCCGTCGAAGCGCCGCCTTGTTGTCAAGGTAACTGCCCAATCAAGTTGCAGAAAAAACATTTAATACTGAGGAGCATGAGGCCCCCGCTGGTCGGTAAAACGAAAACGCCGTGTCAAGAGTGAACAGTTGGTGAAGAATCTTGAAGGAAAATGGACAACAGGGAAGACGATAAAGACTACCAAATTGCTGACACTTTCCACAGGTAGCATTAGGACGCAGTTTTAAAGGGATGTGATGTTGTTAGCAATACAACAGGAGCAGGACACACAGTCTGTATGCAACATCAATAGAGAAGGCTATATTAAATTTCTTTTTAATTATTATTGTTTTGATTAGACAAAAAACAAGATCGTTCAAAATATTGAAAATAATCGTGATTATTTAATTTTCATGGTTGCCCAGCCTTAAATGTTATGCATTTTAGTTTACAATGCTTTATTGCATGTGTTATTTGAGGCCTTCTAACTTTTCTTTACAATTCCTGTGTATTTTATAAGGTCAGATTTTCAATGCTGAAGAACTCCTAATATCTCCTATGTCTTCAAAGAGCCACAGCAACTATTTCTCATCGACAAGGTACCGTTTGGTATTATTTCAATCCCAGCTGTATGTAATCCAAATAAGTAAAAGGGTGAAATAGCAAAAAAGTTTTCTTTTTTTATATTGTGGATCATTATATTTTTAATACTGAATGCCTCTTACTGGAAATATTTTTAACTTTGTCGTTTTTTCTGACAAAGGAGTCTTAATTGCTTTTTTATGATTGTGTTTTACAGGATCCAGCGTTTCCAACTCCAACAATTGTCCCGAAAAAGTGCAAGGACAAAAACCCACTGCAGAGTTGTGCCATCACAGTGAAGATGAATAAAAAGAGATGATCCTTGATGATGGCAGCGTGGACATTTATTTCCCTTGCCCTGGCTGTTGCTTTTTCTCTGCACCACATCTTCCAAGCTGAGTATCCTAAGAACTTAAGAAAGACTTTTTCCTTTCTGGAAACCTTTGCGCGAAATGAAGCGTTCTGTTCATATTGCTGTGCAAAGGTTTTATAACTCGCTATAAAAGAACAAGCCTGGTTCTGTTTTGTCCGTTATGATTTTCCAGATGTTTTCTAGTATGTCTAACTCTATGTAGATCAACCTGGCAGAATGTCAGTTTTTGTGAAAAAGACAAACAACTCGCATACAGCAGGGCTCCTATGTACAGTTGATTTATTTGCTGTCAGACATGAGTATACAGATTGACGCCATCTTAAACATCATGTGATGTGGGTCACGTGATGGCTTGTGTAAAGTGCTGGTTATTAAAAGTATCTGGACTCTTTACCATCATTATTGGCATTAGGTGTTTTCTGGTTTTTCCAGCACTTCAGTACCTAGGTGTCTTTCATAGGATTATGTCTCCTGGTACATGAGCCATCAGGTGACCTACATCACATGATATTTTAGATGCCGTCTGAATACTCATGTCTGAATAGGAACTTTCTTGCTCGAAACGTTACAACTGCTATCCTGCAGCAAATACACCAACTGCATGTTGGAACCCTGCGGTGTCCAAGTTGTTTTTTGACTTTTTCCACTCTTATCTATGTTTCGAACTCAGCACCAGTACTAGAGTTTTGGTATGGATGTGCGTTTGGACTTTCTTCAAGGATGTCAATTTTATACCTTTTCTTTTGCCACACTTTGATTAGGGGAAAAATAAAAGCAGCAATAAAACACTAAAAACATCAGAAACGTAAAGAACATTAAAACATACGACTATTACGACATTACACCTATTATTAATCAATTAATCGAAGGCAGCTCTAAACAGATCGGTTTTTAGTTTTGATTTAAAGGAACTCAGTGTTTCAGCAGCTTTGCAGTCTAAGGAAATCTGTGTGAAATTCTGAATAAAGAAATGTATTCTGTTATTTAGCAAATAGAAATCCTTTTAATCCGAGCTGACCTGAAGTAGCAAAAGTTTAGTCTGATTTTCTGTTTTTATGCAGCGCATGTTAATATCTAGTTTTATATGTATTTTATTGAATATACTAAAATATAACAACACAAGATACTGCATAAAAGTAGAGTAATAGAAATATCTTCAAAGTTGAAAAGGGCAGTATCCCCTTTACTCTGATACCTGTAACAGCAGGGTTCGCGTTAACCGAATATTTTCCGTATTTCATCTTTTTTATTTTTTTTACGGTGACGGAAAAATGTGTAGGTCATTGATCATTTTGATAGATTAGTATTCACTTGTTGCAGATGCGCAGACATTTTCAACTTTACAAACGGCGTACAGGTAACTAAATCAATGGAAAAAAAAAAAGATTCCCATGAGAGCATCTGAGCATCATCTCAGACCTGGACGTCATACTCAACGAGTTACTGAGGCTTTGAAGCGCAACTGAGACTGCACCGGACACAGACCGCCGGTGACAGATCGCTGCAGCTTAACCACTGATGCAGAAGAAGCGCATGTGGTGAGATTTCCTCCCGCTGAATCGATCAGAGAGTCTGGATTCTGATCACTTCAGTTGGAGAAATGTTCCCTGATTTCCAAACTTTGGCTGAAGTGGCGCTTTAATTCCAGTCTCCTCCATTCCGCACAAGCAGGAGCCTTCAGGCCTCAGCAGGTGAAATGTTCATAATACATGTAGAATATTAATCTGCTAGATGTGTGTTGTTACAAAGTGGATCCTCTGTTCAGTTCGTTCGGGTTGAATATTAATTAAAATCAATGACAATTCAACACTACTACTTATCATTTTAAAGAGTGAGGGGTACAAACAGAATATGACTATGACCCCCGTCAGTCAAAATGGCCGACAATAAAAAAAAAGTGGCGCAAGCTCTGCCCTAAATAAGACAAAAAATGCAACAAGTGGCTTCAGAATCGCGCTAACAGTAAATAGAGTATATATCATTTCAGTATAGCTGTAGATGTTCTCTGAAGGCCTCAGAGTTTTTTTTGTTTGTTTTTTGTACAAAGCATCATTTAGACCAATGAGCCCAGCAGACAGGTCAGGGAGAACGTCGTCGACTAAAGTAGGGTGGAAAGAAGAAAACCAATGTTGGATGAGCCACACATGGAGTAGGGGTGGGCGGATCGATCTAAAATATCAATAGTATCGATACTAATGTTGGTATTGGGTATTGATCGATACTTGTGTGATAAGATCGATTCTTACGTTTCTGTTCTTTGCAACTCCAGGCATTTACAGAGTGACCGACTGGCCGTGCTGTTTATTTATTTGCACAACTTACTTAGTACATTTCAAAGAAGTTTGTTAATTACAAATGCAGATTACCACCCCAAAAGGGAAATTTAAGCCTGTTAAATTTTCTATAAACATTTCTGAGTTACTTTAATAAAAGTAGTTTTATTTTTCTGACAGTAATTGCAACATACCTGAGAAAGGATTTTCTCCAAGGCAGGTCAGTTTTAGTGAGTGAGAGAAGAAGCTCAATAAAACAGAAAAATGTAAACAATATTTCTCAGTTACTTAAAGTGTTTTTATTTGCCTGAAAACTTTGTCCTGTGTTTTGTTATCATCATAAACATGATTAATTCAAGGAAAATAATTTATTAATCATGAAAATTCAACTTTTCAGACAAATTTGCGCATTGATGATGCATTCACTTAATAAATTGTGATACATTGCTCTCCCTTACACAAAGGTAGATGGTACTAGTGAAAAGAATTGGTATTGGTATCGGCAATACTGGCCCTGTAATTACTTGGGATTGGATCGATACCAAATCTCGCTGTATCGCACAGCAGGGAGACCTTAGGGTTACAGCCAGAGCTGCAATGGAATGGTTTAGATGAAAGCATATTCATCTGTCAGAATGGCCCAGTCAAAGTACTGACCTAAATCCAGCTGGGAATGTGGAATGGTTAAAGGGATTTTTAAACTTCTGCAAGCGAGCAGCAGCAGCATCTTGTCACTGTGAACACAGCTGGCATCGGTTTTCTGTCAGCAGATCCTCTGGATCCCATCAATGATTGAACCGCTGCCAGTAAGCCTCAGATTGGGTTTTCCTGTTGTCTTAACGAGGAGCCAAAAGTAGCACATTTTTAATACGCGGTAAATACATGTTGCCCTTGGTGGGGAAACATAAACTGCGTTCCGAGCTGTGTACTCTAGATTTTCATAGTGACCAGAACAAAGCTAGAGATGAGATCTTATTAAAAACAATTGTTTTTGTTAATTTTTGGTCCCGAAAGCAATCAGAGAAGAGCTCGGAGCTTTGCTAACGATGGACAGATTTGGAGGCTTTTAACAGAATAAGCAGAGCGAGAGGTCACGAGGAGCAGGAAGGGCTTCGGTTTGCTCCATTGGTCTTCACCGCTCAAATCAGGTCGGTCAGGAGCAAACACACCCACAGCCACTCAGCGCTGAGGAGAACACTGAACTGTTTGCCTAACCCCTTCAGAGGGCTGTGCAAGTATCAAGTTCTTCATCTTTCCTCCAAGAAATCAGACGCAGAAAAATGGATAATTTAACTGCAGCGATCTCTTAAAAAACAAGTTGTTTTTCTCAAATCGATACCGGTTGAAAGTTATGCTCCCAGATTCAAGAACAAGCACAAATTTTAAAAAACGTGAATATCAGGAAAAAGTTCTGTATTTTTTGCCACTCATTTCATTTCCATTCAGTTTATTTATATAACTCCGGATTCACAACAGATGTCATCTCAAGGCACTTTACAAGAAAAGTCATTTCAACACAATCATACTAACGTTCCAATTAGCTTAAAGTTTTAGTTAATTTCCTATTTAGGGAATCCCACCCAATTGAATTGAGTCATTTCAGAAACTGAAACTTGCAGATGACCCAAAGTAATTCTAATCTTGTGAACTCAATCCATGTTTATGAAAAGTATAGCAGTTTTATGTTTTATGTTACGGGAAGCCTAAAGGGTCACATAAAGGCAATAACAAGGTCAGTCTTCTATCACCTGAAGAACATTTCTAGGATTAAAGGACTGATGTTGCAACAGGACCTAGAAAAAATCATCCATGCGTTTATCTTTAGTCGGATTGATTACTGCAACAGCGTCTTCACAGGTCTGCCTAAAAAGTCAATCAGACAGCTGCAGCTGATCCAGAACGCTGCTGCTGGTGTTCCTCCCTAGAACCAGGAAAGTAGAGGACATCACCCCAGTTCTAAATTTTTATTTTACCCCTTAATCATGTAAAGCACCTTGAATCACCTTGTTGTTGAAAGTGTGCAATACAAATAAAATTGCCTTGCCTAAAGTAAGGGCATACATACCCAGGTTGAGTGTTCAAAGACTTCCGATTGCAGACGTTCTCCTTTTAGGCCACTTGATGTTGCCTAAAATGTTTGCAAGGTGGATGTTGGACCGTAAGTTTTTCATTTGTTAATTTTGTTCACATCTTTTCAATGTTTTTTTTTTTCCTCCAATGAGAAGCTCTGCTCTCCTCGCCAGACGCTGTTTTTAGTTCCTGTCTGGTCTAAATAAAACCCAGGAGGTCATCTGATATTATTAGCTGTGGATGATCAGTTGCTTAGTGTGGGTCTATTTAACCTTCCTTTATAACGGAGCACTAATTGCGATTGAGTTAAATGAAATGCGGAGCGATAACAATAAGCATAATAAGAAGCAAATCGCCCTCAGTTTTATGGGTCACATTGCTGTTCGAAGCCATATTGGATGCACATGACTGATGTGCTTCAGCTGTTCTCAGTCCAGTTATTTTAACAGTACAATCATATACATTCTGATCCCCTTCACATTTTATTTACTTTGATTTCAAACCGAAGAGACAATAAAGCTTTTTGAAAATTATACGCTTGGACTAATTACAAAAAAATTGCAGTATGCGTAGGTTGCAGGTCGCCTATAATGACGCTCTGCGCTTGATATTGAGGAAGCCTAGATGGACGAGTGGAAGGGAGATGTACCTAAATGCGAGGGTAGATACAATACAAGCTGTTTTAAGACATTTTACTTATACATTTATCTGTAGGCTGAAATATTCTGAAAATGTGATTGTTTTGCACTTAACCAGCACTTGTCTATCAGGCAGGGAAATGGAAATACTGGTACAACAGCCTTTTTCTGTCTTAGCTGCTTTCTCTACAGAGACGGGAATAAAAAGGAGCTGCTTGGAGGAATATAAGTAAGGAGATACGGAAACCTGGTAAGTTCATTTCACTTTTGAAAGTTTTCACGTTACTGACCCCGCGAACCTGCGCAGCGTACTCTCCACAGTAAATAGAGAACGGAGACTCTCTCTTCCAACGCTAGATCAACAGCTGCCATCTTGGAAAAACACCGTCTGGCACTAACTCCTCCCACAAGTTGCATATTTCTGGCTTGACGCATGTCAAGCTGCGAATGTTCAAGCGTCAAACTTTGGCGTGCGGCGCGCTTTTGATGCTTTGGTGTGAACCAAAGTGTGTCTGCTTCTTGCTTTATTGCTGTTTTTACTTTATATGCTTTGTCTGGGTTTTACAGCTATTTTTATTTTACCTCTTAATCATGTAAAGCACCTTGAATCACCTTGTTGTTGAAAGTGTTGCTATAAAAAATAAAATTGCCTTGCCTCGCCTCGCCTTAATTTATTTAATCAGTTTAAAGGTTCAGACGTCACATCATTACCATCAGCGTGGCTGTTTTACTTGTATTGTCCACTTGGTGGCGCAGCAGAGCGAATGTGTCACCACCGTGCCTCGAATCATGAGTCGACCAGTTGGATGTAAAGCTTCAGTGCATCTTGAGGCTTTGTCTCGCCATGCTACTGCGTGGAAACGTTGGAGAGGAGCACGGGGAAGTGTTAACAGGTAAGTCATGGAAGAAAGAGATTAAACTAGAAACTCTGGAGGTGACATGGAGAGCTAGAGGTTTACCAAAACAGTTCAACACTCCAGGCCTGGAAGATCCGACAGCCAGCTCTTTATATCCAGCCTGTGATGAGCTTCGGTGAGCTGCAGCTGTGCAGGCGGCAGAGAAACCTCTGGTGAAACTCTCCAGAAAGGTGGAGAAAAATACAGGAAGGGAAATAGGCAAAAACAAACAATGGAATCTGAATGGAAGAATCCTGATTTGTGCATTTTGGACGAGTGTTGCAGATAAACCTCAATCCATCATCTGTTGCTTTTCCTACACATTCATTCTTATATTTCTGAAAGTAGGACAGGAAATGACCTCAGCATGCCTCCCAAACAACCAGTAGGCATGTAGATGGTTTAATGGTTGCCGTGGAGACTTGATTAAGCCAAAATACCAAACTCTGCTGGAGATATATTCATACCTTCATCGTCTTCATCACTGAGTGAAGAGGAAAGATGAACTGTGGTCTCAGTCACAGTTCTAGTTTTTAATACCATGTTGCCCTTGTCTTTCCCATTTTGAAGAGTGTCTAACAAAGTGGGCCTCTGTGTCCTATTTCTGCTTTACTCGTGTAAAAAGAAAGTTGTGGCAGTAGTAAGATTTCTGTACTATGATTGTAGAAATCAAGCCTCAATGGAAATTGGATGGAGATGCTGTCGTTTTTGGGTTAGCAGGGAGATAGGTTTGCAGAAATGTTCATGTTGGAGCAACCTGTTGGAGAAAGTCCAGAGGATGGGCAAAATTAGCCTTTTCTAACCCCGTACTGCTGCAGAAGGAGAATTAGTGGTAGGAGGGTACCTATAGAGCTCATTCACAATATACAGATGAATCTGATAACTTTTTATTGGACTGCTTTAGCCTGGAAATAGAATAAGAATGGGATACATCACACCTCAAGCCTAGCCTGTATTTACAAGGTTATCGGTTTGAATCCCTTTCAAATAATCACCTGGTCAGCTGCTGTATCGATCAACGACAACACACGCAAGAGCAATCTAGCCTGATTATTCATCGTTGAACTGTTTTGTGCCCGGCTAGCCAATCAATGCGAGTTATAATCAGCTTCTGGATGAAGGAAAGTAGCTCGGTATATACAGCGTCATAAAACGGTCAGAGCTGAAGAAGAAGAGTGCGTTAGTTCAGCTCTGAGCCAGACGGACGTGTGGCAGCTTTTAAAATTTCTGTTTTATTATTAACGGTTTAAAAATGCACCGTTGGATCAATAAACATTGATACTGGTTCTGTGAAAAGGTACTATAAACTACTAGAAGGTGCTGGTTTTACATGGGTCCCATCTATTCTGAGGCTTACCAATAAAAAAATACAAATGTCCACTTCAGACCAGAACCGTGTTCGGTACTTTACGTGGTCCTCAGTTAATAATTTGGGCAGAAATGAGAGAACTAAGCAGTGTTTCTAAACAGGAAGATGTCATTAGTTTAAGCTAATTTTGAGTTCATCTTTTTGCCACAAATAATCTTCTTTTGTTTTCATTTTCCGTAAATAATGTTCCATTCCAGACATTTTTCATCCTTTTTTTTTGTAAAATGTTGATGTTTTTCTTGGGGGAGGGTTCTACCCCAAATCATAGTTTTTTTTTATCAAGTTAAAAATCAAAATGTAATGAGCTATCTTTTTTGGAAAGACTGTGTAGGTTTTGGGGTCATAGATGATTTTTTTTATGTATAACTGAGAAGGAAAAACGTCAAATGTGTAAACTTTTGTCCGATGGTTGAAGCTTATGGAGTGACATTTGTAAAGTTATACAGTCAAAAAATAACAGCAATATATTTGGTTAGGACACACCAACCAGAACTGCAAACTGCACCGGATGACATTAAGGTCTTGTAGCTCTAGAAACTGCTGCTCACTGCTGAAGGAGGAGCAGCTGCTCTCTGTCTCTCTCCAGATCCGTTCACTTTATTTTCTTTTCTGTTTGCTTTTCTTATTTTCTTTTCTTAACTTTTTCTTAGTTACTTTATCTACCCAGCCCCTGGAGTTTCTGTATTAGACCAGATCTCTTCTTGGATTACTTTTTTATGGACTTATCAACATGGCTTTTTGCTCAGCTGAGGATTTTGAAAAATTGCTCCACAGAATTGAGGGCATTGAAACGAAGCTACGCCGTCTGGAAATTAATTTTGATCTCCACGCTGATTATGGACAAAATGACACAACTTTACCGTTGAATACAAACAGGGAACAGCATATCAGCCCGGTGTTACATCGGTCTAACCGTGTCACAGAGACTCCCTACAGGCGCCTGAGCGGTAGAACTCCGCATTATAATGAAGACTGGCCAGCATTAAAACGCACAGAATCATCAACCACAGCCTGTTCTCCGAGGAAGAAAAAACTAAAGAAACTCCGGCACAGAGAAACCTCTGAACCCAGAACTGCCGCTTCTGCTAAAAGTAAACAAAAGAGGTTTCAGCCAAAAACAAGAGATATTTCTCCACCTGGAATCCCGCTGAAAAACAGATTCGCAGCCTTGAGTTCCCTGAAAGATGACGCAGCCCCCGGGACCAGTCAAAGCCACCAGGAGAAACCCAGCCGCATCAAACGGACACATAACAAAGTAAGAGCCCCCCCAGCAAAGATTGTTATCATACAAGACGGATCAATTAATGGAATTGAGGCTTTTTGTAGCAAGAACACCAGAGTTTATAGCTGCTACAAAAATACAGTGAGAGAAATATCAGAAAAAATTTTCTAAAATCTTGGACCAACATCCTGCTTTGGAAAAGCTCGTCATTCACGCTGGATCAGCAGATATCGCGATGAGACAATCAGAGATTCTGAAGAGACTTGTGTGATCTCCTACAGAGACTTGATGGACTTAACGTAAACATCCTCATCAGCGGACCAGTCCCTGAAGGGAATGATGAAAGATTTAGCAGACTCCGCATGCTCCATAAATGGTAGAAGAAACAATCAGCTGAGAAGTCGTTCACATTTATTAATAATTTCAAAGTATTTGGAAGTGCTAATCATCTGTTTAAAGCAGGCCAACGTTATCTTAACAAGGCCGGAGTAAGGCTCTTAGCAGCAAACATTTTTTCTTATCAAAATCAGAAAGCAAAACACTTGCTCCCAAAAGCTGACCTTGAGGCGCCCATGGATATCAGAGAACAAAAACAGCAAGTCATGATGACACCACAGGACCGAACAGATAAACAACCATCAGAGATTAAGTCTTCATCTTCCTGTGACTCAGCCACATCAAATGAGTCTCCATTTAGAAACTTTACAGACAGACTGAACGAGCAAATCAAATTTGGGACACAATTAACACCTAAACTTAGACTACACCAAACGCCTGGGACTAGTGTCAATAAGCCTGGGAGCTTCCCCCCGCTGATTATTACAGATATTTGATATTTGAGGGAACCGGGCAATAAATCCACCCCTACCGTCTCCCAGAATTCACCCGGCACCCCTGAGGCTATATCAGTGATTATCAGCAGCAGGAAACATAAACCGTTAACCACACGCTCTCATATTAAACAAAATCTCAAATTGATAACCTGTCAGAAGGTTCAGCTGCCCATCATCACAATACTTAAGTTAGCTTTATTAAACATTAGATGTCTATCCGGGAAGTCTTTTCTTATCAATGACTTCATCACTGAGCATAATTTACACGGCCTTTTTTTATCAGAAACTTGGCTAGATGAAAATAACGAAACAACTTCATTGATAGAATCTAGTCCTCTAAATTACAATTTCTTAAGCGAGAACAGAAAGCACAGACGAGGTGGAGGTGTAGCCACCATCTTTCACAACTCAATGAATTTTAAAAAGGTAACTCTGGGCACGTTTGATTCCTTTGAATACCTAGCCACCCAGATAAATGAGCCTAACAAAGCTTTATTTCTAAGTTTATACAAACCACCAAAACTTAACTCTAACTTCTTTAATGATTTCAATGACCTTCTTTCTGTAATATGTATCGACTATGACCAACTAATCATTGTGGGCGACTTTAACATCCATACCGACAACCCCCAAGATAGACAAGCAAAAACATTAGATGATACTCAACAACTTCGGACTGATCCAGCATCTCAAACAACCAACACAGAATCAAGGACACACTCTGGACTTAATTATCAGCAAAGGTTTAAATATTTCCAACATCTCTGTAATTAATATTGCGTTATCTGACCATTTCTGTATTTTCTTTGAAAGTACCATCTCTGCTAAATTATCCAGCCACAGTAAGACCACTATAAAAAAGCGTTTTCTAGGGGACAGTTCAGTAGAAACCTTTAAACGTATTTATCCTTCCACCACATCCCCCTCATCTCCCAACTCAAACTCAGTAAATAAGTTGGTAGATAATTTCCTTGCGAAAACCTCAGACATCATGGATTCCATTGCTCCAACTAAAGTGAAAGTAGTCTCAGGTAGAAAGAAGTCTCCGTGGACAAGTAATCCACTGGTACGTAGTGAAAAGAGAGTGTCGACGAGCCGAGAGAAAATGGCGGAAAACTCGACTCCAGGTTCACTGTGAGATCTACAAAGAGAGACTGAATAGATATCAGCTAACTATAAAAGATGCTAGGGATTCGTTCTTTTCTGAAATCATCAACAGAAACATTAATAATGCATGGACTCTATTTGCAACAGTGGAAAGACTAACTAATCCTTTAGTGACAGTAGCCCCTGAACTAAACTCTACCAGGGCCTGCAATGAATTTGCCAGCTTTTTAACTGAAAAGATTCTAACAATTAGACGGTCAATCTGTACCTCAATATCGAACCCACAACCAGTGCAATCCCCAATCAACAACAATGTAGAGAAAATGTCTGAATTCAACGAATTAAACCAGAACACCCTTGAAAAAAATCATTATCCAATTAAGCTCCTCCTCCTGCTGTCTTGATATCCTACCCACAGCTTTTCTAAAGAAAGTTCTTCCTGTTATTGGGTCTGATCTTGTTCAAATAGTGAACTCATCACTGCTATCAGGTGTCTTCCCTCAGGCTTTAAAAACAGCAGTTAATAAACCACTGCTAAAGAAGAAAAATCTGGACAACACGTTAATGCAGAACTGCAGGCCAATCTCTAATCTTCCATTCATCAGTAAGATTATTGAAAAAGTTGTTTCAGCAGTTAAATGGCTTCCTAACAATAACAAACCATTTTGATGTTTTTCAGTCTGGTTTCCGTGCTCACCACAGCACCGAGACTGTCCTCGTCAAAGTATTCAATGACATCCGCATAAATACAGACTGTGGAAGAACCACAGTGCTGGTTCTGTTGGACCTCAGTGCAGCATTTGACACTGTTGATCATGATATATTATTGGAACGACTGGAGAGCTGGGTCGGACTCTCTGGTACAGTACTTGGCTGGTTCGAGTCTTACCTAAAGAACAGGGACTTCTATGTTTCAATAGGAATCTTTTCATCAGAACGAACAGAAATCACATGTGGGGCGCCCCAGGGCTCCATCCTGGGGCCCCTCTTATTTAATATCTACATGCTCCCACTAGGCAAGATTATAGCAACCAATAACATTAGCTACCATAACTACGCAGATGACACTCAGCTCTACATTACAATGTCACCAGGTGACTCTGAACCCATTCAAACCCTAAATCAATGCATTGACCAAATAAATGGATGGATGTGCCATAACTTTCTCCAGCTGAATAGAAACAAAACTGAAGTGACTATTTTTGGACCCAGGGAGGAACGATCAAGAGACGGCACACAGCTTCAATTAATACAGCTAGAAGCTACTGATCAGGCCTGAAATCTAGGTGTAGTAATGGACTCCGACCTGAACCTCCAGGGTCACATAAAGGTCAATAACAAGGTCAGCCTTCTATCACCTGAAGAACATTTCTAGGATTAAAGGACTGATTTTGCAACATGACCTAGAAAAACTCATCCATGCGTTTATCTTTTGTCGGAATGATTACTGCAACAGCATCTTTACAGGTCTGCCTAAAAAGTCAATCAGACAGCTGCAGCTGATCCAGAACGCTGCTGCTCGTGTTCCTCACTAGAACCAGGAAAGTAGAGCACATCACCCCAGTTCTAAAGTCCTTACACTGGCTCCCTGTAGCTCAGAGAATGGACTTCAAAATACTCCTACTAGTTTATAAATCATTACATGGCTTAGCACCAAAAATATGTTGAAGACCTGTTGTCACGGTACCAACCACCAATATTTGAAACTAAATATTTAGCTAGCCAGTTTAGCTTTCTAGCTAAATATTTAGTTAGCATACTAAATATTTAGCTTCAAACTAAATACCCAACAAACTAAATATTTGTTTTGAAACTAAATATTTAGCTACCCAGTTTAGCTTTCTAGCCATACATTTAGTTAGCATACTAAATATTTAGCTTCAAACTAAATACTTAAACTAAATATTTGTTTTGAAACTAAACATTTAGCTACCCAGTTTAGCTTTCTAGCCAAATATTTAGTTAGCATACTAAATATTTAGCTTCAAACTAAATACTTAAACTAAATATTTGTTTTGAAACTAAACATTTAGCTACCCAGTTTAGCTTTCTAGCCAAATATTTAGTTAGCATACTAAATATTTGGCTTCAAACTAAATATTTGTTTTGAAACTAAATAATTAGCTAGCCAGTTTAGCTTTCTAGCCAAATATTTAGTTAGCATACTAAATATTTGGCTTCAAACTAAATATTTGTTTTGAAACTAAATAATTAGCTAGCCAGTTTAGCTTTCTAGCTAAATATTTAGTTAGCATACTAAATATTTAGCTTCAAACTAAATACTTAACAAACTAAATATTTGTTTTGAAACTAAACATTTAGCTACCCAGTTTAGCTTTCTAGCCAAATATTTAGTTAGCATACTAAATATTTGGCTTCAAACTAAATATTTGTTTTAAAACTAAATAATTAGCTAGCCAGTTTAGCTTTCTAGCTAAATATTTAGTTAGCATACTAAATATTTAGCTTCAAATTAAATACTTAGCAAACTAAATATTTGTTTTGAAACTAAATATTTAGCTAGACAGTTTAGCTTTCTAGCTACATATTTAGTTAGCATACTAAATATTTAGCTTCAAACTAAATATTTGTTTTAAAACAAAATATTTAGCTAGCCAGTTTAGCTTTCTACCTAAATACTTAGCATACTAAATATTTAGCTTCGAACTAAATACTTAGCAAACTAAATATTTGTTTTGAAACTAAATATTTAGCTAGCCAGTTTAGCGTTCTAGCTAAATATTTAGTTAGCATACTAAATATTTAGCTTCAAACTAAATACTTAACAAACCAAATATTTGTTTTGAAACTAAATATTTAGCTAGCCAGTTTAGCTTTCTAGCTAAATATTTAGCTTAAACTAAATATTTAACTCAGAGCTAAATATGTATCTAAAATGCAAATTCACTTGCCGATAAAATGGAGGTGAACTATCAAAATAAAAGCTGGGTCTTCCGAACCTCTATTCAAGCTTCTGCCAAAATCCATCGGTAAATTTTGCATTGCCGTTAAAACAGCTAGTTCTACGTTTTCAGCTGAAATGTTGGACATGTCAATAATGATAAAGAGGAGACATTCAGTCTTGTCAGCAGTTTATATAGAGGTTCGCCAGACCCAGCTTTTATTTTGGTTGTTCACTTCAGCTTTTTAGAAAGTAAATTTGTATATTAGCTAAATATTTAGCTCCGAGCTAAATGTTTAGTTTGAAACTGTGACATTTATAAATGAATGAAAAAACGACACCAATTTCTTTCTCTTATAAATAACAGAAATGATTGCTGCTAACTTTTGACTGTTTAACTTTACAAACAGCATCCCATAGAAGCTCAGCCCAAACTGGGTCATCAACAGGACAAAGATCCAAAACTACAACAGAACGGCAAACAAATTAGAGAATCATCGGGTTGCAACGGCCTAGTCAAAATCCAGATCTCAATGTGACTGACTGAAAGGATAAGGTGGGACCTTCAGAAAACTGTGCAACCATCAAATGTTTTATCTTTCCTGGAAGAGATCAAACCGGAAAATGGATAATTTCCAGTTTTCAGAGTCATTTCTCTTCTTTTTCTAACACAGCATCTCCCAATCTGAGAAGTCAAAGATCAAAATTCCTCCATAAAAAGCAGCACTGTGAGCCATTCTTTTTTCTTTTTTTTTGCAATGTTTTACCCCAAGCGACTCTTTCATTTCCATCTTAAAAATGACCGGTCTCCCATCGGAGAACCGCTAAGTCATATAAAAGGTAATGAGGGAAAATTAAAATGACACAGTGCTTCAATAGCAAGATGGCCCTCTTTGATGGAGTGTCTCAATTAAAGTAAGAAAGATAAAGAGACCCGAGGGCAGCTCCGTCTTTGTTCGCCTTTTGTCTGGTGAATTATGGTGCGGCTCTCGGTTTGAACCGCAGGCCGAATCGTCGGGCTGCCTTTTAAAACCGGGTAGTCGTCAAATCAAAAAGAAAAACTGATGAAAGGGGAAAGTGTTTGGACACGCTGTTTGTGCTTTGAGTTACAGAATGGGGCGGTTTTCTGCTCTTCTTCTCGTTGATACCAAGAAAAGAATAATTTATTTAATCTGTCACTGCTGCTCAGCCTGTAATTAAAAAAGGTTCGCTCCTGATAAATATCCTCCAGGATTCTAATTAAAAGCGTCAATGCTTTCACTGAAACTACCAACAGCTGAAGTCCAGTAGTGTTTTCCACACTGAAGGGTGTTAACATCGCCATAGAAGCGTGTTTTACTCTACTTGATGTTGATGTGAATCCTTAATCTTGGTTAGCTAAGCTCTAGTCAGATGTTTTTCCAGGCTGATTTGGATAGAAAATAATCTTTGGGTTGGTGTTTATTTGGATGCTGGAGAGATAACAGATAACAGCCTGACACGTCTGCTTGTCACTGAAGGTGACCGTGCATGGACCCGCTAATCTGTTTTAACTGCGATTTTTAACTGATTTCCAAAGACAGACAAAGTCTTATGGGGCCTTGAGCAGATTTTGACTCGGGGCCCCTTCTTACCCCAGTAACAGTGTTTCAATCCAGATTTGGTGTGATCTGGGAGAGCAGGCCGAGTTTAACCGGCTGAGCCTGAAATCAATCAGGGATAATTGGTTATTATCTGCTGAGATGCATTTGGGGGGGAAAACCGAAACTCAAACAGAAAGAAAATGTTAAAGTCTTACCAGCAGATGGTAACACAACAATCAAAGATTTAAAAGTCATTTAAAATATATATACATTTTTAAATCAATAAAAATTCTAATTAAAAACATTTATTGAAATCCTATTCATTTTAAATAAAAATTGTAATAAAAATTTCCTTTAAAAGTTAAAGAATGAAATAATTTCTTACAAAATAAACTTTTATTAACCAAGTTCTTTAAATCATCAGAACCCAACAGACGGTGATCAGATCACCCCAAAAATCTATACATTTACATCTTCATTTCCTAAATATTTCCTTGGCGGAGGCAATAATACTCTGATTCTCAATAACAAACAAAGTTTTAGATCTGTAGTTTGTGTTCAATTTCAATATTTATAGGAGGCCCCTGATGGTTTTGGGGCCCTTACTTTGCCTATGCATTGAGTCGGCTCTGGCGACAGAGATGACTAAAATGGCTCAGGTCACCTTCTGAAACCCACAGCGTTCAAAAAAACATGTTTTATACAACACAATGAGGTAAAAAATAAAAACTCTCAAACGACAAAGAAGGCTCTCATTTTATTTCTGCAGTGATGTCCTGCATGTGTGGGACAGAAACTCAACAGATACTGCAAGGCGAGGCCTGCAGTCCATCATTTACGACTTGGATGAGACATGTATGCGCTCTTGGAGTAATTTTGGTAGCCGGCTGGTCCTGAGAAGGTTCTCCGCTGCTCCATGTTCTCTCCAGTTGTGGATGATATGTCTCTGTGGTGTTATAGAACTGGCTTTGCAACTCTTTTTACACTTGTACATGTAGTTCAATTTCTTCACATCAAGGCTTTATGTGTTGCTTTCTGAGTTGCACATGAATGCTGCACGTGAACATTTTCTCCAACTCCTATTGCCGGCATTAGCCACAGAAAGAAAACAGATGGGAAAATGAGCGAGTCAGAAAAAGCCAGTCCCTTCTACGTCAAATTCATGGTCCTGCCAACGTTGACTTGCTACCACCCACAGGAAGGCTAGATTGATTTGAGAGCACATCTCTTTCTCTGCTACTAGAAGCTAATCGATAGCAACTCAGCTACTAGAAGCTAACCGCAAGCAACTCGGCGTGTAGAAGCTGACCGTTAGCAACTAGGCTAGTAGAAGCTAACCGCTATCAACTCGGCGTGTAGAAGCTAACCGTTATCAACTCGGTGTGTAGAAGCTAACCGTTATCAACTCGGCGAGTAGAAGCTGACCGTTATCAACTCGGCGTGTAGAAGCTGACCGTTAGCAACTAGGCTAGTAGAAGCTAACCGTTATCAACTCGGTGTGTAGAAGCTAACCGTTATCAACTCGGCGAGTAGAAGCTGACCGTTATCAACTCGGCGTGTAGAAGCTAACCGTTATCAACTCGGCATGTAGAAGCTGACCATTATCAACTAGGCTAGTAGAAGCTAACCGTTATCAACTCGGCGTGTAGAAGCTGACCGTTATCAACTCGGCGTGTAGAAGCTGACCGTTATCAACTCGGCGTGTAGAAGCTGACCGTTATCAACTAGGCTAGTAGAAGCTAACCGTTATCAACTCGGCGTGTAGAAGCTGACCGTTATCAACTCGGTGTGTAGAAGCTAACCGTTATCAACTAGGCTAGTAGAAGCTAACCGTTATCAACTCGGCGTGTAGAAGCTGACCATTATCAACTAGGCTAGTAGAAGCTAACCGTTATCAACTCGGCGTGTAGAAGCTGACCGTTATCAACTCGGTGTGTAGAAGCTAACCGTTATCAACTAGGCTAGTAGAAGCTAACCGTTATCAACTCGGCATGTAGAAGCTGACCGTTATCAACTAGGCTA
Organism: Valencia hispanica; assembly: GCA_963556495.2. Classification (NCBI taxonomy): domain Eukaryota; kingdom Metazoa; phylum Chordata; class Actinopteri; order Cyprinodontiformes; family Valenciidae; genus Valencia; species Valencia hispanica. The sequence continues at coordinate 5,293,218 of OY747712.1, read as the reverse complement.
GTAGAAGCTTACCGTTATCAACTCGGCGTGTAGAAGCTGACCATTATCAACTCGGCGTGTAGAAGCTAACCGTTATCAACTCGGCATGTAGAAGCTAACCGTTATCAACTCGGTGTGTAGAAGCTGACCGTTAGCAACTAGGCTAGTAGAAGCTAACCATTATCAACTCGGCGTGTAGAACCTGACCGTTAGCAACTAGGCTAGTAGAAGCTAACCATTATCAACTCGGTGTGTAGAAGCTAACCGTTATCAACTCGGCGTGTAGAAGCTGACCGTTATCAACTCGGCGTGTAGAAGCTGACCGTTATCAACTCGGCGTGTAGAAGCTAACCGCTAGCAACTAGGCTAGTAGAAGCTAACCGTTATCAACTCGGTGTGTAGAAGCTGACCGTTATCAACTCGGCGTGTAGAAGCTGACTGTTAGCAACTAGGCTAGTAGAAGCTAACCGCTATCAACTCGGTGTGTAGAAGCTAACCGTTATCAACTCGGCGTGTAGAAGCTGACCGTTATCAACTCGGCGTGTACAAGCTGACCGTTATCATCTCGGCATGTAGAAGCTAACCGCTAGCAACTAGGCTAGTAGAAGCTAACCGTTATCAACTCGGTGTGTAGAAGCTAACCGTTATCAACTCGGCGTGTAGAAGCTGACCGTTAGCAACTAGGCTAGTAGAAGCTCACCGTTATCAACTCGGCGTGTAGAAGCTGACCGTTATCAACTCGGCGTGTAGAAGCTGACCGTTATCAACTCGGCGTGTAGAAGCTAACCGCTAGCAACTAGGCTAGTAGAAGCTAACCGTTATCAACTCGGTGTGTAGAAGCTGACCGTTATCAACTCGGCGTGTAGAAGCTGACTGTTAGCAACTAGGCTAGTAGAAGCTAACCGCTATCAACTCGGTGTGTAGAAGCTAACCGTTATCAACTCGGCGTGTAGAAGCTGACCGTTATCAACTCGGCGTGTACAAGCTGACCGTTATCATCTCGGCATGTAGAAGCTAACCGCTAGCAACTAGGCTAGTAGAAGCTAACCGTTATCAACTCGGTGTGTAGAAGCTAACCGTTATCAACTCGGCGTGTAGAAGCTGACCGTTAGCAACTAGGCTAGTAGAAGCTAACCGTTATCAACTCAGCGTGTAGAAGCTGACCGTTATCAACTCGGCGTGTAGAAGCTAACCGCTAGCAACTAGCCTAGTAGAAGCTAACCGTTATCAACTCGGCGTGTAGAAGCTAACCGTTATCAACTCGGCGTGTCGAAGCTGACCGTTAGCAACTAGGCTAGTAGAAGCTAACCGCTAGCAACTCTGTGTGTAGTGTCGCTACCCGATCGGTACCGGAAACCCGATCCGTACCACGCGTGCGCGAATCTTACGTCACTTCCTCTCTTCGCCCACAATGTGTTCCCCGACAGTTTTGCCTCCTTTTGAACTGGCCGGACCATTTAAACAATGGATACCTCCGTGTACGCACAACTTCAGTGTTTTTTCATTAACGGAGAGCTTCCCCCGACTGAACCACAGCGCCGTAAAATAAGAAGATTGGCGCCCAATTACAGATTGAAAGGTAACTACAACTAGTTTAATTGTTGAATTTCAGCGTAGTTTCAAAAAGGCTAAAATATATGCAGAGAGAGAGAGAGCACTGAAATTCATGCACCTTCATGTGTGGGCTTCTTTTTAATTTTGCTAATTTAGAACATAAATTTCGTAAATACAACATTAACATATTTTTTTAGATTAAGCAAATTACAATTGAAGTTAAATGTACCATATTGGTGCAGCTCTATTATCCCAAACTTGACTAATATCTGTCCAACATTCCAATTAACTTTAGTCTGTTTTTAAGAGCAGGCTCAAGACTCACCTTTTTAGCCTAGCTTTTAACAATTGGATAATTATTTATTGCCTGTCAATTTGCTTTTCATGTTTTACTTGCTTTTATTGATCAGTGTTTTACTACTTTAATTTTTATTCTGTAAAGCACTTTGAACTGCAATTTTTTTGTATGAAAAAATGTACAAAGTTTGATTGATAGTCAGCAACTCTCTCAGCCTCTTTCATTTTCATCTTGTAACAGACAACAGACTCTTCTACGCTGGCCCCAGTATGCATTTCATGCGCCTGGTTTTCATGTCGGAGGAGGAGAAGAAGTCTGTTTTGATGGAATGCCACAATAACCCTGGTACCGGGAACCACAGTGGTGTCAGAGGTACCAGAAACAGGGTTGTTGGTGGCTACTACTGGCCAACATTGAACCAGGACATCGTTGAATGGGTATGGCTCTATGTGAATTAAGAAGATAAATCAGAACCTCTACATAAAATTTGATCTAAAACATTTATAATTCTGCATGAATGTGTTCATGTACACACATTTCAACATCAGTTTCCATCTTTTTATTTTATTGTTATTAATTTATATCAACTGGTTTTTCAGTATCCTAGAAATATTGTTGGGAATTCATCTTCATTTTTATTGCAGGTCAGGTGTTGTCATCGCTGCCAGATGAATGACCCAATCAAGACCATGGCACCAGCATTACATCCCATCAAGGTACATGTTAAAGCCTCTTCATCCATTTAATTTTCATGCCACACAAGCTTGTGTGCATTAGGGTAGCTTTAAATTTTCATTTGATAAGTTCTGTGACCTGCAGGTAAAAGAACCTTGGGAGGTGCTAGGCATGGATTTAATTGGACCGCTCCCGGAAACATGTCATGAAAACTATACCGCTTGGAGCCCATTCTTCACTCTACTTGACCTTTTATTTTTTATTTTATTTTTTTTACAGGATATGTTGGCACAGGGAAAAGGGGAGAACTGAGGGCATTTTACTCGGAGGCGATGCCCCCAGGCTACTGCAGCCACTTTTGCAGCCAAATTCAGAATTACTAATGTCTGCTCTGTTCACACAACCCCACCCAGTTTTAGTGACCAAGTTCCCCCACATCTTTGTTCATGTTTTGATGCCTGTTTTTCTTTGTGGGAAGTTTTAATTCCTTTATTTTTGGTTTGGTCGTTGACCCCTGTAACCTTTTTATTTATTATTATTTTATTATTTATTTATTTTAGTTAATTAATTTTGCCCTTCCTCCGGTGGAGCTGTTATCGTTTTCACCAGCCAAGAATACGTGGTGAGCTTTGTTTTATTTATTTTTGAGGATTTGACATTAAAATTCTTTATTTCCATCAACATCTTGTGTTGTCTCCCTTTCCTCACAATCCAGGATGTAACACACCCACTCTACCTTTATATACAGTGCAAAAGTATTCGGCCCCCTCGAATATTTCCACATTTTGTCAGATTACAGCCACAAACATGAATCAATTTTATTGGAATTCCACGTGAAAGACCAAAACAAAGTGGTGTACACGTGAGAAGTGGAACAAAAATCATACATGATTCCAAACATTTTTTACAAATAAATAACTGAAAAGTGGGGTGTGTGTAATTATTCAGCCCCCTTTGGTCTGAGTGCAGTCAGTTGCCCATAGACATTGCCTGATGAGTGCTAATGACTAAATAGAGTGCACCTGTGTGTAATCTAATGTCAGTACAAATACAGCTGCCCTGTGACGGCCTCAGAGGTTGTCTAAGAGAATGTTGGGAGCAACAACACCATGAAGTCCAAAGAACACAACAGACAGGTCAGGGATAAAGTTATTGAGAAATTTTAAGCAGGCTTAGGCTACAAAAAGATTTCCCAAGCCTTGAACATCCCACGGAGCGCTGTTCAAGTGATCATTCAGAAATGGAAGGAGTATGGCACAACTGTAAACCTACCAAGACAAGGCCGTCCACCTAAACTCACAGGCCGAACAAGGAGAGCGCTGATCAGAATGCTGAACGGATGCTTTTTATGTGACAATGAGACTGAAAATTTGGAACATTTCTTCTTCACCTGCAATTTTGTTCAAAATTTTTGGAAAGAGATGTGGGACTGGGTGAAATCCAAGAGTATCAATCTGCCCTCTCTGACAATACAGACCATACAATTTAATGCGTTTGTGCTGAATAAAAATGAGGATATCCTTATTAATAGTTTAATTTCATTAGGTTATTTTTTTATACACATTTCAGAATATTTACTAAATCCCTTAAATTAGTACATAGTGAGTTCACTATTTATTTTTTGTTTTTTATATAAAATGTATGCCCTTGTTAGATTTCTTTTATATTTTTATTTTTTTCTTCCTTTATAAAACTACATGAAAAGATAGTTTGCGCTATGTATGGTTCTGTTTAGTTTATCATTTGTATTGTTTTTTCTTTAAACTACCTGATGGTATGATTATGATGATCAATCTGTTTATGCCATATATTCAAGTTTTAGTTGTCTGTATCACATATCTCTGTACTGTATGAAACAGATTGTCGATGTTCAGACGTAAAAATTATCTGGTTGTTTGTATATACTGGTAGATTTAATAAAGTGATTTTTTTTTTATGCAACGACAACTAACGTAAAATGCTTCGAGCGGAAGTAGACATGTTTCGTGCATGCGTGATACGGATCGGGTTTCCGGTACCGATCGGGTAGCGACATGTAGAAGCTAACCGCTAGCAACTTGGCTAGTAGAAGCTAACCGCTAGCAACTCGGCTAGTAGAAGCTAACCGCTAGCAACTCCATAGCATGGCAGAACAGGGTTGGGCTTGGTTTATTTGAGCTAGCAACTCGGCTAGTAGAAGCTAACCGCTAGCAACTCGGCTAGTAGAAGTTAACCGCTAGCAACTCGGCTAGTAGTAGCTTGCATATTAACTACATGTTTAGCTCTAAACTAAATATTTTGTTTACAATATTTTGTTTACAAACTACATCTCTCTAGCTAAGCTTGCCGTTTAGTTTTAGTTTCAAACTAAATATTTAGTTGTGAAGCTAAATATTTAGTTTGTAAACAAAATATTTTGCTAATTAGCTTAGTTCGTTTTCTCTTCTGACAGGCTAAATAGCTCAGATTTCTGTACATTTTCGACTGTGAAACTTTACAAACGGCATCCCATATTCTTTGTCTGATAACGACGTTTCTTAAAGATCCGAAACATTTAAAAAGCAAAAAACAGAAAAAAGATGCGAGGGGATCAATACTTTGTCACATAAATCAGCCACCATCGCTGTATCAACCTGAAGGCTGGACAAATACTGGATCCACTGTTCATCAATTTAGCAACAAACTACGAATAAATTCAGTCTTTTCTGTTACTGTTTCTGCTTGGATTGAACCAACAAACTGTAGTTAATAGAAAACAAAAACATTCTATTTCTCCAGGGCAATAAGAAAGAGATATACTGTATGCACCAAACTGCTTATCTGGATGATGAGTTGCTGTTTGGTTTGGGACTCCTCTGAGGCTTTCCCCACAGCAGGGACTGCGGATGTGACCTCCTCCAAGCTCACCATTTAAGTAAAGCAACAGGACATGAAGCAGGGAAATGGTGAAAAGCACAAATGTTTTATTCTCTTCCAGAGAAGTGAGTTTATAACCAGACACTCAGCTTGCACTCCGTCTGTCTGTTCGCTTTGCAGCTGACAGCCATTATCAAGACCTCAAAACCCCTCAAATCTAAAAGCTCTCTTCCTCTGTCGACCTATTTCCTGTCTTTTTTCCCCCTTTTTCTGCAGCAGGTTTGATTGATGGGTCACGGGTCCAGTTGTTCAGGGTGTCAGTTCACCGCCAACTAAACCCAGAGGGAGCAGAGACCGAAGTTGAGCCGGTACAGTGTTTCTATAATTAGATTCAGCTGGGAAGCTTTTACGTCACAGAGGTGACTTAGAAGAAACCTTACCTGTCAGATCACAAAGTCTTCCTCTTGCTGCCCAAATGCCCAGAGCGGCTGTTGCACAGAAGCGTAGATGAAACAGTCGGAGGTTTTGAAACGCTTCCACCCCCCTTCTATGTTTCAGATGCAGGTTAGTTTTAGATGCACCTAAATTAATCAATCTGCACTTAAATGCTGATTTGCTCAGTTCCGTTTAACCTCTGAACACGTTTTTATTCTAAGGTTGAGCTTCTGAAAAGGAAAAAAAATCGTCTAACACAAAAACGGATAACTGTGTCAGCCTAAAATATCTATTTTTTAGGTTGATTCCCTACAGATATCCATGCATGTTTAAGGTTTAAACCGGAGTGTGCACATCCTTCTAGTTCACAAAGTCCTCACAAACGAGGATTTGCACCCTGAAGTTGCTCCGCAGCTCATTAATCATTTTAATCAGGGAATATGGAGGCATTTCTTCCCCCAACAAAATGCAAGAATAATTTTATTGTGAGTCTTGTTCCTCTTTCCTGCTCAACAATAAAATTAAACATGCAACATTTTAAAGAAACAAAGCAGAAAACACCAAATTATGCGGCAGCAAGAGTTCTGATGAATATTAAAAAGAGAGATCACATTTCTCCTGTTTTAGCTTCCCTTCATTGGCTCCCTGTTAAATCCAGAATAGAATTTAAGATCCTTCTTCATACATACAAAGCCCTTAATAATCAAGCTCCATCATACATCAGAGATCTAATTGTTCCATATGTTCCTAACAGAGCACTTCGCTCTCAGACTGCAGGTTTACTTGTAGTTCCTAGGATTTCTAAAAGTAGAATGGGAGGCAGATCTTTTAGTTATCAGGCTCCTCGGTTTAGTGAATGCATCTAGGGTAAAATGACAAGCTTATTGTTCCAGCTTAATGTTATAAGAAAGATATATGTGTCAGGTCACCAGAGAGACAGACGCCGGGGCAGTAAGATAACAGTCTGGCCTTCGGATGAGCTGCTTTATGCGTTGCTATGACTCGCGTGAAGCGGTTACTCTGGAGGCGGGGCGTGAAGGATGGAGAAGACATCTACAGAGATAAACAATGATTGCTGAATACTAGTTAAGCGGTTAGTCAGAAAGGTTGGTTAGGGTGATGCACGAGTAACTCTGTCCCCTCCATGTTCTGGCCAGACATGTTTGAATTAAATACTTAAACGCCTTCTGGGACTCAAGTCTTCTTTATTATGGAAACCCTGAGATACTTAATTTGCCATTACACTTGGCGCCCAACGCAGCCTCAGCAAACGGAATGGACCGGCAGGGACAGGGTCAAGGGAGTTACTAGCGTCCTGGGAAAGTTTCTCCCAGCCTCTTACCTCCAGTAGCTGTTTGGGAGATGGAGGCCTTGAAGCGTCTCTGTCGGCCCGGCTGTCGCCTGAGACAGAACCTGGTAAGACTGAGTCCTTTAAATAAATAGTGATAACAGAATTTTATTTGCACTCTCAGGAGGTGAAATATTTGCTAGCGGTTTCGTGTTTATTTACTTACACGCGGTTGATTGATTGATTACTTAATATAATATATATACTTATATATAATTGTATGGTTAATTATTCAATCAATGTTAAAGAAAGTAACGATTTTTGCTCCGGGTTTTACCTGGGAGCACGGCAGTTGGACAAGTGGTCAATTAATTAAATTGATTGATTATTTTCCGACGAGGTTTTTTTTAGGCTTTTGTTTCACTTAAGAAAACAAAGCAGATGAGATGGGGGAGACGTCCTTCATCAATACTGGGTACCCAGGCAGACAATCGGGTCTGTAATCTAGCAACATTTCACCTCCAGACAGTCCAATATGTTGACAGAAAAATAAAAATAAAAGAATTAATGGGCCCAGGGGAGGAATTTGGATAATCTGAAAGAAAATCTAAAAGTTATGTTATTTATTTATGGTTTATTTATGTGGTTTTGTTTATTTCTCTTTTATTTACTCTTGTTTGCTTCTTCCAGAACTGGAGTGTTTGAACATTAAGATCATTAGTTTGATGACTTGGTATAATGCAGAATGACACACACACACACAGTTATTGTTACACATTCCATTGTAGCTGTGTTTTGTGCTGCTGATGAGTTTCTCTGAGTTTTGTAAGGGAAAGTTGATGTGCAACTAAAACTTAATTTGTTTGTTCTAGAAGGACGGGGTAAAGCAGACAGAGAAACTGCTACGGCTCTGATAAGGTGATGATTCGTCATCCGGTGAGTTTAGTCTAATCAGAGCTTAAAGACGGTGTTGCACATCTATTTTTTTTAGGGCAAGAGAGTGAACTGATCATTTGTCTTCTGGGGAGTTATCTGGTAAATGGTCAAGAAGTCTTTTCTCTCCTAATGCTCTCTGTCAGGAGAGCCCACATTTTATTTTATTTCATTTTGGTTGAAAGTTATTTGATGGAATTGTTATTACACTAAGTACAAGTTTCCTTAGCTGTCGCATCTTGTGTGCACTAACTTAGAAACGGAGTTCCCACTTTAGAACAAATAGCAGCGAGTTAATTGGGGCATTTAGAGAAGGTTGTGTATTATACCCTGACTGACAGTGAAAACATAATGTCCTTTCTTTCTGGGACAATTGGGGTTGATTTTTTTCTTGTATTTTGGGGTTTATGTTATAAGAAAGTAATAAATGATAGAACTGTGAACATTAAAGTAAATAGGACCTTTTACAGTAACACTGCTTAGATTTTGCCACAGCTGTGAAGGACGAATTTTTTATCAGCTTGCAAGGCGCTAATGTAAACAATCTCTTATTGACATCACAAATGGCGAGACTAGAAGGATAACAAGACTTTGCTGTGAGCAGCAACAGTAAAACAAAATTGTTTATAACTTGAACACAACTAAAAAAATAAAACTTTAGGTTTCTGCTGGGTAACATTAAAATAAAGATGACTGGTCCTTAATTCAATTCAATTCAATTCAATTCAGTTTATTTATATAGCGCCAATTCACAACAGATGTCATCTCAAGGCACTTAACAAGAAGTTATTTCAATACAATTATACAAACATTCCAATCAGTTAAAAAGTTTCCTATTTAAGGAATCCCAGCAGATTGCGTCAGTCATTGGCGTGAGGTTGGGCAGATTTCCAACCACAGCAATCCTTCAGCAATCCCTCATACTAACAAGCATGTAGTGACAGTGGAGAGGAAAAACTCCCCTTTAACAGGAAGAAACCTCCAACAGAACCAGAACCAGGCTCAGTACAAGCGGCCATCTGCCACGACCGTCTGGGGGTTTGAGAAGACAGAGCAGAGACACAGAAGGAACAGAAGATCTGATATAAGAGAACTTTCTATGTTACAGAAAGTAAAAAGTTGATAACAGGACACAGTGGATGTTCAGTTACTGAGAGGATCATCCCAGTCGATGACCCCCGTCCAACAGGGCATTGCAGCCAAGCAGGATCCCAGACCTGGTATATCTTCTATGGGGAGAAAAACACTGAGAGAAAACAAAGTTAACAGTCGAAATAACAGAATGTACTGTAATACAACTGGAGAGTCGTAGGAGAAAAGGAAGTAGCAGAGTGAAGAAAATTGGTAAGTCTGTCCTCCAGCAGTCTAAGCCTATAGCAGCATAACTACAGAGATAGCTCAGGATGACCTAAGCCACTCTAACTATAAGCTTTATCAAAAAGGAAAGTTTTAAGCCTGGCCTTAAAAGTAAACAGAGTGTCTGCCTCATGGACTAAAGCTGGGAGCTGGTTCCACAGGAGAGGAGCCTGATAACTAAAAGATCTGCCTCCCATTCTACTTTTAGAGATCCTAGGAACTACAAGTAAACCTGCAGTCTGAGAGCGAAGGGCTCTTTTAGGAACATATGGAACAATTAGATCTCTGATGTATGATGGAGCTTGATTATTAAGGGCTTTGTATGTATGAAGAAGGATCTTAAATTCTATTCTGGATTTAACAGGGAGCCAATGAAGGGAAGCTAAAACAGGAGAAATGTGATCTCTCTTTTTAATATTCATCAGAACTCTTGCTGCCGCATTTTGGATCAACTGAAGGCTTTTAATGGCATTTTGTGGACTTCCTGATAGTAAAGAATTACAGTAGTCCAGCCTTGAGGTAACAAATGCATGGACTAGTTTCTCAGCATCACTCCTGGACAGGATGTTTCTAATTTTAGCAATATTCCGGAGGTGAAAGATAGAAATCCTAGAAACCTGTTTAATATGGGATTTAAATGTCAAGTCTTGGTCAAAAATAACGCCGAGGTTCTTTACGTTATTACTGGGGGCCAATTTAATGCCATCCAGATGAAGTGATTGACTAATCAGTTTCTGTTTAAGAACTTCTGGTCCAAAGACGGGAACTTCTGTTTTGTCAGAATTTAAAAGCAAAAAGTTTAGGGTCATCCATGCTTTTATCTCTTCCAGACATGCCTGTAATCTACCTAACTGACTGGGTTCATCAGGATTTATGGATAAATATAGTTGTGTATCATCGGCATAGCTGTGGAAATTTATCCCATGCTGTGTAATGATTCTACCAATTGGAAGCATATATATGGTGAAAAGAATTGGTCCAAGGACAGAACCCTGTGGAACTCCACAAGTAACCCTTGAGAGTGAAGATGATTTATCATTTAGATGAACAAACTGGAATCTATCAGACAAATATGATTTAAACCAGCCTAGTGCTGTTCCTTTGATCCCTGCAACATGTTCAAGCCTTTCTAAGAGAATATTATGATCGACTGTGTCAAAAGCAGCACTGAGATCTAACAAAACCAGAACAGACACCAGTCCATTATCTGAGGCCATGAGAATATCATTAGTAACCTTCACCAGTGCTGTTTCAGTGCTATGATGAGCTCTAAAACCTGACTGAAACTCTTCAAACAGCTCGTTACTGTTTAGATGCTCACAGACTTGATTAGCAACTATTTTCTCAAGGACTTTGGATAAGAAAGGAAGGTTAGATATAGGTCTGTAATTCACTAAGTCATCTTGATCAAGGGAAGGTTTCTTGAGTAAAGGTTTAATTACAGCTATTTGAAATTCCTGTGGTACGTATCCGTTTACTAAGGATAGATTCATCATATCCAAAATGGGGCCAGGAACCAAATGGAACACTTCTTTAAATAATTTGGTTGGGATTGGGTCCAACATACAAGTTGAAGGTTTAGATGAGGGTAATATTTTTGATAATTCTGAAAGCTCGACTGAATCAAAACAGCCTAAGCACAACTGAGGTTCTACAGTTCTTTCCGATACTGACTCATTTACTGAGGAAGAAGTAATCATGTTTGGGAGGGTGCCAATAATTTTATTTTTAATAAAATTTATTTTATTTATGAAGAATCTCATAAAATCATCACTGCTAAGAGCTGGGGGAATAGTTGGCTCAACAGAGCTATGACTCTTGGTAAGTTTGGCAACTGTACTAAAAAGAAACCTAGGATTGTTTTTATTCGCCTCTATTAATGATGAAAAATATGCTGTTCTAGCTTGTCGAAGGGTCTTTTTATACAGCAGTGGACTGTTATTCCAGGTTAAATAGGAATCCTCTAGATGTGTAGAGCGCCATTTTCTCTCCAACTTCCTAGTATTGTGCTTTAAAGTACGCAACTCTGCGTTAAACCAAGGAGTCAGCCTCCTATGGCTAGCCACTTTCTTTTTTAATGGGGCTACACTATCTAATGCCAAACGCAATGAGGACGTAACGCTGTGAACCAGACCATCAATTTCTGAAGGGTTAGAGATAGAATTGCTGCCATCCACTGTGTTACTCTGAGACACTGAGGAAAGTAAGAATGGAACAGATTCTTTAAAAATTGTTACAGCATTGTCTGATAAAGTTCTACTAAAATGAAATTTTCTTTCAGATTTAAGATGGTCAGTTAAAGTAAATTCAAAAGTTATCAAGTAGTGGTCAGACAGGACCGGGTTATGTAGTTGGACTGTTATTTTCTCACACCCAATACCGTATGTCAGTACAAGGTCCAAAGTGTGTTTCTCTGAGTGGGTCGATCCCTGTACTTTTTGAGTAAAGCCAATTGAGTCTACAATAGCACTAAAGGCTACATTTAGGCTATCACTTTCAGTATCCACATGAATATTGAAGTCCCCCACTATAATAACCCTATCAGTATTTAATACTAAATCAGATAAAAAATGTGAGATCTGATCCAAGAATTGAGAGTAAGGGCCTGGTGGACGATACAAAACCACAAACAAAAATGGTCTTAATGTTTTGCAACTTGGATGAGGAAAATTAAGGGTTAGATGTTCAAAAGAGCTGTAGCTATCAATTGGTCTGGGACTAATTAGTAAATCAGAACGGAAAATGGTTGCAACTCCTCCTCCTCGCCCAGTATTTCTAGGAATGTGAAAATTTAAATGACTGGAAGGAGTTGACTCATTTATACTGACATAATCCTCCTGCTGCAACCAGGTTTCTGTGAGACAAAGGAAATCAATGTGATTATCACAAATCAAGTCATTTACTAACAAAGTCTTTGAGGAGAGAGATCTTATGTTTAATAAACCACATTTAATAGATTTATTTTCAGTCAAAGTTGTATTTATTTTTATGAGATTTCCATAATTTGCTTTTGTTGTCTTAACTTTTAATCCATTTAATTTTGGCCGTGGGCAAGACACTGTTTCTATAGGGTAATGGGTGGGTAACAGTACAGAAGCAGCAGAGAGGTGGGTTAAACTACGACTCTGCTTCCTGGTCTGGACCCTGGGTTGTCAGTGTTTTGGAGGATTAATAAATTCGGCCATATTCCTAGAAAGAAGAGCTGCTCCATCCAAAGTGGGATGGATGCCGTCTCTCCAGATCAGACCAGGTTTTCCCCAAAAAGTTCTCCAGTTATCAATGTAGCCCACATCGTTTGCAGGACACCACCTAGACAACCATTGATGGAATGACAGCATGCGGCTAAACATGTCGTCACTGGTCCGATCAGGCAGGGGACCAGAAAAGATTACGGAGTCTGACATTGTTTTGGGCAAACTTACACACCGAAGCAACACTAATTTTAGTGACCTCCGATTGGCGTAACCGGGTGTCATTACCGCCAGCGTGAATAACAATCTTACTGTATTTACGCTTATCTTTAGCCAGCAGTTTCAGGTAGGATTTGATGTCGCCCGTTCTGGCCCCTGGCAAACATTTGACTATGGTCAATGGTGTCTCTAATGCCACGTTTCCGACTATGGAGCTGCCAATTACCAGGGCCGGCTTCTCAGCGGGTGTGTCGCTGAGCGGGGAAAATCTGTTAGAAACGCGGACCGGTTGGTGGTTGCCCGGGGGCTGGGTCCTAGAACTATGCTTCCTATGTACCATCACCCAGCCGCCTTGAGGTCCCGGCTGCGCGGGCTCTACCGGAGGACGGCTAGGGGGTTCTATCCTTGTTGGCTCCGCGCTGGCTAATGGGCTTCGGCTATCTGCTGGTTTTTCAACAGCGCGGAGCCGTGCTTCTAATTCTGATACCCTCGCCTCCAAAGCTACAAAAATATTACATTTATTACAGTTACCATTATCACTAAAGGAGGCAGGGAAGTAACTAAACATCTGACAGAGAGAGCAAGAGAGAAGAGAAGAGTTAGAGACAGGAGAGAGAAGAGTAGCCATAGCCGCAATGAAGCTAAGCTAACTGAGCTAGCGAGACCTTCCACCCAAAGAAAAACTGTGTGAAACACGAGGAGTTCCCAAAACGTAAAGTACACCACCACAAACTGTGTGTTTTAGTGTGATTGTGTGTTAAAGTAACTTAGAAAAGCCCCAGCACAGAGAAAATAAGATCAATTCAAGAGCGTTTGAACAGCAAAAAAGCTCCATGGAGCACAACAGCGACAACAGGAAATGACGCAATACGGCTTACCCCGTCACCACAGTCTACCTTAGGCAAGGCAAGGCAAGGCAATTTTATTTGTATAGCACACTTTCAACAGCAGGGTAATTCAAGGTGCTTTACATGATTTGGTGATTTAAAAGAAAAACATAAAAGAAACACACATTACACATGATACACAATAAAGCAAGAGAAAAATAAAAAAAGCAAGAGAGCATGAACACATTTCATACATATAACATCAAGCATTTACTCAAAGGCAATTCTAAACAGATGGGTTTTTAGTCTCGATTTAAAGCAGTTCAGAGTTTCAGCAGCTCTACACTCGTCAGGAAGTCTGTTCCAGATAAGGGGAGCATAGAAACTGAAAGCTGCTTCTCCATGTTTAGTTCTGAGTCTAGGGATGTTTAGTAGGCTAGAGTTGGAGGACCTGAGTGGTCTTGGTGGTTGGTACCATGACAACAGGTCTTCAACATATTTTGGTGCTAAGCCATGTAATGATTTATAAACTAGTAAAAGTATTTTAAAGTCTATTCTCTGAGCTACAGGGAGCCAGTGTAAGGACTTTAGAACTGGGGTGATGTGCTCTACTTTCCTGGTTCTAGTGAGGACGCGAGCGGCAGCGTTCTGGATCAGCTGCAGCTGTCTGATTGACTTTTTAGGCAGACCTGTCAAGATGCTGTTGCAGTAATCAATCCGACTAAAGATAAACGCATGGATGAGTTTTTCTAGGTCGTGTTGCAAAATCAGTCCTTTAATCCCAGAGATGTTCTTCAGGTGATAGAACGCTGACCTTGTTATTGCCTTTATGTGACCCTGGAGGTTCAGGTCTGAGTCCATTACTACACCTAGGTTACGAACCTGATCAGTAATTTCTAGCTGTATTAATTGAAGCTGTGTGCTGACTCTTGATCGTTCCTCCTTGGGTCCAAAAATAATCACTTCAGTTTTGTTTCTATTCAGCTGGAGAAAGTTATGGCACATCCATCCATTTATTTGGTCAATGCATTGATTTAGGGTTTGAATGGGTTCAGAGTCACCTGGTGACATTGTAATGTAGAGCTGAGTGTCATCTGCGTAGTTATGGTAGCTAATGTTATTGGTCGCTATAATCTTGCCTAGTGGGAGCATGTAGATATTAAATAAGAGGGGCCCCAGGATGGAGCCCAGGGGCACCCCACATGTGATTTCTGTTCGTTCTGATGAAAAGTTTCCTATTGAAACATAGAAGTCCCTGTTCTTTAGGTAAGACTCGAACCAGCCAAGTACTGTACCAGAGAGTCCGATCCAGCTCTCCAGTCGTTCCAATAAAATATCATGATCAACAGTGTCAAATGCTGCACTTAGGTCCAACAGAACCAGCACTGTGGTTCTTCCACAGTCTGTATTTATGCGGATGTCATTAAATACTTTGACGAGGACAGTCTCGGTGCTGTGGTGAGCGCGGAAACCAGACTGAAAAGCATCAAAACGTTTTGTCATTGTTATGAGGCCATTTAACTGCTGAAACACAGCTTTTTCAATAATCTTACTGATGAATGGGAGATTAGAGATTGGCCTGTAGTTCTGCATTAACGTGTTGTCCAGATTTTTCTTCTTTAGCAGTGGTTTAATAACTGCTGTTTTTAAAGCCTGAGGGAAGACACCTGATAGCAGTGATGAGTTTACTATTTGAACAAGATCAGAACCAATAACAGGAAGAACCTTCTTTAGAAAAGCTGTGGGTAGGATATCAAGACAGCAGGAGGAGGAGCTTAATTGGATAATGATTTTTTCAAGGCTGTTCTGGTTTAATTCGTGGAATTCAGACATTTTCTCTACATTGTTGTTGATTGGGGATGGCACTGGTTGTGGGTTCGATATTGAGGTACAGATTGACCGTCTAATTGTTAGAATCTTTTCAGTGAAAAAGCTGGCAAATTCATTGCAGGCCCTGGTAGAGTTTAGTTCAGGGGCTATTGTCACTAAAGGATTAGTTAGTCTTTCCACTGTTGCAAATAGAGTCCGTGCATTATTAATGTTTCTGTTGATGATTTCAGAAAAGAACGATTCCCTAGCATCTTTTATAGTTAGCTGATATCTATTCAGTCTCTCTTTGTAGATCTCACAGTGAACCTGGAGTCGAGTTTTCCGCCATTTTCTCTCGGCTCGTCGACACTCTGTTTTTTCACTACGTACCAGTGGATTACATGTCCACGGAGACTTCTTTCTACCTGAGACTATTTTCACTTTAGTTGGAGCAATGGAATCCATGATGTCTGAGATTTTCGCAAGGAAATTATCTTCCAACTTATTTACTGAGTTTGAGTTGGGAGATGAGGGGGATGTGGTGGAAGGATAAATACGTTTAAAGGTTTCTACTGAACTGTCCCCTAGAAAACGCTTTTTTATAGTGGTCTTACTGTGGCTAGATAATTTAGCAGAGATGGTACTTTGAAAGAAAATACAGAAATGGTCAGATAATGCAATATTAATTACAGAGATGTCAGAAATATTTAAACCTTTGCTGATAATTAAGTCCAGAGTGTGTCCTCTATTGTGTGTTGGTTGTTTGACATGCTGGATCAGTCTGAAGTTGTGGAGAGTATCATCTAACGTTTTTGCTTGTCTATCTTGGGGGTTGTCGGTATGGATGTTAAAGTCCCCCACGATGATTAGTTGGTCATAGTCGATACATATTACAGAAAGAAGGTCATTGAAATCATTAAAGAAGTTAGAGTTAAGTTTTGGTGGTTTATATAAACTTAGAAATAAAGCTTTGTTAGGCTCATTTATCTGGGTGGCTAGGTATTCAAAAGAATCAAACGTGCCCAGGGTTACCTTTTTAAAGTTCATTGAGTTGTGAAAGATGGTGGCTACACCTCCGCCTCGTTTGTGTTTTCTGTTCTCGCTTAAGAAATTATAATTTGGAGGACTAGATTCTATTAATGAAGTTGTTTCGTTATTTTCATCTAGCCAAGTTTCTGATAAAAAAAGGGCGTGTAAATTATGCTCAGTGATGAAGTCATTGATAAGAAAAGACTTCCCGGATAGAGATCTAATGTTTAATAAAGCTAACTTAAGTATTGTGATGATGGGCAGCTGAACCTTCTGACAGGTTATCAATTTGAGATTTTGTTTAATATGAGAGCGTGTGGTTAACGGTTTATGTTTCCTGCTGCTGATAATCACTGATATAGCCTCAGGGGTGCCGGGTGAATTCTGGGAGACGGTAGGGGTGGATTTATTGCCTGGTTCCCTCAAATATCAGATATCTGTAATAATCAGTGGGGGGAAGCTCCCAGGCTTATGGACACTAGTCCCAGGCGTTTGGTGTAGTCTAAGTTTAGGTGTTAATTGTGTCCCAAATTTGATTTGCTCATTCAGTCTGTCTGTAAAGTTTCTAAATGGAGACTCATTTGATGTGGCTGAGTCACAGGAAGATGAAGACTTAATCTCTGATGGTTGTTTATCTGTTCGGTCCTGTGGTGTCATCATGACTTGCTGTTTTTGTTCTCTGATATCCATGGGCGCCTCAAGGTCAGCTTTTGGGAGCAAGTGTTTTGCTTTCTGATGTTGATAAGAAAAAATGTTGGCTGCTAACAGCCTTACTCCGGACCTGTTCAAATAGCGCATTCCTGCTTTGAACAGATGATTAGCACTTCCAAATACTTTGAAATTATTAATAAATGTGAATGACTTCTCAGCTTATTGTTTCTTCAACCATTTATGGAGCATGCGGAGTCTGCTAAATCTTTCATCATTCCCTTCAGGGACTGGTCCGCTGATGAGGATGTTTACGTTAAGTCCATCAAGTCTCTGTAGGAGATCAGAAAAGTCTCTCTTCAGAATCTCTGATTGTCTCATCACGATATCTGCTGATCCAGCGTGAATGACGAGCTTTTCCAAAGCAGGATGTTGGTCCAAGATTTTAGGGATTTTTTCTGATATTTCTCTCACTGTATTTTTGTAGCAGCTATAAACTTTGGTATTCTTGCTACAAAAAGCCTCAATTCCATTAATTGATCCGTCTTGTATGATAACAGTCTTTGCTGGGGGCGCTCTTACTTTATCTGTCCGTTTGATGCGGCTGGGTTTCTCCTGGTGGCTTTGACTGGTCCCGGGGGATGCGTCATCTTTAGGGGAACTCAAGGCTGCAAATCTGTTTTTCAGCGGGATTCCAGGTGGAGAAATATCTCTTGTTTTTGGCTGAAACCTCTTTTGTTTACTTTTAGCAGAAGCGGCAATTCTGGGTTCAGAGGTTTCTCTTTGTCGGAGTTTCTTTTGTTTTTTCTTCCTCGGAGAACAGGCTGGGGTTGATTTCATGCGTTTTAAAGCTGGGCAGTTTTCATTGTAGTGCGGAGTTCTGCCGCTCAGACGCCTGTAGGGAGTCTCTGTGACACGGTTAGAACTATGTAACACAGGGCTGTTTGTATTCAAAGGTAAAGGTAAAGTTGTTTCATTTTGTCCATAATCAGCGTGGAGATCAAAAATTTCCAGACGACGTAGCTTCGTTTCAATGCCCTCAATTCTGTGGTGCAGTTTTTCAAAATCCTCAGCTGAGCAAAAAGCCAGGTTGATAAGTCCATAGAAAAGTAATCCAAGAAGAGATCTGGTCCAATACAGTAACTCCAGGGGCTGGGAAAATAAAGTAACTAAGAAAAGGTTAAGAAAGAAAACAAGAAAAGCAAACAGAAAAGAAAATAAGTGAACGGATCTGGAGAGAGACAGAGAGCAGCTGCTCCTCCTTCAGCAGCTACTGAGACTCCTTAGGCTACTTAGGTCTTAAATAAATGAAAAAAAGGTAAATACTAATCTTATCTGGGGAACATTCAAATGTCAGAGCAGTTAGTGGGCCTTATTAGTAATTTTGCTTGGAAAATTACTGAATTGATCTCAAGCTGTGAAGTATTCTGTCTCCTTCCAGGATAAGGGGCAAGAAGTCAGGAAAGGTTTGATCCTAGAAATCTGATGGTTTTGTCACTCTGGTGGGTAAACACAGGAAGTTATATACGTGGGTCTTAATATGAGGCACCTGACTTTGTAATTAAAGGGAAGTCTCACTGTTGAAAGTAAATATTAATATACTTGAAATGTTTTTTAGGTGCCATCAATTATAACAATACAGTGGTCCTGTGAGTTTGGAATTTTGCTTATGACAACAAATTACATTTTCAATTTCAACTGAACCAGAATGCAAATCAGGCTGGTTCTCATTCTTTTTTGCTTTTTTTTCTAGAATGGACTGACCACTTTGTCCACAGGGGAGGATTCTGTTCGAGGTTCGGCCCAAAAAGGTATGGAGAAGTGGCTTGGGAGGTTACCTGTGCGTACCTGAGTTTGGGGGGTGCTTATATATTTTGGCTTATTTGGGGCTATGGTGAAGGGAATTCAAATTCTAACATTTTCTCTTAGACCTTACAAGGGAGGCTCAGAAGTATGATCCCCTGTAGCTGCAAAAACACTCTTTAAAATAGTAATAAATAATAAAACGTAATAAGAACATGAAATGTTGGAATTTAATTGCTTGTTTCCAAATGAATGAGCATGCTGAATTACTGCTGTTGGACACTGTTTCGCCAGTTATTTTACTTTCTTGTAGTAAAAGCAAATCCAAAATGAACGTAATCGTTCGTCAACAGTGACGTATCACTTTTCAAATTAAGAAAGCAAATAATATATAATCACTTGGTGTTTAGGGGTAAAAGTAAAATCCTGAACTATAGATTTCACATTGAGTTTTGTTGTAGCTCTCTTGGCTTTTATCATAGCCTAAATTATTTGAGGCCTGTACTGATAATTGTTCTGCGTAGCATTTTTTATAAAAGAAGATTTGAATGTCTTTTTAATGCATTTGACAATACATATTCTGTAAATGGCATTCTAAACTTTTGAAGTTGGTGTTCTGCTGCAATGCATATGGAAAGTAAGAATATTTTAGAAGAATGTATTGCAATAGATACCGTTCTTAAATGCTTTCAAGATTTCTTCTAACGCAATCTAGGACCAGGACAAGAAAATATGAAGGACACTGACCGCTACCAGTTTGCGTGTTGTTTTTTCTTCTTTAAACATAATTAAACATTGGTAAAAACAATGGGTGATAAGCCCTTAAATGTAGGGTGACCATACGTCCTCTTTTGCCCAGACATGTCCTCCTTTTTGGACATAAAATTATGTCTTTTAATTTAATATCATAAAATGTCCGGGTTTACCCCCATATTGCACCTGGTTTACCTCACTTAAAAAGCAGCCACTGCCCACAAAACAAATGAGGAGCTGTGCTGCATGCTTGTAATGTGCCACTAAAATGCCAAAACGGAAGTGTAGTTTCACAGACAAACTGTAGAAAAAATACCCAATGTTCAGTCATGGTCGTCAGAGCCGTTTTTACCGGGGCAGTGGAGCTCAGGTGAGCAGCACACCTGAGCTAACACAATCTGAGCTGCTACAGCAGGTTAGGATTCATTTAGTGACGACACAGATTAATTATTATCCGAAGTTCAACGTTATCACCAACAATCATTTGACTATTAGACGTCGGGGGAAAAACTGTTCGACTTTGGATCAATATTTCATCCCTTCCCCAGTAATCAATCTGGACATATTTAGTATCAGTGGATTGCTCGGGATCTCAGGATTATAAATATGTCATCGCTCTATCTGAAACACTGAACGCAACAGATCTAGAAAACTGCAATCATAACATCAAGTGATCTTGGATAAAAATAGATCAAATAAAACAGAGAATATTCCAATTTTAAAGCATAATGAATGATGTATGCCAGAGTCTGATTATTAAATTGCATATGAGTCAGATTTAATGTTTAAAATAATCTATATTATCTTGAAAACTTGCTATAGTTTATAATGGTGATAATATAATAATGATTAATTTTTTAATCTAATGCATCACCTAGAAAATAAAGTTTTCAAGTCGCACCATCCAGCCTGCATGTTATAAGATACAGAAGAAGTTCTCTGTCAGACAGCAGGTAAAACACTAAACGTCACTCAGTGATTTACTGGAGAATAAATTACTACATCATTTTTAAAAACATATTTGCTGGAACACAATTCCAACAATCATTCATAATGATATTTTTCTGCAAATATGAATAAACATTCTTTAGTCTATTTGAATTATTATGCTGGTTTTTCAAAGCAATCCTTCAAATTCATGTGAGAGGTGGAAATGACATCTGACTGTATTTACCTCACCAATCTAATATTTGAGTATTTTCTAACCTGAATCCATATTAATTTATAGATTTATAGATTTTTGGATTCTCAGAATATGGTCACCCTATTAAATGGTTTAGCTGTACTCAGTGAGTTACAGCTGTTAGATTTGCGCTAATCAATAAAAGCCTCGGGGGGAAATAATGCACAAAGGTAAATGGTAATATAAAATTTGAACTATTTTAACTGATTAAAATTGGTTCGACCTAAAACTATAACACTCTGTGTTCATGAGATAAGGGGCGGCCGCGTTTGGCTCAGGAACCTTAGCTTGAGAACGTTTTTTTAAGATTCTATGAGAAACGATGGAATTCAGCAATAAACTAGATGAATGATGGTTTCTATGTTTAACTAATACTTTTGATAAACGTAGCCTACTCAGTAGTAAATAGAAATAACACAGAAAACGCACCGTTAGAATCAGACATTTACATATTAACACCAACTCCAGTTAATACAAATCCAAGTGGCAGTATGAAAGTATTTCATGGTAAAAATGATCTGAAATAAAGTCCGTTGCAGATTTAATGCGATTCTCTTGTAGCTAATCAGCTAATTGAGCCACAAGCTTCTTTCTTACGACCTGTTTTGACTAAAAGTTTAGTCTTGAGTTTTCAGTTACTTCCGGGATGTTAACGAGTCCGGGTTAGTCAAAAAGTTTGTTTTGCGCAAAACCACTTCCGGTTTCAAACATGAGCTTTCCAAATTAAAATACGGTAATGCTTAACTTCATGAATCATCCTTTTATTTTCCCAAGAAGGGGAACATCTGGTGTACCGGCAGCAAAGTGACAGATAATAGAAGCATTTAGATCATAGACTGCACATAAATTTAGATTCACACAAAGGAGGTAGAAAGCATAAAACAAACTTAGGATTGGAACATTAAATGATAAAGAATAAAGCTTTAGCCATACCTCTCGAAAAAAAAAAGAGAACTTTTACTTAAGGCCATAATGATAGTAATGTTTAATAAAAATGTTAATGAGGAAGCATTTGGGATACACTAGGCTACCTATTTCAGCTGCATGTGTGAAAATAATGCATTTAGTGCAATCTTTAAGCCAACAGGTGTGACCTACACACACAGTGGGGTTTAAAATTACTTGGTTTCTATTTTTAAAATTTAGTTTACTTCATTAAGACAAATGATGATAAAAATAGATTCAGAATTTCAGTCACCGTTCTAAAACGGGACAAATGTGGAAAATATTCAGTTAACACCTGTGCGCAATATATGCTATAGATCGCATAAAAACAGGGTGTCAGAATAATAAATGTGAGACCTACTATCAAACCGCAGTAAATTCTATTCAGTTGCAACACTTTTTGATGTTTGAGGGTTTTTGTGTGTGTTCCTTTTAATAAAAGACTAAATGAAACAGGAGTAACGAGGCTAATTTTAAAGTATAAGCTGTCTAAAGTACTGAGTAGAGGTAAAAACTTGGCAAATAGAAAATTATTTCGGTAAAGTATAAAGTACAACTCAAGTCCTACACAGAAACTGCAATGAAGAAAATTTTTCTTTCTTAAGCAAGAGTATCAGGTACAGGTAAAAAGATTACTTGACATCATTGTTATTAAAATAGAAGTGGCATACTCAAATCTGAATGTGCAACTGAGTTAGATAAATTGAATTAGAGATGTTTTACAGTTGTACTGGGTTTACAATTGTGTATTTAGAATAATTTTTTTTTTTCAAGGAGTTAACAGAGAATAAACTGTAAGAAACAGATGAGCAAATAACAGCAGCAGAGATATTAATTAAGGAAATAAACTGAGTAAAAAAATTTTTTCTAATAATAATAATAATCCTTAATGTAACATCAATTAGATTCTGGAAAAGCAGGGTCTGAAGAAGTTGTCTAATTCAATTCCAAATACTTTATTGATCCCAGAGGGAAACGAAGTGTTTTGTAGTTCATGCAAGTAGGACTAAATTCTTAAATACATTAGGTAACTATGTGGGGGATTTATTTTTTTTGTTTTTGCAAGGCAAGGCAATTTTATTTGTATAGCACACTTTCAACAACAAGGTAATTCAAATATAAGAACCTAATTGCGAACCTAAATGATTGGGATATGATCATCTGGGGGTTGAAGCTGCCTCAGCGGCGACAGCAGCAGGATACACAGGTTCCGAGGTTATGTCTTATGCATGACCTTTAACCCCACTATGTTTCTTTTCTTGACACTGGAGAAGCAGTTGAAGTTATTGTTTCCTTGTTTCTTGATTTTTTAAGGCATGTGCAAGACGATGCCTTAAAAAAAGGGGGGAATTGGATTTGATAGTAATTGGAACAGATTTTTAAGGGATTATGAAGAGAATTGTAACTTGCAGGTTTAATTGAGTTTCTTGTGATTCATAACTCCGTCATAGATTAATGAGGGTTTTTTTTACTACCTGGACTTGACGTCTGACTTCATATTCCATTTCGGTTCTGGTTCAGAGTTGTAGTACATATTGTGTCTGGGAACTTTAGAAGTTTTAATTTGATCTGAAAACCTTCTTTACTTCTTGCTGGGAGTGGTTGATTCTTGGGATTTTTTACTCTCACAAGTTGGAATGGTTGGTTGTCTTTTTCTTGGCATGGATTTAGTAAAGATTGATCTGGAGACATTTACCTTAATTGTTTTCTAGCTTCAGTTGATGAGGTTTGGCTCATTAATCAGGTTGTGAGTTGTTTAGAATTGCTTTTGCACACAGTTGCATCAGGTTGATCTGAAACCATACTCCGAGGGTGTGGGTTCCACTTAATCACTTGTCATAATCATCCTATTCATCTTTTGTGAATTGGCTCACCTATGTTTGAACATCAATGCTCTAATACCTAATTAGCTCAGCTCCCAAGGGTCGCACTAGGAGGTTCTCACTGGAGGACCTTCTGAGGGGTGACCACTCTCTCCCTTCTGAGGAAGGACTGATCGGTGGCT
Source organism: Valencia hispanica (assembly GCA_963556495.2). Lineage (NCBI taxonomy): Eukaryota > Metazoa > Chordata > Actinopteri > Cyprinodontiformes > Valenciidae > Valencia > Valencia hispanica. Next base: position 5,269,453 of record OY747712.1, on the reverse strand, counting down.
ACGGGTCACTGGATGCTGGCGGAGGCTGACTTTAAGGCAACAGACAAGAACAGCTCAAGGGAAGAGTATACGTTTCAACATCTAGTGTTGATGTAATACCCTCTGAAGTGTACTGGAAGATGCTACATAATTTCTCCTTTGTTCTGTGTTTTTATCTAGAGCATCCTGACCGATGACGAGACCTGTGGATGGCCGCCTCTGGGGCGAGGGGCTGTTGAGACGACATTTTGCCCACAAGAACATGGCGTAAGAAGACCCCGTGGGGTTTTCGGTCTCAATGCACAGGAGTCTCAGCAAAGTCATCGGGAAGGATCTAATATTTGTCACTGTGAGCTAATTCCACGGCCAAGCATGTCTCATGTCTGATTGTAATTTGTGTTTTGAACATTGTCTTTTTTTTTGATCAACCTACCAACCTTTTAGGGAGATTTGTGATAGCACTTTTGAATTTTCCCTTTATATTTATGGTATCAATTAAGTTAATAAGAGCAGGGAATTGTGGTGGAAAATTGTTATGCAATTAGGAATTAAGTGTATATTCTCTGTTTAGTGAATGCATCTAGGGTAAAATGACAAGCTTATTGTTCCAGCTTAATGTTATGAGAAAGATATATGTGTCAGGTCACCAGAGAGACAGACGCCGGGGCGGCAAGATAACAGTCTGGCCTTCGGATGAGCTGTTTTATGCGTTGCTATCAGACTCGCATGGAGCAGCTGTCCAGAGGCGGGGCGTGAAGGTTGGAGAAGACATCTACAGAGATAAACAAGGATTGCTGAATACTATTTAAGCGGTTAGTTAGAAAGGTTGGTTAGGGTGATGCACGAGTAACTCTGTCCCCTCCATGGTCTGGCCAGACATGTTTGAATTAAATACTTAAACCCCTTCTGGGACTCAAGTCTTCTTTATTATGGAAACCCTGAGATACTTTTTTTGCCATAACATAGCTTATGATTCCCTAGAAGCTGCAGAAACAATCCCCATGGGACTTCCACACTTTTTCACCAGCAATGCCAATAACTACCGTGCTTTCCATTTACCTCGAAAGTCAGAACTCGGAGCTGGGTTGGACGTTACGACCGACTAAACAGTAGTCGGATAGGTCGAGATTTCGATATGGCGACAACGCCCGGTTAGCCACTGTTGGCAGTACTTTCCGTATGCAAACACGACTTTTATTAGGTTAGGTTTAGAGTTACAGGCTCTACATGTAGCACTGGTTTCCATCACAGCCTACTGTTGTTGACGCAGTGAGCGGCCATATTGAAAACCAAAGTCGGAACAAGAAAGAACATGAAAAGAATCGCCGACTTTCCTTTCCCCAAAGGAACAAATAATTTCTGTCATTTTAAGGTCCCATTCTTCTTAGCAGAAGTTATTTGAGCAATAAAAACAAAACAAAAAGAGATTTCAGCCTGATTGCTATCTCAGAGGATTTCTCCTGACAAAGACAGATTTCTCAGAGCTGCCATGTTGTTTCTGCGCTGCACAGACGGCGACTGAGAGCCGCTGCCTCCTATTGCCTCCTATATTATCCTTTGCAGACTGCTACAAGAAATCATCCCTACCCACAGCCATCAGCATCTACAACAAATCTTTGAAGGAACTTGCATAATGAGTTACAACAACATTTAATTTCCCTTTGGGATTAATAAAGTAATTTTGAATTGAATTGAATTGAATATTGATCAGGCCTGAAATCTAGGTGTAGTAATGGACTCAGACCTGAACCTCCAGGGTCACATAAAGGCAATAACAAGGTCAGCCTTCTATCACCTGAAGAACATTTCTAGGATTAAAGGACTGATGTCGCAACAGGACCTATAAAAACTCATCCATTTGTTTATCTTTAGTCGGATTTATTACTGCAACAGCGTCTTCACAGGTCTGCCTAAAAAGTCGATCAGACAGCTGCAGCTGATCCAGAACGCTGCTGCTCGTGTTCCTCACTAGAACCAGGAAAGTAGAGCACATCACCCCAGTTCTAAAGTCCTTACACTGGCTCCCTGTAGCTCAGAAAATAGACTTCTAAATACTTTTACTAGTTTATAAGGGCTCCGTCCACACGAAGACGCATTTCGCTGTATACGTGTACATTTTTATCATATTAGCGTTTCGTCCACACGGATCCGGCGTTTTGGGAGACTGAAACCGCTATTTTTTTAAACCGGGTCCCACAGTGGATAAATCATAAAAAGAACCCCCTTGCGGTTTTGTGTGTACAGCCAATCCGTATATTTTGTGAAACGATGATGTCATCACATCACGTGTCGGCTGCGTCACACGTAACTGCGACAACAATAATGGCGGACTACGTGATTTTGTTCGTGCTGCAGAAGCTACTAAGCTTACTAGCTTTATTACAGCAAAATCTATTGCTTTGTTATAAATTTATTCTTCTTGGTTCGTATACAGCGCGCAAGGTTATGCGCATGCTCAAAGTCTTCTTCTACGTGTATAGTGTGTCTCTGTGGCAGAATTACAGCGCCCCACACTGGTCTGGCATATATACTACACCGTTTTCAGTCGGTTTCAGTGGTTTCGTGTGGACGCAGATATTACTTGAGACGACGCCGTGTTTAAGGAATTTTCTTGGGAACAAGGAAAATAAATTATCGGATAGGGAACGCACCGGCTTTGTGTGGACGTGGCCTAAATCACTGAATGGCTTAGCACCAAAGTATGTTGAAGATCTACTGTTACTATAGCAACCCCCCCCCCCCCCCCCCAGACCACTCAGGTCCTCTAATTCCAGTCTTCTCAACATTCCTAGAATCAGAACCAAACATGGAGAAGCAGCTTTCAGTTTCTATGCTCCTCTAATCTGGAACAAACTTCCAGAAAACTGCAAATCTGCTGAAACACTCAGTTATTTTAAGTCATGGCTAAAAACGTATCTGTTTAGAGCTGCCTTTGATTAATGCTCTGTTGTATCATGTTTTGTGTATTCTTCTTGTTTTACAGCTGTTTTTACTTTGTATACTTTATAATGCTTTGATGAATCTGTTTATGCTTCATGCTTTATTGCTGTTTTTACTTTAAATGCTTTGTCTGTGCTTTACTTCTATTTTTATTTTACCTCTAATCATGTAAAGCACCTTGAATGACCTTGTTGTTGAAAGTGTTGCTATACAAATAAAATTGCCTTGCCTTGCCTATTCACTTCTCCCTGTTATCGCTTTGTTGTTCTCTCGGTTCACAGGGAAGTAAAGGCGAGCGACTGCTGCTGGCGGCCCGCCACGGTTCAGTTGGCTTCATCTCAGCCTCGCCGCCATGGATGCCAAAACACAAGCCGGCACAGAGATAGCACACCGCACCAGACACAACACAAACACACACACACACAGTGGATTATAGGCAGTAATCTCCTTTCTCTTTCATTGTCCTGCTAACTTCAAAAAGAAAAAAAATATGGAGAGGATTTGCTCCACGCTGTGCCAGATGTAATAACAGAGATCCAGGAGGGCTGACCTGATGGGACCGCGTGTGTTTGTGCACATGCGTGTGCTCTCGGCGGGGACACGCGGGAATCTCACAGCATGGGGGCTGCCTGTGTTCCCTTTCTGTAAATGAAAAGAGGAAATCTGCTTATTTTGTCTGCGTGTCGAGGCTCCAGGAGAGCCACAGACAGATTAGCGGCATTATCAACATCAAAAACGGCACAGAGGTCAGAGCCGCTGCCAGGACTCAGCTGTTGGTCTTCTTCGTGGAAACGATGACATGAAGAAATGGAAGTCTGCTTAGAGTCTTAAAGGGAGGAGAATTAGAGATGGCCTTCTGCGTTGTGTTGTTGACTTCACAGCGATCCCGCATACGGAGGAAGCGTGTAGCGACAGTGGAGAGGCAGGATTTAGACTCTGCAGACGGCTGGAGACTTTATTAACAGAGAAACTGACTGAATTCGCTGCATCTTCTGCCCTGGGCTCAGTGACTCAGTTACTCACCTTCATTGTGACCGTTTAAAATGAAGTTCAGAGCCTGGTGGCTCTTAAACAATGTGGGAGGAATTTCATTGAAACTCATGTTTCAATTAAAAAGTCTATGCTGATGTAGATCTGGGCTCGGTTACTAGAACTGAGTCCAGCGAATGACGTCTCGCTGTTAAAATCTATAATTGTTGTTTGTTGTTCTTATTGCTCCTTTTTACAGAAATGAACGAGCACGCTGGAAGGTGAAATGGGAGCCCAGAGAGCCCAGGGTCATAAATTAAATGGGTGTCTGTTCCTTTAAGAGAGGCTTTAAATTAGAGTGAAAACACCTTTCCAACAAAATCCACGTTACCCTTTATCAAAGGTGTCAAGTAACGAAGTACAAATACTTCGTTACCTTACTTAAGTAGAAATTTTGGGTATTTATACTTTACTGAAGTAATTATCTATGGGCGTACTTTTTCTTCTACTCCTTACATTTTCACGCAATTATCTGTACTTTCTACTCCTTAGATTTTAAAAATAGCCTCGTTACTCCTGCTTCATTTAGTCTTTTATTAAGAAGACACACAAAAACGAAATAAAAATGCGCCAACTGGATAGAATGTGACAGCGGTTTGATCATGGTTTTAAACATCTACCATTCTGACACCCCGCTTGTATGCAATCCATTGCGTACTGTGCACACAGGGTCCCGTTAACCGAATATTTTCCATATTAGGCCGTTTTTTTTTTACAACGGTGAAAATCCGAAGGCCACTTGTCATTTTGACAGATTATAATTCACACCCCTGACCATTTGGTGCAGACGCGCGGACATTTTTAGGTTTGAGTTAAAGCGCGGAGTACAAGTAACTGAATCAATAAATTAATAAGAAGATTTCCATGAAGCCATCTGAGCATCATCTCAGACCGGGAGGCTTTGGAACGTGACTGTTACCGGTGCGGCTGGGTAAAGACGCGCTTTAAAGAGCGCTGTGTCGTGCCAAACACCCGTGCTCCGACATTTTCTGCTGCTGAAGCGATATGAAGCTGGGTTCAGAGAGTCTTTCCGACTTCTGATCACTTGAATCAGAGAAATGTTCCCTGATTTCAAAACTTTGGCTGAAGTGGAGCTTTTAGTTCCAGTCTCCAGTGCGTCAGCGCGGATTCAGCCTCTAGAACAGTGGTTCCCGACATGAGGTCCGTGTGCCACAAGGGGGTCATTAGAGATTGCAGGAGGCTGCACAATCTTGTCAGTGCTGAGGTTGTAAGACTTTTGGTGATACTATTTTTAATTTATATATATATATATATATATATATATATATATATATATATATATATATATATTTATTAATGCTCAGTAGTCCACATATGATTCTGTAATGTAATTGCATTGCACTAAAATTAATACATTTTAATGGACATAAATGCAGCTGAAACAGGTAGCCTAGTGTATCCCAAATTTTTTATATTTTTTATATTTTTATATAACATAATAATGATGGTCTTTCTTTTGGGTGGGAGGTGGCTTAAGCTTTATTCTTCAATGTCATTTTTTAAAATACATTACTTTTACTTTTATACTTTAAGTAGTTTTGAATCATGTACTTTTTTACTTTTACTTGAGTAAAAAACTTGACTTGATACTTCAACTTCTACAGAAGTGTTTTTAAACCCTAGTATCTATACTTCTACTTGAGTATTGAATGTGAATACTTTTGACACCTCTGCCCTTTATTGGAATAAGTTTGTATCTGATGTGTCATGGAAGAATGTCTGGCTCTTACCAAACCAATTTTTATTTACTAATAAAGTCAAAGACGTTTCCTTTAAAAGTCTGCATAGATTTTACCCGGTTAAAACTTTCATAAAATCCAGGTTCAAGAAGGACATTGAAGTGGACTGCTGTTTCTGTGGTATCGTTCCAGAGACAATTGTGCATCTGTTTTGGAATTGTCCATGTGTTAAGCAATTTTGGTTTAATATCACTGTTTTTATTAGTTTCAAAATTGATCCGAACTTCAATTCATACTGGAGGAATGTGTTGTTTGGGCTTCTCAAGGATGACAATGTTATCGTAAATTCGAGTCTTTTTGGGTACGCCCCTGGAAGTCTGGCGGACGACCATGTGGGCAGCCCCTTGCTGAATGGCGGTCGGGCAGACGGCCCGGTGGTCCTCCCATGAGGACCTGGAGATCGGGCGGACGACCCGGACGGCGTCCTCTGGCTGGACGGAGGTCCGGAGGACGGCCTGGTGATCCTCCCTGTAGGACCTGGAGATCGGGCGGACAGCCGGATGGGCGTCCTGTTGCAGGGCTGAGTTCTGGCGGCCGGCCCTTTGATCCTCTGAGGGTCAGGCAGCGGCTGAGGAACTTGGCTGGTCGGCCGCGACGAAGAGAGACTGGAGGCTCGGACGCCAGCTGAGAAGAATCTGGAGGCTCGGACGCCTTGACCCTCCCTGGGAGCTCTAGCGACGGGTCCTCCTTGACCGTCTCTGGGGGTCCTTGCAACCTCCCACAACCTGACACAGGTCGAAGAGCTGCTGCTGTGCAGCCCAGGAGGATTGCAGCAACGATGGCAGCAGGCTCTGGAATGAGCTCGGGAACACGCTTTGGATCCCAGCGATCCCAGTTCGAGCTGGCTCTTTCCCAGCCGTCTGCTGGGTCCATTTTTTCTGGCCGGATCATTCTGTCAGGGATGTGTGTGTGGAGTATGGACCCAAACGCAGAAGCTGAGGAAGTGCAGGATGTTTATTAAAGGTGGTGGAGGAGGTGATGATGAGGACGACGGCAGGAAAGGAGAGGCAGGAAGACGACACACCATGGAGAGGAAGACAACAACGCTAATGATCCGGCCCTGAGTGGAAAGACGTGATGGGTTTTAAAGGAAACAGGTGAGTAGGATCAGGTGTGAATGATTTGAGAGACAGGTGAGGACAATGAGGAGGAGTCAATAGGGCAGCGTGACACGTTGCGGAGCCGAAAACTATCATTTCTGTCCAAACGCAAAAACGCTTAAAACGGAGAAAACGCAGATCTTCACTTTGGCCGGAGTTTTCTAAAAGATTCGTTTTCGTGGAGATGACAGACCAAACTGTAAAAAAATATCTTCGTTTTGTGAGATACCCGGCTACGTGAGGACAAGGCATTAGTTTTTGCTCTTTCTTTATTAAAAGTTGTTCGAGAATTTGAATCTGAAAAGGCAAATATTGTTTAGAAGTTGTTGGGGTTTTTTATATTAAAGCTTATCAATTTGTTCTGGAGCAAAGAGATCAAATATTTTGCTTCTACCTATGTCTCTCCTTTCCATTAACCTAACCATTGCTTTGGACATCAAGGTGTTTTAAGACTCGCAAAGTTTTCTGACCACCGGTCCAACGTTTCTGTGTTCTTATATTCTTTAACCCACTGTTCTTCCTTTAACCTTGTGACACGGAGAGCCATGATTATGAGGTGCCCTTTGTAATCATACACAGTCAAAAATTAACAGCAATAATCTGAGTTATTTAGCCTGTAACAAAGAGAAAAAAATGAGGGTTCATATTTCATATGAGAGGTCATATTTTTCAGTCATATCTGCATCCATATTATTCATTTAAAAATATCAGTTTCAAAATCATATTTCGTTTACAAATTAAATATTTAGCTTGCAAGCTAAATATGTGTTTAGCTTGCAAGCCAAGCTAACTAGCTTCAAAGTTAATATTTAATTTATAGCTAAATATTTAGCTATTATGCAAATTTACTTCCCGAGAAGCAGAACTACACTATCAAATTAAAAGCTGGGTCTTGCGAACCTCTATATAAGCTCCTGCTGCTGGTGCATCACTGTTGCAGTAAATCCATCAGTAAACGTCTGTACTACAATTAAAACGGCTCATCCAAAGTTTTAAGCTGAAATGTTGGACATGTTGGGACGAAAATAAACAATGAAGAGGTGACATTAAGCCTTGCAAGACCCAGCTTTATTTTGGTAGTCTCTTTCTGCTTATCTGCCAGCACACTTGCATGATTACTAAATATTTAGCTCAGAACTAAATGTGCAGTTCGATGCTAAATATTTAGCTAGCCAGTTTAGCTAAATATTTAGCTTGCTAACTATGTATTTAGTTCAAAATTAAATAGTTCACAAGGTACATTTTTAGTTTGCAGCTAAATATTTAATTTGTAAACTAACTATTGACCTTGCCAACTAAAATACAGACCCTGCGCCATCTGTGCATACAGTGGTGTGAAAGAAGTACGTGGCAGCCACCGAGTGTGCAAGTTGTCCCACCTAAAAAGATAGTTTTCATCATAGGTACGCTTCAACTGTAGGAGACAGAATGTGAATTTTTTTTTTTTTAAATCCAGGATTGTACGATCATTCAGCATTCTTTCTGGACTGGAATACCAGTCAGTTTGGATACCGATGACACGGAAATCGCGCTGAAAGCCGAAGTGGATGTTAGATCTCCGCTGGTAAGAAGTTCCGCATCAGGTTTATAAAAGTGATGGGGACAAAACCGTCAATCATAAAAATATTGCCGGGGACATGTCTCCTGTGCTTATGCAGAGCTCTCAAGCCTCACGCAACGAGCGTGAGACACACGCATCTTCCTCTCTTCACACGCCACACATGACATTCCTCACGCTGTAAATAACAAAACCTGCAACGAATGAGGCTATGAGTGATGAGTCTAAGCCCCGCCCACTGCACAGCTGCTTCAGCCTGGTGGGAAAAGAGCACGATGTGATCACGGCATGAGAAACACTGGGGAGACCGCAAAGACAAATGAGATCGGAAGGTTGGCAGTCCGAACTAAAGTAAATGATCGGGTAATAGCTTCCATTATACCATGGTCTGGGTGAATACTCGATTCTGATTGGCTGGAGGGTGTAGGTTAAAAAGTGCTAATGTACACCTAGGAAAGGCGTCCCGTCAAATTGCCTGACGACAGTTCTAAATCATTGCTGGCTCAAACGCTAGACGGTTACCATGGCAACGGAGACAACGTTATTTCACAGTTGACTCATCGCAACAGCAAGACAGACAAAACATGAGTGATTTTATCATTTCTTCTAACTTATTTGGTGAGTTTGACAACTTTGAAGTTTGAAACTGGGATGGTAACGTAATGTAACATAAAGACAATCTCACTTCCCATCACTGATCAACTGCTGCGGTCGGCTCACTGTGGCCACGTTGCTTGGCAAAGCCTGTATACAGGAGATATTAAATAGTGCGCTCGACTTAAAATAAAAACGATAACGATAAAAATAAAAACCCTCACAATTGGGGGTTTTTTTTGTTTTGTTTTTACACAAGAGAGGAAGGGGAACAAAGAAAACACAGGAAGACATTGAAGTCTGCCTCCATACCCACAGGACGGCAGAGAGAGGGGGAAAACAAAACAAAACACGAAAAAGGAACATCGACAAAACAAACCAAACATTGTGAACTAAAAATTACACAACCACATCACACAAAAATAGATATAAAAATACAACAACAATGTCACAGAATAACTCATGGTACCGATTAATCAAGCTCTAGTAATGATAACCTCAGCCCAAGAATATTTCCTTAAACACCAGAGACCCCACATCTATGTGTGTGTGTTAGCATGCTGGTGCATATATGGTTTCTCCATAAGAGTGTTCGATAGCTGGTGTGAGCAGACATCAATCCGTCTCCCAAGAATCGATGCAGACATGAAGGAGATCGGAGCCAAGACGTCCAAAGGACCCCCAGAGCCCCAGGCGGGGCCGACCGCATCCCCCAAGAGAGGAGCAAAGGAGAACCCCAGGGGAACGTCCAGCGGCTACTATGCAGGGGCCCGGGGGGCAGCAGTGACGAGCCCACGGGCCGGTCAACGGACCGGGGGAGCCGGGGCCCAGGGGCACCCCACCCCACAGCAGGGACCCGACAAGGGACCGGCCGACGAGGGGCCCCACAGATAACCGCAGGGGACGGACAGCATCCCCAGGCCGGGCTCAGTCAGCACCTGGACACCAAGTTGTACCAGCTCCCGGGTCCTGATCCCGCGCAACGCAGAGCGCCGAGACCAGGCATCCAACGAGGGCCAGGGCCGGTCCAACCCGCCAATGAACCGACCACGCACGGTGCGCACAGAACAGGTGATCAAACGAGCAGAGACGCCAGATCCGCATCCCGCCGAGCCACCGAGCAGGCACCACCCAACAATCCCAAACCTGGCACCTCTAAAAGAGGTGCCCCAACCAACCAAAGGAAGATATAAGATATCCCTCACAATTTTAACTCTAAAACACATTAAACTATAATTAATTGATTAAATACTTCTTTCTTTCGTAAGTGACCATGGTATAAGCGGGATAATGCCCTTCGAGGTGTCTATTATCAAAAATTAATGGACTTCGCGGAAGGAAGCGGAGGACGGTTCACACCTCCACGTCGTCCATTAATTTCTGATAATGGACACCTCGTCGGGCATTATCCCTTACTTATAGTATACTGATCATTTATTTAAATGGAAGAACTTTGTGGCATCACACCAATTTGCATTCTGCTGAAAGTTCTTGATCGGTAGCCACAGGTAGCTGTTTGTAGCAGAATGAAGCGCTGATATTTATATTCATCTGGAATTTATCATTAAGAACAGCAGGAAATAGCGCTAGCAGGCTAGAACTTATAAGCATGAACACTTGTCAGGTGAAGCTAAAATGATTACTTGTTGCTAACTTGGGCCGATGCTGGCGTTAAAAATAAAAAAAATCGGTGACATCAGACATAATCTATGAAATTCTGTCCACCTGAAATATTCCTCGCCGCCGCGCTGCCTGGTTTACAGCAGCCAAAGAGTGAAATCAAGTTCTGGGATCATTAGATGTTGTCATTCCAGAGATCGCTGTTGACTCCGTCCAAGGGAAATACTCATATTCATATAGTCATATTCTGATGGCTCTTTCAGAAAATGTAATCATACTCGACAAATATTATTATTCAGAACTAACTTTCTGACACTTAAGAGTATAAAAACTATAGCTATAATTTGAACACTGACAGAAATGTTCCCTGAAACACAGAGGGCTATGGGTGCTGCTTGAAAAGTTACACAGTCAAAAATTACCAGCAGTAATATGAGTTATTCATTTAAATAAATATTTAGTTGTAAACTGGATATTTATAAATGAATGAATTGCATGGCAAAAATATGACTTTAAAAAAAATCAACCCAATTTTTTTCTCTTATGACAGGCTAAATAACTCCAATTATTGCTGTTAATCTTTGACCATGTAACTTTATAAATGACATCCCATAGAGGGTTACATGTTGTTATAGCTGCTATCAAAATGTGACCATCCTGACAATGAACAGAAAAGGGTTTGAACCAAATAGCAAACTTAAAACTCTCATAGCTTAGTGCAGGGTCTGACTTTCAGTTTGCTTAGTGTTGTGTGTTGTATGTTTGTAGAAACACTTGGATGCCTAGATGATAAAGATGGCTCACATTTGAAGCACTGTGGCCATCTTATATAGTTACCTTGGAAGTAGTTAATTAGGTTACAACGTTACCATCAATTAAAAGTAATCAGTTATGTTACAGCGTTATCCATTCATAAAAGTAACGCATTAGAGTACTTATGCGTTACCAAGAATTAAAAGCCAGTTCGCAGCGCCGCCCACATGCTGCAACTTAATTGACAGACACAGCCTCCTTTAAATGCACCGAGAAGACGTGACGATGAATAACGCCAACTATATTACTATATATTTGCCCTATTAATAATATTATTAGTCAAAATGTTGTATTGTTGCAGAGATCTTACTCAGACATGCCAAGTCTGTCCAGCAGAAGACTGAGTGTGGAGTAGAAGATGTGTTTTAATTTGAGGAAAGGTAAGACATTAACGTATTCATAAATGATTGAAGGTTTTAACACCTATTCCATGTTTATAGGTTTATTTTGTGTTCTTTTCCATATTTCCTGAACTTTTTCCATTTCACGGACCCAAAGAGAACGACCATCTTAGTGAGGAGTTCCTGGAGGACCAACTGATGGACATCCCCCTTGCTTCAGGATCCAACCACTTTTGACTTGGAAAGCTTTCTGGGGAAAACTTTCATCAATGAAGAACAGAGTAAGATACATTTTCTATACACACACACACACACACTAACACCATCCACTTAAAAATGATATATTTAGGAGAGTAATTACGAATTCTTGGTTCATTGTTTTCAAAGGTGACGGATATGCTGAGGTTTGGAAGACTGTCTGAGGTTGCAAAACTAGTTTTAGTTGTTCCACACTCAAATGCAGACGGACGCATTGGGCCTGTTATAATTTCTATTGGTTATTTGTAACATGGAGGATGTAAAATTAGACATTTTTCTTAATATCAGAAACAGTTGGGAGAACAGAATGATGTTGACGGGCCGCGGCGGCCAAAAAAAGTAGATAATCTGTCGTTCCTTCAACCTCAGCGATGTCACTCTGAACTATTCATCAAACTTGAGACCTCTGCTTATGAAAGGCTAAATAACCCAAATTATAGCTGTTAACTCTTAAACTGTGTAACTTACCCCATACATCATGCTGGAAAATCCACAGATCATTAACAAGCTGCTCTTAGACTGGTGGAAGAAGAAAAGGGCTTTAATGGAACATTTTTAGCCCCCTCTTTAGTCAGAGCAACATTTTTGGTGCAGAGTTGGGACAGGAGCATCCCTTCTTTAGTTTGACCCTCTCCATGCACCTGGGAAGTTTGTGAAGTTGTTCCAGAAGCACTTTTGATTTCTTTTGTTTTGTAGCAACCCTACTCCTGCCTTGTGTCTGGATGCTTCACTGTCAGCACCAGCAGCTCTGAACTTTTCTATTGAAAAAGTGATGCATGAATACAGAGTGGAGAAAAAAAAACCCAGACGTTAATATTTCTGAGGAAAACTGTGCTTCCTCCATTATTCCAGAGAGATAACTCTTCTGCCTCGGCACATTAGACATTCAGATTCAGCGCTAACTTTCTTTGTTCCCGACATGCTGCGTTTTTCTATTCCCGTGCTTCATTTGTTGGCTGTTGATTATTTTATGCTACAGTGAGCAATTTATTATCTCCTCCAAACATTTTATTGAGTGTCCGGCTCTTCCAGCCATGCATGCAAACATCAGCCGCGGCCCTACCAACCATGAGTCGCAGTATTCGGTTCACGCTTGGTCGAATCTGTAGCAAATCACCTTTGATGTAAAAATAAATACAGCAACAATAGAACTTTTTAAACCTAATAACTGAAACAAACGGAGAGCATTTTAAATCATAATTTGCACTAACAATAGAAAAAGGATCAATATCTCACATATTTTTGTCCTGATTTTACAACCCTTCTGTTTTAGTGAATTTAATGTAATTTGTTGGGTTTTTATATTATTTGTTGTCACCGATGGATCAGGGCTCACTGGGGCTAACAAGTCATCAGAAGCATTATACAAGCAGGAGTAAGAACATTATATTTTACCATGAGTTGATATGTTAGCAAAAGCTGTTAATTCTGCTTTAGATGTGAACAGAAACAAAGTCACAAAGCTGTATCTGAGATTCTTCAAATTACTCACTTTACAGAGGCCAGGATTATTACTGCAGCACAGCTAAATGATACATGAAGTTAGAAAAGCAGCAGTAACCTTTAGCAATGTGGAATAAGTAGCTGCTACCAGAAGGTGTAAAATTATTATTTTAAATCAGTATTGCAGCACAGGTCACTGCAACAAGAAGTTAGAAAATTAACAGTTAGCATTAGTACTGCAGTACAGCTGAAGGTGAGTTAGCTTTAGCACCTCAATACAACACAAAACTACATAATGTGATCAAAGTATAAGAAATCAGAAAGCTAACATACATACAATTAGAAAAGTAGCAGTTCACCTTAGTACTGAAACACAATTAATTGCTACAGAAACTTACAATATTAGCAGTTAGCATTAGTAGTATAACACAACTAATAGCTCTATGAATTTGCTAATTAGGAATTAGTATTAGTACTGCAGTGTAGCTAGCTGCTAGATGGAGTTAAAAATTAGCAATAGACTACTAGCCAGTACTGGAAGTTAGAAAACAGCAGTTAGCGTTAGCAATGTGGAATAAATAACTGTTACCAGAAAGGTATAACTGTGGTATTTAATATTAGCATTACAGCACAGGTCACTGCAAAAGGAAGTTAGAAAATGAGTAATTAGCAATACTACTGCAGTACAGCTAATGGTGCTTTCCATTTGTAGTCGGAACTCGGAAATTCCGAACAGAGGCATCTTGAACAAAAATGGTCTTTTTACATCCACAACAGTCCAACTAATGTCGTACAGTAAAATAATTAGTCCACAACAAGTCTTACGTCCACAATCCAACATAATCCGCCGCTCAAAACCTTCATAAATTCCTTCCTGGCGTTTATTGCTCACAAAGGTTTCGTCATAACCACCATTAGTAAGCTTGTATTACAACAAATTGGTGCATTACCGCCACACCTTGTATGAAGTGTGGACCAAATTGACACACAAGGTTCCTCTTCTCTAAAGTCTGCTTCCAAAAACAATGGGTCCACTTTGCCACAAAATGGAGACGGCATCAGGGAACCTTCGGTCAGTCATAAGTGGTCAAGTCCAGTGTTGTGGTAATATTACTATCAAGCTTGGTGGCACAAATGGAGCAATAATTTTGCCTTGACGTGCCGCCATGGCCCATTTAAAGGACACGCCGTGGCGGCAGTTTTACCCTGATATGCCGCCACAGTGTGCCTTTTGAAAAAGGCTAAAGACTGATGATGTATTAGCGTTGTCCCTGCTTGTGCTAGCTTTGCTCTTGGAGCCTACAGCACCCTCTGCTGGTTGTCTTGGGTTGTCTTGGCATGGTTGCAACTTGATTTACACGAGCATTGTAATCTGTCTTGGTCGGGGCCAATACCCGAATGGGCGTGCCCATCTCCCAGCCCCGCCCATTGGCGTCAGGCATGAGTTAGCACTGTTCATCTTATCCCAACAGGAAGTTAGAAAAGCAGTAGCGTTAGCACATTGCTGCAGGACTAGAGAATAGAACAGCAGTTAGCCTTAGCACTGTTGCATAACTTTCTGTTACAGAAACTTAGAAACATAGCAGTTAGCATTTAGCACTACAACACAGCTTCAGGTCGTCTTCCTGGGCTTGTCTTGATGTATCAAACTGCAAGAAGGTAAAGACTATGGATCTCTAAAGTCAGTTATTGTTTTAGTTGAGCTCATCCCTCTTAACAGATGGGTTTATCTGTGCCACACACACAAAAAAAAAAACTTAAATTTTTCGGCCTGAAAAAATATGTTTAGTTTAGATAACACGAAAATTGAAGTTTTTTATTAACTTGAGGCAATAACATAAGTTAGTCCAACAAACCATGGAAGTTGTAAACTTCAGCACAATTTGTAAGTTTCGCTTCATTACAACCAGTAAAAGTTCATCCAACAGAAACACTTTTGTTGAGAAATGCAGGAAATCCAACTTCCGTTCTTCACAGTGTAAAAAAAAAAAAAAGACAACTTCCTTTTTTTGGCTTGAAAAACTATTTTCAGTTGTGAAAACATGAAAAACTAAGTTTGACATATTAGGGAGAGTGATTTAAGTTTTAAGAAAAACTGAGGTAGTTGTACGCTGTAACATTATTGTGTTGTCAGTACTTCTATCTCTATGTTTTAGGTCATTGCAAAAGTAGAAAGTTGTGCTAACTTTCATACTTTTGTCGTGAAATGTGGAAAAACCAACTTTTATTATTGACTTTTTTGCAGTCTCGTGTGAAAATATATCGTTGAATATCAAGATTAAAAACACTGAAAACAAAAGTTAAACAGTAGAATATGAACTTTATTTTAGGTTACAGTTAACTTACTGTTAAAGATCTATGGGCGACTGTAGCTCGGTTGGCTTGTAATCGGAGGGTGGTAGGTTCTGTTATATGTTGCTCTGCTCTGCTATGCACTTAACCCCAAGTTGTATCAGTGCATAAATGTGAGGCATTTGTGAGTGTAAAGTGCTTTGAGTGATCAGTATACCTTGGAAAGTTCAGACCATAAATCAAGATTTAAAATGGTTAGAATCTATATTTTTAAGTTCCCCCAAACTACAACTGAGTTAGAGAAATTTGATATTTATAGTTTGCATAATATAAAATTTTAAGTCGCTGCTACTTTCACATGGGTAAGAAAAACTCAGGGTTCTTAGAGCCTGAAATTTGAAGTTTCTACAACTAATAGTTGAGTTACAAAAACACAAAAATCCAAGTTGGGAAAAACCAAAACTTAAAAGATCAAGTTTAATTTTCTAACTTTACATTTTTACTGAAGTTTGTTGCCTTGAAATTTTGAGTTCTGCAAACTTTTTTTTTTTTTTTTTACAGTGCACAGAGTTGTCGTGGTGCCATGGCTTCAAGGAACACAATCCAGCACATCGTTGAAGGAAACTACTAACTGTGATTTTCTGTTTGCCTTCTGTCCCTACAGCTCAGGAAAACAAGGAGGAAAACTAGAAGTGGTTTAAATATCCTGCTTTCCTCCAGCTGCCCCACAGTCAGCCCTGGGGTACTGCCTCAAGACAAAAAAAAGAAAAGACATCGGACACACACAGGAGCCTTGGCTTCTTCTGATTGCTAAGATTCATCTCCTGGCCTGAGGTCTTCCCAGGAACTCGCCAGAGGTTGGTAGAGTAGTCAAACATTGTACTCGAGTAAGAGTAGCGCTACTTCAACATATTTTTACTCGAGTAAAAGTGAAAAGTAGCCGTCCAAAACAAATGACTCAAGAGTAAAAAAAGTATTTGGTAAAAAGGCTACTTGAGTACTGAGTAACATCTGATTTAATATTTTTAAAATAACGTTATTATCAGAGACACAAACATAACATTTCTGGTATTTTAAAGACTGAAATGAAAGAAATGTGTATAAAAATAACTTTATTACAA
This sequence comes from Valencia hispanica, assembly GCA_963556495.2. Classification (NCBI taxonomy): domain Eukaryota; kingdom Metazoa; phylum Chordata; class Actinopteri; order Cyprinodontiformes; family Valenciidae; genus Valencia; species Valencia hispanica. The sequence goes on along the minus strand of OY747712.1, from coordinate 5,252,605 downwards.
AATAACCAATTTTAAGCAGAACAAACACTTTTTAAAGTCAATTTGCAAGTCAAAATGCAACAACAAGCTCTACAAATTACTCAGAATTACTTTAGAAAAACAAAGCTTGTGTAGATATTGCTCTTCCTTCAGTGAAGTTACTCAGCAGGTGGAGCATCTAGAAATATTACTCAAGTAAAAGTAGCGATACTTCATAATAATATTACATAAGTATAAAGTAAAGTAAAAAGTTGTTGTTTTTTTCAAAAATGTTACTCAAGTAAATGTAACCGAGTAGATGTAACTACCCATCTCTGGAATTGGCTTCAGGCACCTCCTCATGGTTGGTTATAACTTCATTCTGGCAGCTTTTAGTAATTAACTGCCTCGATCTCAACCATGCACTGCTTTTTACCTTTCTAGATCAAACATAGTGAACAATGTCATTAAAAAAAATGGTCAACCACAGAAGGGAGAGGAAAATTTTTTGAAATAAAATCATGCAGGAAATTATGAATATCGTTTTAAAATAATTTCAAAACACTCTAAAGTCATCTCTTTGATAAAAGGTGATTGTTTTTAGCTCGCTTCTGTCATTTGTGTCGCTTCACTCGTCCACCTCGTGGCCAATAAAACCTGAGCTCTTCTTTAGTCCAGAAAATCATCTGTTTTACGTTCAAAAGAGCTGATTTTTCTCCTGTTTCAGGGTTGTTGAGGTTTTTTCACAGCTCCTGTGATCCCAGAGGTTTCAGAAAGACGGCTGGTTGAGTTAAATAAAAGGGTTCTACCGGAGAAGACGGATCAAGATGAGGCCTGGGACGGTAAAAAACCCCACATGGCAGCTGCTGTTTCTGTGAGTTACTGTTTGTTGATGTGATGCATGAGAGCAGGACGGTGGAGGCAAGTTCATCATTACCATGAGTGTCATGCTATCATGCTTCTCCCTTCGATATCTGCTCGCCTGCAGCGACTCGGCGTCCCGCTGCTCGTGTCAGCTTTTATGTGAGTGTGTGTGTTTTTGTGTGATTACAGAGGAGGAGGCTGGGAGGAGGGGGAAAAAAAGACGAAGCAGATCAAAACCGAGCCTTTTAGCTCCACAATCATCTTTGCTCCAAAGCTGTCCTCTCAAGCTGAGACCAGAACATTGTTCCTTTGCTCCGTCAGCATTCAGGGTCCTAGTTTTTTCTTTTTTCCACTCTCAATGTTTTGCTCCTCATCTTTTCCACCATGTTGTTTTTCATTCAAGACTCCAGAAAGGAATTTGCTTTAACTCCTGCGCAAATCATCAGCTAGAGCAATGAAAGTAGATCCTGTCTATAAATATATTTTATTTTTAGTTAGTTGAGTTACATTAAAGGGGCATTATGCAATTTTCTGAAATTTAAACTCACGACTGACTCCGAGTGGCCAAAAACGGAACTGCTCTTCCTTTCTGCTCGCTCTCTCAGCGTGCGCTCGTACGCCGGTCGCTCTCAATCTTCGATCTTTTTCGGGCACTTGTCAGGGGTTTAACTTTTTTAGTCTTATGTGGAGTTAATATTGGTGTCAGAGTCCTTGGTCTCTTCTGTGTATTTGGACAATCCATTGAACTGCCTGCGAGTGCTGACTAGCGGTGGTGGCAGAGTGATCTGAAACATTTAACATGAACGCGCTTGACGTCACATCCGCAGACAGCGCGGGAAAATCCGACCCGACAGAAAATAGAAAAAAATGGATACAGGTTTACAGGTGCACCCACTGTGAGCTGACAAGGTGTCAGTATGATCATCAGGAGATGTTTGAGTCATAAATGGTCAAATAAAGAGGATATTGTTACGTTTATTTTGGGGGAAGAGTTGCATATAGCCTCTTTAAGCCTTTAGAGAAGAAGGACGAAACCTTTCTGTTGAAAGTAACTCCAAAGTAATCATGAAAAAATGCATCTTAGCTGAATGCTACTATAACCTGATTATTATTTATTGTAGGCTGTTTAATTGCTCTGCATGTTTTACTTGCTTATATTTTATCAGTGTTTCACTACTTAGTCTTATATTTATCCACTGCTTGTTTTTATATTTTAACCTGTTATTTTAATCTTCCCTCCAGTGTTTCCTCTGTGGGAGCCCTTCCTCTGCCTCGGCTGTAGCTGCCTGGGTGCTCTCCAGGTGGAGCTTGGGTGGAGGCGGGGGTCTCTGCCTCGCCTCCTCTGGGTGCCCTGTGTCGGTGCCTCGGCTGCTGCTGCTGATATGCTGCTGCCGGTGCAGATAGCTCCTTGGATGGCTCATCTGTACTCGGCTCAGTGTCCCTTTTTATTGTTACTATTGAGTGTGTGTGCGCGCATGGGGGTCTGGTTTGGGGGGAGATGGGTATAAATGTGATCATGCTTTTAAATCTGTTGGGGAGGGATGGGAATGTGGTTTATGTGGGGTCATTTTTAATTTGTAAAGCACTTTGAGTTGCAATGTTTGTATGAAAAGCTCTTTATGAATAAAGTTTGATTTGATATAAACACTATTGACTTGTGTTTGCAAAGCAGCAAATCCCAGAGCACCATTTATTTTTTTCTTCTTTTTATTGAAGATGAGGTATATTTATACCAGGGGTGGCGTTAACCAAATATTTCCCGTGTTTGACCGTTTTTTTTTTGTTGTTGTTTTTTTTTAGAACAGTGACAGAAATTTTCCTTTATTTTGACAGATTAGTATTCATACCTCTGACCACTTGATGCAAACGGGCGGACAGTTTCTTTTTTATGCATGGAGTACAAGTAACTAAGGCTATGTGCGCGTGTAGCCGGGGCTTTTTAAAAACGAATATCCTCACCACCTCGTTTAAAAAAAAATCTCTGTCCACACCCTTCACCGCAGAAGTGCGTTGTTAAGCACATTCATAGACATGCCAAACCTGTAGGGGGCAGTAGTTCCCCCAAATCCGATCCACTCAGAGTAACTTTCTATGTTCTAACTTGTATAAACAAGCAAACAAAAAGCGCTTGGACAATCGATGATGCCAACACATCTCTGAGGGCATAAATGCTGTTTCTGAGTGTAAACACAGGTCACACAAATGATGTCGGAGGATTTTTGTCGCGGAAAGTAACGTTGCTGAGCCGAAAACTCCGGTTATTTCTGTCCATACGCAAAAACGCTTAAAACGGAGAAAACACAAATCTCCACTTTGGCCGGAGTTTTTAGAAACAATCGTTTTCTGTGATAAAAACTGGGTTTTCATGTAAATGAGAGGCAAAACCGTAGGGAAATATCTGCGTCTTTCCTTCGTGTAAACGGGGCCTAAATCAACCAACAACAAAAAAAGATTCCCATGAGAGCATCTAAGCATCATCTCAGACCTGGACCATGATACCCAACCACCGGTGCAGTGTTGTTTTCGTCAACGATAACCAGGGCCGTAGCCAGTCTTGCCTGTGCCCGGGACAGGATATGCCCAGAGCCCCTGTGGCACAAGAAAGCCGTACAAGAGTGGAAACTAGAGATGCGCGGATGGGCTATTATTGCATCCGAAACCACATCACAAAACTCATCATCCGTCTGCCATCCATCCGCACAAACGTTCTGTTTTTTTGCCAATTTCAAAACCCCACCCATCTGCTGTTTGATTATATCAATTATGATTCAGCCACATATAAGTTTAGCCTTTATCTATCTATCTATCTATCTATCTATCTATATATATATAGATCAGAAGTTGCTTTATTTATTGTTTATTTGAAAACTATTTACAGAACAGCCTCAGAATTGAGATTCAATGTTTTTGATCACAATAGTAGACGAATTATTCATAGAACAAGTTTTTTTTATAAACTCAGAACATGAATATTTTCAAGTAGCCTAGTGAATGAATACAACGCATGCAGTAGGAAATTATGAACTACAAAATATGCATGAACAAGAGTTGTCATACTCAACACAACTTTCTTTTTTGTTTACTTATTTTTATGATCAAACTGTTTTTCCCATCCATCCATCCATTTTCTTCCGCTTATCCGGGGTCGGGTCGCGGGGGCAGCAGCTTGAGCAAAGAGACCCAGACTTCCCTCTCCCCAGCCACTTGTTCCAGCTCCTCGGGTGGAACCCCAAGGCGCTCCCAGGCCAGCCGAGAAACATAGTCCCTCCAGCGTGTCCTGGGCCTTCCCCTGGGCCTCTTCCCGGTGAGACGTGCCTGAAACACCTCACCAGGGAGGCGTCCAGGAGGCATCCTGACCAGATGCCCGAGCCACCTCAACTGACTCCTCTCGATGTGGAGAAGCAGCGGCTCTACTCTGAGCCCCCTCCGGATGACTGAGCTTCTCACCCTATCTCTAAGGGAGAGCCCAGACACTCTGCGGAGGAAACTCATTTCAGCCGCTTGTATCCGTGATCTCGTTCTTTCGGTCACCACCCAGAGTTCGTGACCATAGATGAGGGTAGGAACGTAGATCGACCGGTAAACTCTTCACCACGACAGACCGGTAAAGCGCCGGCATAACTGCAGATGCCCCACCAATCCGTCTATCGATCTCCCGCTCCATTTTTCCCTCATTCGTGAACAAGACCCCCAGATACTTAAACTCCTCGACTTGGGGAAGGACCCCTTCCCCGACCCGGAGAAGGCACCCCACCCTTTTCCGGCTCAAGACCATGGCCTCGGATTTGGAGGTGCTGATTCTCATCCCAGCCGCTTCACACTCGGCAGCGAACCGCTCCAGCGAAAGCTGTAGATCACGTTCCGATGAAGCCAACAGGACCACGTCATCTGCAAAAAGCAGAGACCCGATCCTGAGGCCACCAAAACGGATCCCCTCAACGCCTTGGCTGCGCCTAGAGATCCTGTCCATAAAAGTTAGGAACAGGATCGGTGACAAAGGGCAACCTTGGCGGAGTCCAACTCTCACTGGAAACAAGCCCGACTTACTGCCGGCAATGCGAACCAAACTCTGGCACCGGTCGTACAGGGACCTAACAGCCCGTATCAAGGGGCCCGGTACCCCATACTCCCGGAGCACCCCCCACAGGGCCCCCCGAGGGACACGGTCGAACGCCTTCTCCAAGTCCACAAAACACATGTAGACCAGTTGGGCGAACTCCCACGCACCCTCCAGGACCCTGCTGAGGGTGTAGAGCTGGTCCAGTGTTCCACGGCCAGGACGAAAACCGCATTGTTCCTCCTGGATCCGAGGTTCGACTATCCGTCGGACCCTCCTCTCCAGAACCCCTGAATAGACCTTACCAGGGAGTCTCAGAAGTGTGATCCCCCTGTAGTTGGAACACACCCTGTGGTCCCCCTTTTTAAACAGGGGGACCACCACCCCGGTCTGCCAATCCAAGGGAACTGCCCCCGATGTCCACGCAATATTGCAGAGCCGCGTTAACCAACACAGCCCCACAACATCCAGAGCCTTGAGGAACTCCGGTCGAATCTCATCCACCCCCGGAGCCCTGCCACCGAGGAGCTTTTTAACGTCCTCGGTGACCTCAGCACCAGAGACTGGAGAGACCGACCCCAAGTCCCCAAACCCTGCTTCCCGATTGGAAGGCGTGCTGGTGGGATTGAGGAGGTCTTCGAAGTATTCCTTCCACCGACCCAAAACGTCCTGCGTCGAGGTCAGCAGCACACCATCCCCACTGTAAACAGTGTTGGTGGCAGACCGCTTTCCCCCCCTGAGACGCCGGATGGTGGACCAGAATCGCTTCGAAGCCATATGGAAGTCGTTTTCCATGGCCTCTCCAAACTCCTCCCACGCCCTAGTTTTTGCCTCAGCAACCATCCGAGCCGCATCCCGCTTGGCCTGTCGGTACCTATCAGCTGCTTCAGGGGTCCCACAAGCCAAAAAGACCCGGTAGGACTCCTTCTTCAGCCTGACAGCATCCCTTACCGCCGGTGTCCACCAGCAGGTTCGGGGGTTGCCGCCGCGACAGGCACCGACCACCTTGCGGCCACAGCTTCGGTCAGCCGCCTCGGCAATGGAGGCGCGGAACATGGTCCACTCGGACTCAATGTCCCCCGCCTCCCTCGGGACGTGTTCAAAGTTCTGCCGGAGGTGTGAGTTAAAGCTCCTTCTGACAGGAGACTCTGCCAGACGTTCCCAGCAGACGCTCACAACACGTTTGGGCCTTCCAGGTCTGTCCGGCGTCCTCCCCCACCATCGGAGCCGACTCACCACCACGTAGTGGTCAGTGGACAGCTCAGCCCCTCTCTTCACCCGAGTGTCCAAAACATGCGGCCGCAGATCAGATGAGACGACAACCAAGTCGATCATTGAGCTGCGGCCTAAGGTGTCCTGGTGCCAAGTGCACATATGGACACCTTTATGCTTGAACATGGTGTTTGTTATGGACAATCCATGATGAGCACAGAAATCCAATAACAAGACACCACTCGGGTTCAGATCGGGGGGGCCATTCCGCCCAACCACACCCCTCCAGGTCTCACTGTCATTGCCCACGTGAGCGTTGAAGTCCCCCAGCAGAACAAGGGAGTCACCAGGAGGAGCACTCTCCAGCACCCCCTCCAAAGACTCCAAGAAGGGTGGGGAATCTAATCTGCTGTTTGGCGCGTAAGCACAAACAACAGTCAGGACCCGTCCCCCCACCCGAAGGCGGAGGGAGGCTACCCTCTCGTTCACCGGGGTAAACCCCAATGTACAGGCGCCGAGATGGGGGGCAACAAGTATGCCCACCCCAGCTCGGCGCCTCTCAGCAGGGGCAACTCCAGAGTGGAAGAGAGTCCAACCCCTCTCGAGGAGACGGGTTCCCGTGCCAGAGCCGTGCGCCGAGGTGAGTCCGACGATGTCCAGTCGGAACCTCTCAACCTCGCACACCAGCTCCGGCTCCTTCCCCACCAGAGAGGTGACGTTCCACGTCCCAAGAGCCAGCTTCTGCAGCCGAGGATCGGACCGCAAAGGTCCCCGCCTTTGGCCGCCGCCCATCCTGCACAGCACCTGACCCCTATGGCCCCTCCCACAGGTGGTGAGCTCATGGGAAGGGGGGCCCATGTTACCTCTTCGGGCTAAGCCCGACCGGGCCCCATGGGTAAAGGCCCGGCCACCAGGCGCTCGCCAACGTGCCCCCCCTCCAGGCCTGGCTCCAGAGGGGGGCCCCGGTGACCCGTTTCCAGGCGAGGGAACACTGAGTCCATCTGTCTTGTTCATCATAGGGGTCTTTTGGGCTGCACTTTGTCTGATCCCTCACCTAGAACCGAATTGCCATGGGTGACCCTACCAGGAGCATAAGCCCCCGACAACATAGCTCCTAGGATCATTGGCACGCTCAAACCCCTCCACCGCGATAAGGTGGCAGCCCAGGGAGGGGCTGTTTTTTCCCCAATTATTTAATTATCTTTACTATATAACGTTCTTGGCTTTTTCCCCCACACAAAGTCATACAGTAGGCTATATAAAGCTTAATTTGTAATATTTATATTATATTTATTTTTATGAACAGCCATATACAATGAAAATATGACTATAGGCTACTTTGTGTGTTCAGCTATATGTGAGTAAGTGGCCTTAAGACTGTTTATATGTTAATATGTGAACTTGGTGATTCATGTAAACATCCAGTGATGACAAACTGGGAAATAATATGGCAGTCTTGTTCACTGTATTCTTCTGAAAAGCACCGCGTTCAGTACGAGCAAAGTTTTCCAACCGACTTTACATCACCAGCCAAAGTAAAAAAAAAAAAAAAACCGACCGGGATGGAGGCAGTGACCGACGCTGCACGAGCTGTTTTCAGCTCTGTCTTGTTAAATGCACCCGCGTACGTTAGGAAACAAGTTCACCAAGTAACTTTAAATATCATACAAACCGAAATAGAGGCGAACTGAATAAAACGTTAGGAGGACTGAAGAGAGCAACGTGAGCTGGAGTCACTCACCTCAGCCACTGTCTGTGTGTGTTCGACTGCGAGAGAGGGGGGCGGGCACTGTGTGTGACTGGCCAATCACAGAGCGTGAAGACAGTCACTTATCAAATGAGGTTAGCATGAGCGCAGATATTGACTGGTTTTACTTGTATCAAGCTCGTACTCGTCAAAAATGCGTTATCCGTTACGAGTATCCGGCCTAACCTAGCTAGCGCCATGTATTTTAAAGGTGAATTTGATGAAGCTAAAACGTTACACACACACACACCCCCCCCCCCAAAAAAAACAAAAACTCTTCGGATCTGCAGGATTCACACAAGTCACCTAAACTGACGTGTAAAAAGCGGGAGGCGCCGGAAATCGCCGTGTTTGCTTCCCTGGCAATCCGTCCGGGGTGAAGCCACCACCAACACCTATCAGTGTGTTTATAATTGGGTTGCCAACTTTCTCTCAACCAAATAAGGGACTTTTTTTTGGGGCATTTTTAAAATGGCCAATACAAAACAACAAACTAATCAACAATGCGTGAAAAAAGAATATCAGATTTTTATCTATATGCATCTTGCATGGACACACTGATAGAGTACACTGGTGAGACTGTTTCAAATATTCAAAATCATGTATACATTTCAACACATAACAATACTAGGTAATATATTCTTATGCTCACACATGACTTCACATGTATGAATAGTACTCAAAATAAATGATAACGGTTTTAACATTTATACTGTGTAGCAGTTAACATGAAGATTACAAATGCAAAAAAGGCATTATATATCATGACTCACCATGTTTACTTTTTCCATGGATACTTTTTGCTGCTCCTGACTGACTCGAGCATCATTTTGTTCTTTTGCACAGCCAGAGGAAAAGTCCTTGCATGACTTGTCACAGTTCACAGTTATTTGAAGTTCATTTTTGATCAGTTCAGTGCTGCATCCGTTTCTGGAATCTGACCATTTGTTGGTCATTAGAGAGAAATTATCTCAACAAAAGCATTTGAGTCTGGTACACTGAGGACAAATGAGACAATCTTGAACATGTTGTTCAGGTTGGTTTTGCTCTTGTTTTGGAAAATTGCCATCCACTTCTCGCTGGTGGTTTTTGCCGTCTCCTGTCTTGCCTTCAGCATTTCCTCATGGCAAGCACAAAACTCCTCATAGAGTTGATCCATGTTGATGGTCTCTGTCTTTTTCAGGGCAGTCACCACCTGCTCCAGGTGTGTGTAGGTGAGTTCCTCGTAGAGTCCGATGGGCTTCAGTTTCAGCATCACATTTTATGGGGAGAAATCATTCCACTTGTCAATATAAGTAATCACGGTGTCATAGAACTTCAGAAAGTCCTGCTGCTGCCTTCATTTTTGTGTTGGCATTTGTTTGTCCATCAGCTGCTTGGTCTGATATCCAAAGAAGCTGTCCTGCTTCCGTTGCAACATCTTAGTTCTAAATTTCTGCACTTCTTCATAGACATCTGTGATGCAGAGCTTTGTTTCCTCCAGCTTTTTCACAAGTTGATCAAAAACACACCCCACGTTGTGAAAAAAGCACAGACAAATCTCTGCTGCATCTGTTTTTGCTTCATCCTCAAAAACCTTCTTCAGTGCTATGGGACAGGTTTACCCGAGTGACCTGAAGTACGAGGTGAGAGCGGGCCAGCTTTGCAGGAGGCGGTCAACAGCTGGATGAAGAGAAAGCCATCGGGTGCAAACGTGACGCAGAATTTCACGCCATTCGATGTCGACAAAGTCAAAAAATCTCCGCAGTTCTTCTCTTCGTGAAGCAGACACGGAAAAGTGGTTGTAGATCTTCAGGACAACTGTCTCAATGTCCACAGATAGCTGGTCACATGCGTGCTTGCAGGTGTTATGTGCAATGTGAGCTGGGCACCTTGCCTTAAGAATACGATCGTTGGCACTGCTGAAAAGTTGGTGAACAGAATGATGTTTACCAAAATTAACATTGGCATTATCTGCTGCATGAGCTGAGCTGTGACTGATATTTAGTCCATATTTTTCCAGAGAGTTCATTAGTGCTTGATGTATGCCGTTAGCCGTTTCATCACAGTCTTCATAAAAGTCCAGTAACTTGCACTGCACTCCTTCAGACACGGAGAAATATCTCACGCACACTGGAAACATTTTTTCTGTTTCCTTTGTTCGAGGCATCTGTTGCTACAGAAAAATACACAGGCTCACCTTCTTGTGGAGACAGATCGTCCAAAATATCTCGCACTGTTTCGGGTCCAAGCACGTTAATTGCGATCATTTCTGCTTTCGTTCGTCCCAAGTGAACCTTTTTCACCACATCTGAATCATTGAATAACTTACCATTAGGTTTTACAAGGCAGTCTGTGCTGTTGTAACTTAGTCCGTGTTTCACTGTGTGGTACACATATGCAGCCTCACTTGCAGCGATTCTGTCATTTTCTGCCGTGGATGTTGCAAAGAATGTGCTGATGTTGCTAGCACCTTTAGCTAGCGTAGCTTTCTTGTGCATTTCTGTGGCGGCATGCTGAGTCAGGTCATTCTCACCTCCGTGGCCGATAGAGAATTCCCGACGGCATAAAGTGCAGAAAGCTTTAGTCCCATCACCGCTGACAGGCTTCACCCACGTTTTTTTTGCCTCCCACAGTTTATTATAGCTGCACAGTCTTTTCTTTTTCACAGGTTTATCCATATTCCCATTTCCAAAACCGTTGCAAAACTAGCTACACACCAATCTCAGTCAAAGTTTTGATTTGACGTCCCTAGCTGATGTGATTGGATTGGCAGTACCAATCAACGGCACCAATCAGTCGCCAGAGGGTTAGGGTCAGGCCGCCTGACGCATGAATGAAATGTGATGACCTTATGGTGGTATCTGTGTAAAAGCAGTGTAACGTTCTTGCACGCCAGAGGGCAAACACAACAAGCAACACACAATATAAGGGGCAAAAGACAATCCTATTTAGATCAATATACGGGATGTCCCGGCTAATACGGGACAGTTGGCAACCCTAGTTTATAGCTGCAGACAGCGGTGCCAAACCAGGGGAACGCGTAGCTATGTGACAATAAGCGCTCATTCATCACAGCAGACTGGGAGATGAGAAGTCTGCTGCTGCAGACACGCCCCCCCTGAGAGTCACACGGTCTCTCACCTAGCGCAGGTGCTGAGACAAGCCGTGGGGGAATCATTATGTTGAAAATAAGATATTGTGTTTTATGCACTTTAAGTTGATTTTATAGGCTATATTTGAATTGAACAATAAAACGAAAGTGTCTCTGGTCCACAAACTGATCCGAACGTTGAATTTTGTAATTTTTTTTAATCCTTGCACCCCTACTACGTAGCCTAGCCTAAACTAATAGCTAATCATTAGCCTAAATGCTAAAATCGGTGCTTTGCTTTAGGCTACTCTGCCTTAGTTCAGCGTCAGTAGCTTCAGTTTCTGCATCCTGCTCACCTCTTTTAAAATATTTGGACATAAAATCCTCTCTGTCTCTATTGTCCTCTTCCCTTCTTCTTTTTGACAGGACAGAGCTGAAAACAGCAAAATACTTATTGACCTACATTAATTTGCTAAGACTACTTTTTTTTCCCTTTTTTTGACTAAAACTAAAACCTTCTGATCACTTCAACTGGAGAAATGTTCCCTGATTTCAAAACTTTGGCTGAAATGGCGCTTTAATTCCAGTGTCCAGTGTGGATTCAGCCTCCAGAACAACATCTAAACCTCCATGAGAAGTCGTCTGTCCGAGGCAAAAACCTCTGCAGCGATTCCACTATTTGATTATTTACAAACAGGAGATCATTTTGTTCCATGTGGAGCAGGAGGAATGTTGTGAGACGTTCAGGCCACAGCAGGTGAACTGTTCCTATTTTAAGTGCAACAATTTAATGTAATTTTTTTTATGTAGTTCTCTCTTCAGCTTTTTCTGATTGAATATTATTTAAAATGAAAAAAAAATTATATATTTTTTTTTTTTTTTTGAGTACGTTGTCCTTTTAAAAAACTGACTGGTAAAAATAGATTATGACCGGATTATGACAAAAATATCTAGTGTTTGGGGATCCATCTTCCACAAATGAACTGAACACACTGCAATTCCCAGCATTCCTAGCTGTGAACGCCAACACATTCCCATCGGCCATGGCCAACGATGACATCACGAAGTTTATAAAAAGGGGTCAGCAGCAACAGACACCTGGTCTTTTCCGGCGTTGCTTGGCAATGCAATTCATCGATGAATCCATGTGACTTCTGGGTATTCGATGCCTTATATCGCAAGGCCAGTTGATGTAATCTGGTCTTTTGGTGATTTTGAACACCAGGAGGTGTAGAGAACAACAAAACAGAGCGCTGTGTTTGTTTACGTGCGTTTTTAAAGTATTCAATGAGCTGCACTTCTAGTGAAAAGCTTTCCAGCTCAATCAAAACTCCCTCTCTGTCGGCCATTGCTCCTGGCCTGGATGTGTGTTTACAAGCTGAAGTAAATAAACTGTCATCGACCAGAGACGTCACTGCAATGGTAAAAAGGTCTGCGCCCCCTGCTGTCCTGGAGGGGAGTTGCTTCGCAACAACGGAGAAGTACAAAAGGAAAGCTTCTTGGTCAATGCTTGTGTGTCTGGGTGCAAACCTGCTGACGGAAAAGTATAAACTGGAGCTAAACGTTTCGTTTGCAAACGAAACATGAGACGTTTATAAATGAATGAATAACAATAAAATGAACACCCATTTTCTTTCTCTTGTGAAAAGGCTAAATAACTCAAATTGTTGGCTAAAACATCCCTAGAATTAGAACCAAACATGGAGAAGCAGCTTTCAGCTTCTATGCTCCTCTAATCTGGAACAAACTTTCAGACGACTGCAAAGCTGCTGAAACACTGAGTTCTTTTAAATCAAGGCTAAAAACGTATCTGTTTAGAGCTGCCTTTGAGTAATGCTTTCATGTATGATTTGTTTATGCGTCTTGCTATTTTTATTTGATCCCCTAATTATGTGAATCACCTTGAATCACCTTGTTGTTGAAAGTGTTGCTATACAAATAAAATTGCCTTGCCTTGTGAAACTTTACAAAACGCCGACGCATGCGTTCAGACTGCAGGTCCAGACATCTGGGCTGCTTTCTCCTCTTTCTGCCCAGCAGTCACACATTCCAGGACACCTTCCTTCCTTCTCTCTCTCTGTGTCCCCACTGCTGGATCTCCAGCACCGACCGTCGTCTCAACCGTTCTTCAGTGCTGCTGTTTGCGCCGCTCTTCATCCCTCTGAGCACCAGCGAACACACACACACACACACACACACACCCAGTCCTCCACGCCGGTTGAGCTGCCATTTTTACGCCATCTGCTCCCATCAGGAGAGGCTGATCGATGCGCTGCCTCGTACATAACAGCTACAGGGATGACTCATCGACATCCCGCAGTGAGAAACTATCAGCGTTGTGTTGCAGGAGAAACCTGCTACCACTCTCTCCTCGCCCTTACCAACCAGTCGACTCGTTTCTCCTGTAAGAATCATTGTAATTCACCTTCGCTGACCTCCCAAACGGCTTCGGACCTCTGTTCATTATCAGCCAATAAAACACACAATACTATCAGGAAGAAAACATCCACAGCTCAAAGGAAAAATGTTTTCTGCCACTGTTGAATTTGAGCAGCAGTATGTATTTTCATACCAGAAAGCATCTGTCCCAGTGTGTTGGATTATGGCGCTGCCTCTGAACGCTGAGATGGGATCAGATTGCTCATCGACATGCAAATGAACGGGGCCGACCTGCCCGAAGCTCAGATCGTCGGGCTTCGTTTCCTCTCTCTGTGATTTTTAACTCATCACGGAGAGCTCAGACTAACACTGTCCCCCTCTACTAGGGGTGGGAGGATCGATCTAAAAATGTCGATAGTATCGATACTAATGTTGGTATTGGGTATTGATCGATACTTGTGTGATGAGATCGATTCTTAAAGTTTCAGTTTCTGTTCTGTGACTGACTGGCCGTATTGTTTATTTATTTGCACAACTTACTTACATTTCGAATTGAGAAAAAAAAAAAAAAAAAGTTAGTTGCAAATGCAGATTACCACCCCGAAAGGGAAATTTAAGTTTATAGTTTTTTTATTTTCTATAAACATTTCTGAGTTACTTTTATTAAAGTACTTTTATTTTTCTGACAGTAATTGCTAAAGACATGAGAAAGGATTTTCTCCAAGGCAGGTCAGTTTTAGTGAGTGAAAGAAGAAGCTCAATAAAACAGAAAAATTTAAACAATATTTCTGAGTCACTTAAAGTGTTTTTATTTGCCTGAAAACTTTGTCCTGTGTTTTGTTATCATCATAAACATGATTAATTCAAGGAAAATAATTAATTAATCATGAAAATTCAACTTTTCAGACAAATTTGCGCATTGATGATGCATTCACTTAATAAATGGTGATAGACAACGGACCAGAGAGAGAAATATGTCCGGTAGACGGACATATTTCTCTCTCTGGTCCGTTGTCTAACTTCCCTGTTTCGGTTCCTGGTTTCCCCGATTTTGTAACTACCTGTGTTTTGTTCTTTTGTTAAATTAAATCATTTTTCTTTATTTACTGCTTTTGGGTCCTTTAATTAGCAGCTAGCAAAAAAAAAAAAAAAAAAACAAAAAAAAAACGGTTAAATATGCTTTGCATCCTTGATTGGCATAAATCACTGGGATTTCAAGAATCCTTAGCTTTCCGGTGTTGTATAATATGTATGTGTACGTGGAAACAGTGTCTTTAAAAAATAAAAAATGAAAGCATAACATTGTTACATTAGGAAGCAAACAAATTAATCGTGTTTTTTGCTTTCTTTTTTCATTTCAAACATCCAGTGACTTTTACCTTGAAAGCAAACCTCGATGCAACCATAATCTGCGTGTAACTGAGTTGTATAATTTGGCCGAATAAAGCAAACATTTTCGATGACAGAGTGACCGCACATCCTGTTCTTGTGGCTCAGAATAGACGAGAAAAATAAATAAAAAATAAGTCGACGCCGCTGCTTTAAAAGGGTTCGTTTGATTTTAAGGTGAGGTCACAGTACCTGCAGGTGAAACACTCAGTTCCCAACCTTCAGAGGAGCAGAGAGGCTCCAACTGTGCCGCTACTAGATCCGCTTCGCCACAGTCAGCTCTACATGCAGGTACCCCTGTTTTTTTACTCCTCCAGGTTACTTTATCATAGCAGAATGAGGGAACCCATGTCTCCAGAACCCACTCCCTTTCATCTCTTCATTCATAGAACTGCCCAGAGTGCTGTATCAAAGCAGATTTGTAGAAAGTTGAGTGGAAGGAAAAAGTGCTTCAACAACGGGGATGAGCCTCGACAGAGTTGTTGTGCAGAATCCATTTAATAGCCACTACTTAAACATGGGACACAAGCATCTGACCTGGGCTGAGGAGAACCAGAACCAGACTGCTTGCTCAGTGGTCCAAAGTCATCGTTTCAGATGAAAGTAAAGTTTTCATTTTGAAATCAAGGTCCCAGATTCTGGAAGTTTCTTGAAGTCCACAGTCGGTGATGTTCTGGGTCGCCATGTCATCTTCTGGTTCTGGTCCACTGGGTTTAATTAGGTCTACAGTCAGCTCGGCCAACTACCGGGACATTTTACAGCTCCTCATGCCTCCTTCCTTCAGCAGCACTCGGTACCAACCCACACTGCCACAGGTACCAAAAGCTGCTCTAAGGATCACGATTGGCCCAAACCGTGCTGACCAGCACCCCGACAAGGATCTATGGAGTCAAGAAGATGATGAGGCACCAGAACCAACGATGTAGATGACCTGAAGGTCTCTACCGAAGCTCCCTGGGCTTCCAGGACCTGAGCAGAACCAGAGGCTGATCTCCTCCATGCCACGCCGCACTGATGCAGGAATTCATGCAAAAGGAGCCCAGACCGAGACCAAGAGCTGAGCGCACAGAAATGAACGTATTTATCAGAAGCCTTCATTTCTGTTGTTTTTTTTTTTACATTTTTTAATTTGATGTAATATTGAAATTGTAAGAGAAACTGAATTTTGGGGCTTTCATTCTCTGAGCAAGAATCATCAAAATGTGTAAAAATCCATATGATAAAAAGTTTGTTTTTTGTTTTTACACACACACACACGGGGGTATTGAATTAATCGTTAAAGTCACAGAAGGGAAACTAAACCCCCCTGAAGTGGGTCAGGAGTGCAGTAGAGTCTCGTCTGGGGAAATTGATCAGACATCAGAGATTCATCTGAAGACTGAAAGCTCCAGACTTTTCCTGTGTAAACCATCGATTCCCAGACCAGACCGGGTCCATACTGTCCAGCTGCTCGCTACAATGGGCTGCTGACGCTACGGCGCCGTGTGCACGGCCCTTCTTTGTCGCTCACAGAGAAAGATGATTTCCAAAATGTCAAGTAGTTTGTTAAAATTAATGTCAACCGGCTGGGGGACGGGAAATCAAAGCCTCCTCGGTGCCCACAGCTGCAGGTATTACACGAAGAGGGAGAGATGACCCGGCCCGCAATGGGTTCTGCAAAACAGGTGATTGATTGATTGATTTAAAACCGGTCGTGGACAAAGGAGCAGACAGTTGTTTCTGGTTCTGAGCTGAATAGGACTATTTTCTATCCTGATTTGAATCTGCCAGGTGTTGAACCGACAACCGTTCGTCTGCCTTGCTGACGGGAGACTCGTCCTCCGTTTCTAAAGGAGATTTTCACTGGGAGCCCAGTCTCACCTCAGCAGAGGCTTTACTTACATCTCAGTGTGATGAGAGAGCAGCAGCAGCACGACAACAGCTCAACTCTGCCCTCTACGGCCAGAAACGGTCACTGCATGTTACTGCCTCCCAACCCAGGGCCTGTTTCCCCTCCTAAAGGCTGTTTTTCCACCTTCTAATGAGACTCAACAAACACCTGACCACCTATTTTGAATCGGGGCTGCCGTTTGTAAAGTTAAACAGCAATAATTTGGGTTATTTAGCTTGTCACGAGATAAATAAATGGGAGTTTATTTCTCAAAAAAATATTTGCGTCCATGTTTATTTCTTTATTCGTGTATGAATGTCGCAGTTCCAGACTAAATATTTAGCTAGCAAGCTAATTATTTAGTTTATAAAATTAAATATTTAATTTACAAAGTAATTATTTTTTCTTAAAGCTAGATATTTATATTAAATGTACACATTAAATGTTTACCTCCAAACAAAATATTTAGTTTGGACCTAAACATTTAGCAACATTTATGCAAATTATAATAAATAAATCTAATTATACAGTAAGCTAGAAAAAAAAAAAAAACTGAACCATTGTCCCTGCAGGAAAACTACATCGTTGCTCCTCTTCCTCTGCAGAAGATGACTCATGTGTTCTGTTTTTTGAGACACACAGACATTTTGATTGATGGGGGTGGGTTTATATTGGTCTCTCTGTGCTTTGTGTCTCCTGCATCGTCAGCTGAAACGTCACCAGTCTTCTCCTCCTGACTTGTCAAAGCTGCCTGACAGTCAGACCTCGACGTCCTGCACCGATCGTCTTTAAGCTTCTCCAAGAAAATCAAGTGTTCTCTTTGCAGATCTATGATTTTTTTTTAAAAGATAAATTGTGAAGGAAAGAAAACCATCCTTTAATCCCTTCTATTGTCTATACCTGCTGGTCCTAGAGGGGGGGCTGGTGCCCACCTCCAGCTGTCATTGAGCGAGAGATGGGTGGTCCCCCCTGGTTTGGCCAGCAGTCCATCACAGAGACACACAACCATGCACAACGCACAAGACAATCTAGAGAGACCAATTAACCTAATAGTCATGTTTTCGGAGTACCTGGAGAGAAACCACACACGCACAAGCAGAACATGTAAGCTCCTTGCAGAAAGACCCCAGGTCAGGATTCAAACCCAGAACCTCCTTACTGAATGCAAGGCAACAGTGCTGCCAACTGCACCACTGTGCTGCCCCTTTAAATCACAGAGAAGTGTTTAATAGCTCCTGCTGGAGTAGGCTTTAAGTTTATATAAAGTAACATGTAATCGCCCCCGAAAGGTTCCAGTAAAAGAGAGGAAAGAACCCTGTACTTTTCAGGAAATAAAGCTTCTTGCAAAACGCCTGAAAATGTTCTAGAAGTCAAGGTAAGGTAAGTTGTATTGTACAGATTAGTAACCTGTTAGTTTTGGAACGTAGCTGTGGAGGACCGTCCCTGCCAAAACTGAGAAAATAACTTGAAACTGTCATGACTTTATACATAGGACCCAAATGCAGCAAGGTACAAATTAAATGATTAAATGGTAACAAACAAAGAACTTACAGAAACTCGGGAAGGTCAAAAATGGAGGAACAGGAACCAGGCAGGGAAATAAGACGACGAACAAGCGAGTTGTGACTGAGTGAGGACTGTATATATTCAGAGGGGAGAGTGAGGATGTGAACAGAGAAAGAGCTGAGGACTAATTAAGAGAAGCGGTTGCAGCTGAGTGAGCAGGTGGAAATAATCAGTAGGTGGGATGGAAGGCAGAGTGGCTAGAGAAACGGGGAGGGAGACCAGGAGCAAAACATAAGGACTAGACAGGATAATACTAAAGAGGAATTAAATATAACAAAACCATCCATCCATCCATCCATTTTCTTCCGCTTATCCGGGGTCGGGTCGCGGGGGCAGCAGCCTAAGCAAAGAGACCCAGACTTCCCTCTCCCCAGCCACTTGTTCCAGCTCCTCGGGAGGAACCCCAAGGCGCCCCCAGGCCAGCCGAGAAACATAGTCCCTCCAGCGTGTCCTGGGCCTTCCCCTGGGCCTCCTCCCGGTGAGACGTGCCTGAAACACCTCACCAGGGAGGCGTCCAGGAGGCATCCTGACCAGATGCCCGAGCCACCTCAACTGACTCCTCTCGATGTGGAGAAGCAGCGGCTCTACTCTGAGCCCCCTCCGGATGACTGAGCTTCTCACCCTATCTCTAAGGGAGAGCCCAGACACTCTGCGGAGGAAACTCATTTCAGCCGCTTGTATCCGTGATCTCGTTCTTTCGGTCACCACCCAGAGTTCGTGACCATAGATGAGGGTAGGAACGTAGATCGACCGGTAAACTCTTCACCACGACAGACCGGTAAAGCGCCGGCATAACTGCAGATGCCCCACCAATCCGTCTATCGATCTCCCGCTCCATTTTTCCCTCATTCGTGAACAAGACCCCCAGATACTTAAACTCCTCCACTTGGGGAAGGACCTCATCCCCGACCTGGAGGAGGCACCCCACCCTTTTCTGGCTCAAGACCATGGCCTCGGATTTGGAGGTGCTGATTCTCATCCCAGCCGCTTCACACTCGGCTGCGAACCGCTCCAGCGAAAGCTGAAGATCACGCTCCGATGAAGCCAACAGGACCAAGCAAAAAGCAGAGACCCGATCCTGAGGCCACCAAAACGGATCCCCTCAACGCCTTGGCTGCGCCTAGAGATCCTGTCCATAAAAGTTAGGAACAGGATCGGTGACAAAGGGCAACCTTGGCGGAGTCCAACTCTCACTGGAAACAAGCCCAACTTACTGCCGGCAATGCGAACCAAACTCTGGCACCGGTCATACAGGGACCTAACAGCCCGTATCAAGGGGCCCAGTACCCCATACTCCCGGAGCACCCCCCACAGGGCCCCCCGAGGGACCCGGTCGAACGCCTTCTCCAAGTCCACAAAACACATGTAGACCGGTTGGGCGAACTCCCACGCACCCTCCAGGACCCTGCTGAGGGTGTAGAGCTGGTCCAGTGTTACACAAAACTAACTAGGACTAATAAAGGATAAGTGTCAATAGGAACCTGGGAAAATAAATTAGATGAACACAGACAAGGGCAGCCAAACACAAGAGCACCAGAGGGAGACAAAAACGCAGTCGAAGGAAAAACTCAAACCCAAATTCCAAACACCAAAGGAACCCAACAGAAACTTGAAAATAAATAAATAAATGTGGGAATAAATAAATAAATGTGGGAATAAATAAATAAATGTGGAAATAAATAAATAAATAGAAAATGAAAAAATAAATATGGAAATAAATAATAAAATGTGGAAATAAATAATTACATAAATGTGGAAATAAATGTAGATAAATAAATAAATGTGAAAAAATTTGGAGCTAAATAAATAAATGTGGAAATACATAATCAAATACATGTGGAAATAAATAATTGAATAAATTTGGAAATAAATAAATAAATAAATATGGAAATAAATATAGCAATAAATAAATGAAAGGGGGAATAAATAATTAAATGTATAAACGAATAATTAAATTTGGAATGACATGGTACAATAAATAAATAAATAAATACATAAATGGAAATAAATGGAAATAAAAAATAAATGGGTAAATACAATTGAGAATAAACAAATATGTGTGGCAATAAATAACAAAATTAATCATGCATGTCCATATGCATTTATTTATTTATTTACAATTTTATTTTATTTCTACATTTATTTATTTGTTTCCACATTTATTTATTTATTGCTATATTTATTTACGAATGTATTTCCAATTTTATTTATTTATTTACATATTTATTTAAACATTTATTTATTTATATATTTATTGTCAATTTTGGCAGGCTCGGCCCTCCATACAGAGCAGGATCCTTCTGGAAAGGTACCACAGTTCCTGGGGAAATACCTTGCTCCATTTTGTCAGTTATAGATGGTCTAAAATACGCTGTAAATTCCAGTTCTGGGTGATGGAGAGAACTGGAATTCCTTTAGTTTGTGTGTACTGTAATTAAGCTACTTTTACCCGTCAATTTTTTTAATTATCACATATTCAATAGTATTTATTTTTTTCCATTCATTTTAAATAATATTCCATCTGAACAAGCTGAACAGGGAACTACATACGAAAAACGAAGTTAAACGATTGCACTTAAAATACAAACAGATCACCTGCTTGTGCGTAATCAGATAGTGGAATCGCTGCAGAGGTTTTTGTCATGAGGTTCTGGATTTTTGCCTTGGACTGATGACTTCTCATGGGGGTTTAGATGTAGTTCTGGAGGCTGAATCCGCGCTCCGCTGCCACACTGGATACTGGGATTAAAGCGCCACTTCAGCCAAAGTTTGGAAATCAGGGAACATTTCTCCTGTTGAAGCGATCAGAAGCTGGAAAGACTCTCAGAACGAGCCGTTTCCTGACCCACAAGCTATCTCTTCAGCGGGAGGAAATCCCCCAGCATGCACCAGTGGTTGGTTGAGTTCAGTGTCTAGGTATGAGATGATGCACAGATGCTTTCAAGGGAATCTCTTTTGTTGTTGGTTGATTTAGTTACCTGTGCTCTGTGCCTAAAGTTTAAAATGTCTGCACCAAGTGGTCAGAGGCGTGAATAGTAATCTGTCAAAATGACAGAAGGTCTTCAGATTTTTCCTTCACCGTTCTAAAACAACAAAAAGTATTCGGTTGATGTGACGCCTGAGTGAAATATCTTAATATTTCACAATCTACAGCTGTAATTAAAAATCCTAAATTTGCATAATTGAATTAATACAAAAAATATATATAATGTACATTTTATTACTTCGTTTTTTTTCAGACAAAAATAAACCTGGATTTCAGAATCAGACTATTTTGAGATTTAAAAAAAACAAACAAAACTACTGGTTGTAAAAACACCGTTTCACATTGCGTCATCGAGTCTCCACTGTTGCTCGTCGGTCGGGCTCCACCTGAGTAGAACAGGTTTTAACCTCTTCAATGGGAGTCATGAGGTCCGATCCTTCACAGAGTCGAACCACTGGTCCGACCGGGTCGAGTCCAGACAGGGTTCTGCAGCAACGCCTTCCATAATGGGCCCAAACCTGCAGGGAGGGGAAACTCTTCACACTGTGGAGGAGCTGAGAGAAAATACAGTGAAAACGTTTCCACTGAACGGCCGAGAAGGCTGAGAAAATCTAGAGCTCCTCTCCCTGATGCTGCTTTTATTATATTCGCTGTCGACACGTTTATTTCTTTTTTAAGTTGGGGACGATTTTGAATGCACCAACAAGACCAGGTGTAGACAAAGAGAAGGGCAGATAAAGAGGCGTTGGGAGAGATGAATCACGTTGGAGCTTTTTGTCCATTTTTCATGTTAGTCTGAGAGCCGGTTTAAGGCTGTTTAAAAACCTCAGCTTTTCTTCCATTCAAGGCATTGCAACACGTTGCCGTGGAGATTTATGTTGTGCAGAAGCCTGCACTAGATCAGGTTAAGGCAAGGCAAGGCAATTTTATTTGTCTGTTGCGACATCAGTCCTTTAATCCTAGAAATGTTCTTCAGGTGATAGATTAATCCATGTTTACATCAAGTATTATAAAGTTTTTGAACTTTACTGTTAAATCTAATGTAATTAGTGAGGCTGTAACGGTACATGTGGCTTTGAACTAAACATTTAGCTACATTGGACTACCAAAATCTCTGGGTTAAATATTTAGCTTGCAAACTAAATATTTAGTTTGTAGTTAAATTTTAAAAATAAATATTTACTGGGGAGCAAAATATTTAGTTTGCAAAATAAATGTTTAGCTTGCCACATAGGGATGTAAGAAAATATCGATATATCGCGATATTTTATTTCCCGATATTGTGTCGATATTCAAAAGCAAAGTATCGATGTTTTTTTTTTTGTGGAACAATTATTAATGATGACTGTCATCTTTGTAGTAAATTTAAAAGTATAACTGGTAGTCTTGTGGCTGTTTTCACCTTCTTTCCAGTGGATCAACTAGATCTAGTAATAAAACTGGATGTGTTGAAGTTTGAAACAGGTTGGAGTGTTTAGAATGATGAGACAGTTTTTCTACAGTTAAATTCAGTTTTAAAGATTACAATATATATATAGTCTTACTCATAGTAGCGCAATATATCGTATTGTCTCCCCTGTATTGCGATTCATTTCGTATCGCCACATTTTTATCAATACACATCCCTATTGCTCTATAAACCAACTGTGACATTTAGCCACTTATGACAGGCTAAATAACAAAATGCATTGCTGTTAAATTCTGACTCTGTAACTTTACAAACCAGACCCCATATGAGTGAGCATGGAAAATGAATTAAGTAAAAATAGTGAGTTAGATTGGGCAACAAAATTCCTTTTCCCACCCAAAATTATTTTTGCATGAATTGTTTCTATGAGTTATGATTTTTTTGCATGGGGGGGGGGGGGGGGGGCTGCAGAAATAATAATAATATTAATACTTTTATTTGTACAGAACTTTTCAAGATATATATCACAAGGTGCTGTGCTAAAATAAAACATGATAAAATACAATAAAACAGAACAAAGTTATTGATTAATAATATAATAAAATATAATATTATGGGCTGTCTGGTCTCTCTATATCACAGAGAAAAGAGCTGAGTCTGCAGCTACAGCCGCTTCTCAGTGCATTTTGGAGCATCGTTGTAGCTTCCTCAAGCCATTGATCTTCACATTAGAGCATTTCTGAAGGAGCGTGGAGAGATGCCTGGGCTGGAGTCAGTCTCAGACCATGGTTCTCAGCTGGTACAAGCAGATGACTGCACTTATTTCAGTGTTTTCTTTTTTTTCTTTTTTACGTGTCCTGTTTGGCAGAGTGGAGCTCAGAATTGGTGTCTCAGTACCAAGCAGAAGCCCAAAAGATTTACTTTCACAAGCGGAGCACAACAGCTTTTGCTATAGTCCTCCACTTGATATATGTGTGAAAAATCTTTATTATGAATTGCTGGGTGTTTTTATTTCCTGATGTTATGGACACAGAGACGGAAAATAAAGGGGAAGAAAGAAAGAAGATGAAGAAGAGAGGTAGGAAACAAAAAGGGAACAAAGAAAGGAACAAAGAAAACACAGGAAAACATGGAAGTCTGCCTCCATACCCACAGAACGGCAGAGAGAGGGGAAAAACAAAACAAAACAAAAAACGAAAAAGGTACATCGACAAAACAAACCTAACATCGTGAACTAAGAACTACACAACGCAGAGCGCTGATACCAGACATCCAACAAAGGCCAGGGCCGGTCCAACCCGCCAATGAACCGACCACGCACGGTGCACACAGAACAGGTGATCGAATGAGCAGAGACGCTGGAGCCGTATCCCGCCGAGCCACCGAGCAAGCACCACCCAGCAATCCTGAACCGGGCACCCCTGAAAGAGGTGCCCCAACCAACCAAGGGAAGACATCGGCCCAGCGCATTGGCCGACCGACACACATCCAGCTGGAGGAGCGACAAAGAGAGAACCGGCGGTGCGTGCAGCGCAGAGATGCAGCCGACATTGGTGGTCCATGTGGGAGCGTCGCTCTTCTCCCCGGTCCCGGAAACTCTGGCTCGCCGGGACCGCCGCCTGCAGCCAGATGGTGGAGGCGGAGAGGGCAGACCGGTGATCTGGTCCAACGCCTCCTGGCAAACCCTCTCCGCCTCGCTCCGCAGCGCGGCGAGATCCGGAGCGGAGAACACAGCACTCCAAGGATTTCCTCAGCTCCAGAGACCCACACAGGAAGGTGAGGAGAGGCAGCGAGTTTGGCCAGGTTGGCCCAGACGTCCTGGCGCAGGGCGGCGATCTCCCGGGCGAGTGCTGGGTCATTCTGTCAGGGGTGTGTGTAGAGTATGGACCCAAACGCAGACGTTGAGGAAGTACAGGATGTTTATTTAAAGGTGGAGGTGATGATGATGGTGAAGACGGCAGGAACGGAGATACAGGACATCGGGCAGGAACGGAGAGACAGGAAGACGACACACCATGGAGATAGAGACAACAATAGTAATGATCCGGCACTGAGTGAAGGGAAGTGATGGGTAATAAAGGCAGGAGGTGAGTAGGATCAGGTGTGAATGATTTGAGACAGGTGCAGACAATGAGGAGTGAATAGGGCAGCGTGACAGACATACAGACACAGTCATACGTTCCCTCCCTCTTAAACACATACATTCTTTATTAAATCTGCCAGTCTTGGTGAGACATTGATACCTAAATAAGTAATATTCCCTGACTGCAGTTGTGTATTAGTTGAATTCTGGACAGAACAATAGATTGGAAGAACTGTAGATTGTAACCAATTTATAGAATAATCTGAAACTTTTGAGTAAGAGTTTATCAACCCAATTACCTGAGAGAAAGAGGTTTGTGAATGCTGGAGAAAAAGTAATACATCATCTGCATAAAGACTGATTTTATGTTCTATGTTATTGCATTTGATGCCTTTAATATTGTGAGTTTGCCTGATTGCTGCAGCTAGTGGTTCGATAAAAATAGCAAACAGGGAGGGAGAGAGAGGACATCCCTGCCTGGTACCTCTCTGAATATAAAACCTAGATGATGTTTGGTTATTAGTCCTGATACATGCTGTTGGTGAACTGTATAATATTTTCAACCAGTTTATAAAAGAATTTCCAAAGCCAAATTTATGTAAGGTTGCAAATAAGAATTTCCAGTTAACTCTATCAAATGGTTTTTCTGCATCTAGAGATAATATATTAGTTTCAATGTTTTTACAATAAGAAAAATCTATTAAATCTATTAATCTACGTGAATTTGTGGATGAATGTCTCCCTTTTATAAAACCAGTTTGATCAGGATGTATTATAATAGGGGTTACTTTCTCTATCCTTTTTGCAAGGGCTTTGCAGATTATTTTAAGATCAACATTATTGAGGGATATGGGTCGATAGCTGGTAGGAAACACAGGGTCTTTACCTGATTTTAGTAGAAGACTAATGTAGGCAGAATTCATATTTGGTGGAAGTCGGCCATTTTCCTTGGTTTCCTGCAGCATTCTGTGGAATGTTGGTGCCAGAATATTTCAGAATTCTTTATAGAACTCTGCTGGAAATCCATCTGGGCCTGTAGCTTTTTTATTGCGCATAATTTGGAGGGCCTCCTGGAGTTCAGCCGCTGTTAGTGGTGAATCAGAATCAGAATCAGAATCAGCTTTAATGGCCAAGTATGACAGATACAAGGAATTTGACTCCGGCAACTTTTCTCTCCAGTACAGAACTTAAATAAGTGAAATAAAGAAATAGATACAAATAAATAATAAAGGATAATATATACACCAAACCGGGGTTATTTTACAGTGAGTATGTACAGCAGTGCAGAGTTATAGTTTATTGTTATGTGAATGGACTCACACTCTGTGACTACACAGAGTTCATCAGAGCGACAGCCTGGGGGAAAAAACTGTTGTTGTGTCGGGTGGTTTTGGCGTACAACGCTCTGTAACGCCGGCCTGACGGGAAGAGCCTAAACAGATTGTGGCCAGGGTGTGAGGGGTCTGTGGTGATTTTTCTGGCCCGCTTCTTGACCCTGGACTGGTACAGGTCCTGAGTGGAGGGAAGATCAGTACCTATGATCCTCTCTGAGGACCTGACTGTTCTCTGGAGTCTGTCCTTGTCTTTTCTGGTGGCAGGTCCGAACCAGACAGAGATGGATGAGGTCAGGACAGACTGGACTATTGCTGTGTAGAAGATGGTCAGCAGTTCCTGAGGCAGGTTGAACTTTCTGAGCTGACGCAGAAAGTACAGCCTTTGCTGGGTCTTCTTTCTTATACAGTTAATGTGGGAGGTCCACTTCAGGTCCCGTGTGATGGTGGATCCTAGGAACCTGAAAGACTCCACTGTGGGGACTGGCCTGTTGATGATTATGAGAGGAGATGTTGATGGGGGTCTCTTCCTGAAGTTCACTGTCATCTCCACAGTTTTGAGCGGGTTTAGCTCCAGGTGGTTCTGACTGCACCAGAGGACCAGCTGTTCCACTTCCCCTCTGTATGCAGACTCGTCACCGTCACGGATGAGTCCAATGATGGTGGTGTCATCTGCAAACTTCAGGAGTTTCACAGAAGGGTCCCTTGACGTGCAGTCAGTGGTGTAAAGGGAGAAGAGCAGTGGGGAGAGAACACATCCCTGGGGGGCGCCGATGCTGAGGGACCGGGAGCTGGATGTGAAGTTACCCAGGTTCACCTGCTGCCTCCTGTCAGTCAGGAAACTGGTAATCCACTGACAGGTGGAGGGAGGCACGGTGAGCTGGGACATTTTTTGATGGAGGAGCTCTGGGACGATGGTGTTGAATGCAGAGCTGAAGTCCACAAACAGGACCCGAGCGTAGGTACCTGCAGAGTCTAGGTGGTGCAGGATGTAGTGGAGAGCCATGTTGACTGCGTCATCCACTGACCTGTTTGCTCTATAGGCGAACTGCAGGGGGTCTAGCAGGTGATCCGTGATGTCCTTCAGGTGGGTCAGCACCAGTCGCTCAAAGGATTTCATGACAACAGATGTAAGGGCGACTGGTCTGTAGTCATTTAATCCTGTGACGCGGGACTTCTTGGGAACCGGAATGATGGTGGAGCGTTTGAGGCAGGAGGGGACCACACACAGCTCCAGGGAGTTGTTGAAGATCTGAGTGAAGATGGGAGCCAGCTGTCCAGCACAGACTTTCAGACAGGACGGAGACACTCCATCAGGACCTGATGCTTTCTTAATCCTCTGTCTCTGAAATAGTTGACGTACATCCTGTTCACAGATCCTCAGCGCAGGCAGGGGGTCAGGTACGGGGGTGGTTTGGGGTGATGCTAGGCCTTTTGTAATGGAGATGGTGGGGGAGGTGGAAGGTGTGAAAGTCGTTTCAAACCTGGAGAAAAAGTCATTGAGGTCCTCAGCCAGGCGGGGGCTCCCCACAGGGTGGGGGGATGGTCTCCTGTAGTTGGTCATGGTCTGCAGGCCCTTCCAAACTGCAGAAGAATCGTTGGCAGAAAAACGCTCCTTCAGCTTTGCACTGTAGTTCCTTTTTGCTGCCTTGATCTCCTTTGTCAGCTTGTTCCTGGCCTGCTTGTACAGGACCCGATCTCCACTCCTGTAGGCCTCCTCCTTGTCCTGGCGTAGCCGTCTCAGTTCTGCAGTGAACCATGGTTTGTTGTTGTTGAACGTGCAGAAGGTTTTGGTCTGCACACATGTCCTCACAAAAACTGATGTAAGATGTCACAGTGTCGGTCAGTTCGTCTAGGTCTGAGGCTGCTGCTTCAAAGACGCTCCAATCAGTGCAGTCAAAGCAGGCCTGTAACTGCATCTTTGACTCATCAGTCCATCTCCTCACAGTTCTTACTACAGGCGTAGCAGATTTCAGCTTCTGCCTGTAAGATGGGATGAGGTGGACCAGGCAGTGGTCAGAAAGTCCCAAAGCAGCACGGGGGACAGAGCGATATGCATTCTTTATTGTGGTGTAGCAGTGGTCTAAAGTGTTCATGTCCATGATGGGACATGTCACGTGTTGTCTATATTTAGGCAGTTCAAGTTTGAGATTTGCTCTATTAAAATCCCCGAGAATTATTAGCAGATAGTCCGGGTGAGTTTTCTCCACGTCTGTGATCTGGTCGGCGAGGTGATGTAACGCCTCCGTTACGCACGCCTGCGGTGGAATGTATACAGCGACCAGCACAAACGAGGCAAACTCCCGCGGTGAATAAAATGGTCTACAGTTTATGAAAAAAGACTCTAGGTGAGGGCTGCATGTCTTCTTTAACACTGTGACATCTGTACACCAACCTTCATCCATTTCATCCAGGACCATCGCTTGACTTTCTGATAATTTAGGTAGTGTTATGTTATCCAAAAAAATTTCAATTTCATGATCTGATGGGTTTATCTCTGGTGAGTATAAAGCCTTGTAAAATTATTTAAAGGTGTTGTTTATTCTTCCGGGATCATATACTGTATTCCCGGTCTGATCTTTAATAGCAGATATAGTTGTTTTTTCTTTATTAATTTTAAGCTGGTTAGCCAAAAATCTACCTGATTTATTACCTTGTTCAAAGTCTTTGAATTAAGAACTGGGTCTGTTTATTAATAATTTCATTTAATTCTAGCTTTGCTTAACAGATTTTGCCTAGTCTCTCTTCATCTAGGGAAGCTTCTAATGAATTAATAGTTTCTTCTAATTCCTGAATACGTTTTTTTTCTATTTTCTTTTTCTTTTTATTTGATGAGAATGAGATTATTTTACCTTTAATCACAGCTTTCCCTGCCTCCCAAAGAATGGATGGTGACGTAGCAGGTAGGTCATTATATTCCAAATAAGAAGCCCACTCTTTTTCAAAATATTTAATAAATTCTTTCTCCTTAAGTAATGATATATTAAATCTCCAATTTTTGCTTTGAGGCGTTTCTGTTTTATTTACTAAAGTTATAGAAACAGGAGCATGATCGCTAACAGCTATACGGTGTATCTCAGTGTCTGAAATGTCAGTCAACAGTGAGCTGCTGACTAACAAATAATCCAGTCGAGAATACGAATGGTGGACATTTGAGAAGAAAGTATATTTTTTGTCATTGGGGTAAAGAGATCGCCATGCATCGCAAAGTCCATAATCGCTCATGTACTGTTTGACTATATTCAAATTCAAAAATACTTTATTGATCCCAGAGGGAAATTAAGTGTTGTAGCTCATATAATTAATTCTTTAATGAGTTGTTGTAGATCAATTCAAATTCAATTCAATTCAAATTCAAAAATACTTTATTGATCCCAGAGGGAAATTCAGTGTTGGTATAGCTCATATAATCAATTCTTTAAGGAGTTGTTGTAGATAATGATGGCTGTGGGCAGGAAGGATTTCCTGTAGCGGTCTGTATTGCAGCGAAACTGAAGAAGCCTCCGACTGAAGATGCTCTGTTGTTGTGTGACTGTCTCATGAAGAGGATGCTCAGGGTTGTCCATAATTTTTTTGATTTTATGAAGAATCCTTCTTTGCATTATCATCTCCAGATTTTCCACAGTTGTCCCAAGAACAGAACCAGCCTTCTTTATCAGGTTGTTGAGCCTTTTTAAATCCCTGGCTCTGATGCTGCTACCCCAACAGATGACGGCTGAAGAGATTACACTCTCCACAACAGACTTGTAGAAGATCTGCAGCATCTTGCTGCAAACCTTGAAGGACCTAAGCTTCCTCAAGAAGTACAGTCTGCTCTGTCCCTTCTTGTAGACGGCTTCACTGTTGCGCCTCCAGTCCAGTCTGTTGTCAAGGTGAACTCCGAGGTATTTATACTCCTCAACCACCTCCACTTCTTCTCCCATGATGGAAACAGTGTTTGACTTATCCCTGTTTCTTCTGAAATCTACAATCATCTCCTTTGTTTTGTTCACATTCAAGGTGAGACGATTGTTTCCACACCATGTCACAAAGCGGTCCACCAACTCTCTGTATTCAGCATCTTGTCCATCTCTGATACACCCGACAATTGCAGAGTCATCTGAGTATTTCTGCAGATGACAGGTCTCTGATTTGTACTGGAAGTCTGAGGTGTACAGAGTAAAAAGGAATGGTGAGAGTACGGTCCCCTGTGGCGCTCCTGTGCTGCTGACCACCTGGTTTGACACACAATTCTTCAGTCTCACAAATTGTGGTCTGTTGGTCAGGTAGTCATTGATCCAGGCGATTGTTGAGGGCTCCACCTGTGTCTTCAGGAGTTTCTGACAAAGCAAATCAGGCTGAATTGTGTTAAATGCACTAGAGAAATCAAAGAACATGATCCTCACAGTGCTGCTTGCTTTGTCCAGATGACAGTGGGTTGGTTGAAGTAGGTGGATGATGGCATCTTCAACTCCAACTCCACAGCGATAAGCAAACTGCAGTGGGTCCTGATACGTTCTTGTTTGCTTACTCAGGGGTGCCAACAGGAGTCTCTCCAGGACCTTCATGATGTGGGATGTCAGGGCAACGGGTCTATAGTCATTGATGACTGATGGGTGAGTTATTTTGGGTACTGGAACAAGGCAGGATGTCTTCCACAACACTGGGACCTTCTCCTGAGTTAAGCTAAGGTTGAAGAGGTGCTGCAGAATCCCACAGAGCTGCTCTGCACAGGCCTTCAGGACTCTGGGGCTGACACCATCTGGACCTGCAGCCTTGTTCCGGTTCAGTTTCTCCAGCTGCCTCTTCACCTGACTTTTGGAGACAGACAAGTGGGAGGGGGAGGCAAAGGGGGTAGCAGCATTTCCTGACTTGGTTGAAGTCAAACTTGTGGAATTAGAAGAGTCCATGGCTGAGGTGAAGGATAAAACATCCGAGGTGTAACAGGAAAGCTGTTGATCAGAGGATAGTGGGATGTCTGTTTGGCTGGGAACAGGAGAGGGGGATGCTGAGCTAGTTCCTGAACTGAACCTGTTGAAGAATGTGTTCAGTTCATTGGCTCTGTCCAGACTTCCATCTATCCAATCTTTCCTGTCCTTAAAACCTGTGATCTTTCTCATTCCTGACCAGACATCTCTGATATTGTTCCTCTGTAGTTTGTTCTCCAGCTTCTTCCTGTATGCCTCCTTGCTGTCTCTGATCTTGACCTTAAGTTGCTTCTGTATACTCCTCAGTAATTCCCTGTCTCCCTCCCTGAAGGCTCTTTTTTTCTTGTTTAGCAGTTCCTTCAGGTCACTGGTGATCCAGGGTTTGTTATTAGGGAAGCATCTCACTGTTCTGGTGGGGATGATGTTGTCCACACAGAAGTTTATATAGTCAGTCACACACTCAGTCATGTCATTGATGTCCTCTCCATGTGCTTGGCAAAGAGTCATCCAGTCTGTGGTTGCAAAACAATCCTGCAGGGCTTCTTCAGCTTCCTGTGACCATTTTCTCACAGTTCGTTTTGTCACAGGTTGCCTCTGAACAAGTGGTTTATATTCTGAACAGAGAAAAACAAGATTGTGATCTGATTGTCCCAGAGGAGGTCTTGGTTTGGACGTGTATGAATCCTTTACATTTGCATAAAACAAATCCAAGGTCCTGTTTTCTCTTGTGGAGCAGCTGATAAACTGTTGAAATGTTGGAAGTGTAGTAGAGAGCGAGGCATGATTAAAATCACCAGATATTGCCACAAATGCATTGGGGTGCTGTGTCTGTAGCTTAGCAACAATGGAACTGATGACATCACATGCATTGTCGGCAACGGCTGAAGGTGGAATGTAAACAACTGCCAAAATTACTCTGGTGAACTCTCTTGGCAAATAATATGGACGAAAACTCACTGCCAAGAGTTCGAGATCTGGGCTGCAGAGACGACACTTCACAGTAACATGTCCTGGATGACACCATCTGTTGTTGACAAGCACTGCTACTCCACCACCTTTCCTTTTTCTGCTCGTCTTCAGATCTCTGTCTGCTCGTACAGTCAGGAAGCCTGGCAGACAGACGTTGGAGTCGGGGATATGATCCAGCAGCCACGTTTCCGTAAAACACATAACACTGCATTCACGGTACTCTGGCTGAGTCCTTGTAAGGGCTTGGAGTTCATCCATCTTGTTAGCCAGTGATCTTACGTTGCCCATTATGATCGATGGAAGCGATGGCTTGAACTTCCTCTTTCTCTGTCTCCTTTTCGCTCCTGCTCTGCATCCACGTCTCCTCCTTATCAACTCATCGGGGATTTGTGGTTTCAGTTGAGGTATTATTTCAGCTTTTGCGATGTTAATCAGCTGCTCCCGGCTGTAAACCACATTGTTGCCATGGTTACGCATCATAACAAATTGTCAAAAAGGGAAAAATTTACAGCAAAAATCCTTCCAGCTTCACAGCACCAAAAACTAGAAAGTATACAGGTCAAAAAAATGCAATCTTCTTTAAGAAAAAAGAGGAACCAATGTACAAAAAAACAAAACTTAATATGTAGCCAACAGAGCCTCTCCAACATGCAGCCACCCAGAGCAGCGCAATTCTAGAACAGATGATGATGGCTGTGGGCAGGAAGGATTTCCTGTAGCGGTCTGTATTGCAGCGAAACTGAAGAAGCCTCCGACTGAAGACGCTCTGTTGTTGTATGACTGTCTCATGAAGAGGATGCTCAGGGTTGTCCATAATTTTTTTGATTTTATGAAGAATCCTTCTTTGCATTGTCTTCTCCAGATGTTCCACAGTTGTCCCAAGAACAGAACCAGAACCTTCTTTATCAGGTTGTTTAGCCTTTTTAAATCCCTGGCTCTGATGCTGCTACCCCAACAGATGACGGCTGAAGAGATTACACTCTCCACAACAGACTTGTAGAAGATCTCCAGCATCTTGCTGCAAACCTTGAAGGACCTAAGCTTCCTCAAGAAGTCCAGTCTGCTCTGTCCCTTCTTGTAGACGGTTTCACTGTTGCACCTCCAGTCCAGTCTGTTGTCAAGGTGAACTACGAGGTATTTATACTCCTCAACCACCTCCACTTCTTCTCCCATGATGGAAACAGTTTTTGACTTATCCCTGTTTCTTCTGAAATCTACAATCATCTCCTTTGTTTTATTCACATTCAAGGTGAGACGATTGTTTCCACACCATGTCACAAAGCGGTCCACCAGCTCTCTGTGTTCAGCTTCTTGTCCATCTCTGATACACCCGACAATTGCAGAGTCATCTGAGTATTTCTGCAGATGACAGGTCTCTGATTTGTACTGGAAGTCTGAGGTGTACAGAGTGAAAAGGAATGGTGAGAGTACGGTCCCCTGTGGTGCTCCTGTGCTGCTCACCACCTGGTTTTTTTGGGTTTTTTTTTTTAACGTGTCCTGTTTGTCAGTGTGGAGCTCAGAATTGGTGTCTGAGTACCAAGTAGAAGCCCAACAGATTTACTTTCACAAGCGGAGCAGTACAGCTTTTGCTATAGTCCTCCACTTGATATATGTGTGAAAAATCTTTATTATGAATTGTTGGGGTTTTTATTTCCTGATGTTATGGACACGGAGACGGAAAATTAAGGAGAAGAAAGAAGGAAGATGAAGAAGAGAGGTAGGAAACAAAAAGTCAAGAGAGAGGGTGAGTTGAAAATACAAGAGAGGAAGGGGAACAAAGAAAACACAGGAAAACATTGAAGTCTGCCTCCATACCCACAGGACGGCAGAGAGAGGGGGAAAAACAAAACATGAAAAAGGAACATCGACAAAACCAACCAAACATTGTGAACTAAGAATTACACAACCACATCACACAAAAATAGATATGAAAATACAACAACAATGTCACAGAAAAACCCATGGTACCGATTAATCAAGCTCTAATAATGATAACCTCAGCCCAAGAATATATCCTTAAACACCAGAGACCCCAGATCTATGTGTGTGTGTTAGCATGCTGGTGCATATCAGGTTTCTCCATAAGAGTGTTCGATAGTTGGTGTGAGCAGACATCAATCCGTCTCCCAGGAATCGATGCAGACATGAAGGAGATCAGAGCAAAGACGTCCAAATTGTGTTAAATGCACTAGAGAAATCAAAGAACATGATCCTCACAGTGCTGCCTGCTTTGTCCAGATGACAGTGGGTTGGTTGAAGTAGGTGGATGATGGCATCTTCAACTCCAACTCCACAGCGATAAGCAAACTGCAGTGGGCCCTGATACGTTCTTGTTTGCTTAGTCAGGGGGGCCAACACGAGTCTCTCCAGGACCTTCATAATGTAGGCTGTCAGGGCAACAGGTCTATAGTCATTGATGACTGATGGGTGTGTTCTTTTGGGTACTGGAACAAGGCAGGATGTCTTCCACAACACTGGAACCTTCTCCTGAGTTAGGCTAAGGTTGAAGAGGTGCTGCAGAATCCCACAGAGCTGCTCTGCACAGGCCTTCAGGACTCTGTGGCTGACACCATCTGGACCTGCAGCCTTGTTCCGGTTCAGTTTCTCCAGCTGCCTCTTCACCTGACATTTTGGAGACAGACAGTGGGATGTCTATAGATTTCCAGCTGCGCTGAGTCCCTGCTGTGCTGAGCCTGTCTATTTCTTCATTTAAACCAAAGTTGAGGTCGCCCCCAAGAAGAAGTGAGCAATCCATGTGTTCAAGGAGCACCGAGAAGAAGGAATGAAAGAATGAGGGGTCATCAACATTTGGACCATATATACTGACAATACATAACTTTCGGTTATGTATAGATATTTTTACTATGATAAATCTACCCTCTGGATCTGTAACTGTATCTATTACTGTAAAATTAACATTTTTATTTATTAATATTGCTACTCCCCTTTGTCTAGAGTTATAGCATGCAGAAAACAAATTAGGAAACTCAGGGGATTTAAGATCAACTGCAGCTGAGGTTGATTTATGGGTTTCTTGTAATAAGACGACATCTGCCTTCAATCTTTTAAGCTGGTTAAAAGTCTTAACTCTTTTCTCTCTGGTGCCAGCTCCATGAACATTCCACGTGACAAACCTTGGAGTAGCCATAGTTTTGAGACTATAGTTGGAAAGTCCATATCACCATAGAAACAGATAAACACAGGTGCATTATTAGTTTATGCTTGGGGTTGCCTGATTGAAAATCCAAAAGCGGAGATATAAGAAACAGAAAAATAGAAGAAAGTCGCGAAGGTGTTAAGGGTGAGGGAGAAATAAATAGTTATGTTATGAAAAAATTATCTGTGTGTATGTGTGATTGATAAAAGAAGAAAAAAGGAGTGACAAAGACATGTGAAGATGAGAAAAGAAAAAATAGCCAGTATCCCAGTGCTTAACCCTGGCCCCGCCCACAATGAGTAATGTAAACAACTTTACAACTCTTATCTGACCAGTGTTACATGACTAATAAAGCCAAGGAGTAAGCTGGGGGTCCCTGAACAGCTGCCCATTAACATACAGTTTATCTACTGCTACTGTAGCTCTGGTGCCTTCAATGATATATTTCAGTGTTTTATGAATGTGGACAGGATGAAGCAGTAGATGGACCAGGGCTTCATCTGAGGCATCACTGCAGTCAGCGGGGATGAAGAAAGAGGTTCGTCTCGGTTCTGCCTAAAACCAGATCCTGGATATAAGCAGTGTTTTTTTCCAATAATGTAGGTGCATTATTTCAATTTTATTTGTTTTGTTTTTTTAAAGCCGATTGCTCACCAGATACTGTCACCCCCAAGCCAGTTGCCCATAACCTGTGGTTCCTAAAACCAGATTACTAATCCCAAATTAGCTGCTTTACAGTCCTTGACTGTTTTAAGAATTCTGAGGGGGGAGAAATCACACGCCAGAGTGTGCAAAAAGCAAAACGTCTCATATATTTACACACATTAACACATACATAGTGGCACAAACGATTGTCCCTCCCCTTCTTGTACTAAAGCTTCTCTGGTGAAAGCAGCGCTGGCTGCAGCCGAAACTGTTAATGCGTTCAGCAACCACATGCCGGTGTAAGCCATGCCCCTTCCAGCTTCATTTTAATCCTATCACCGTCGTCACTCTGCACAGCGGTCACATGCGGATGTTTCGTGCATTAGAGTAATTACAGTAACATCATCTCCTCAACCTTTTTTTTCTTTATTATTATCATTATTTTTCCCATCAGGCCTAGAGGCGCCGGCGGCCACTGTCACTCGTTTGACTTTAACACGCTTGGCATGCCATCTGTGAGGCCAAAGCCTTTAATCAGCCTTAAATCCAGCAGACGGTGCATCAAAGGTCCTTAACAGCTTAAATGGCACAAACGGAGCACTTTCACACACATTCACACATCAGCCTGGGGATACGCTTTTTACTCCGGCTTGGGATAATTACGTCTGTGGGACATTGGTGTCTCTTAATGACAATCATTAGTGATGTTGAAGTATGCAGTCATACCTCCACAGCATTTAGAACAACTTAGAAATGACTATAAGAATGACTTGTGAGACTAAAAGCTACATTCATTACTGGAAATAAACAGCTATGAAGGAGAAACAGATGTTAGCTTGGATTCCACATGAGCAGCCTGAGGCAGAAATGATTGTAAATGTCTTCCATATCTCCTCTATCTTCTTTACAGCAGCGATTATTTATGTCTTCTCTGTGAGTCAGTGAGATATTAGAATGGATATGAGACGGATAACTTCACTAAGTCGTGGTCTAGGAGGTGGTGGACCTTTTTTCCCCCTTGCAGACCCTACAGCTGGGGCCATGGCCTGGGAAGAGTGTTGCACTCACACCTGTTGGCAGGTTTCTCATCTACCTCTGAGTGTATGAGGGGCTATAATCCATCCATCCATCAGCCATCCATCAATCAATAAGCCATCCATCTATCCATCCATCCATCCATCCAAGGAAACATCCATCTATCTATCCATCCATCCATCCATCCAAGGAAACATCCATCTATCCATCCATCCATCCATCCAAGGAAACATCCATCCATCCGTCCATCCAAGAAACCATCCATCCATCCAAGGAAACATCCATCCATCCGTCCATCCAAGGAACCATCCGTCCATCCCTCCATCCAAGGAACCATCCGTCCATCCGTTCATCCAAGGAAACATCCATCCATCCATCCATCAGCCATCCATCCATCTATCCATCCATCCATCCAAGGAAGCATCCATCTATCCATCCATCCATCCATCCATCCAAGGAAACATCCATCTATCCATCCATCCATCCATCCATCCATCCAAGGAAACATCCATCCATCCATCCATCCATCCATCCATCCAAGGAAACATCCATCCATCGTCCATCCAAGGAACCATCCGTCCATCCGTTCATCCAAGGAAACATCCATCCATCAGCCATCCATCCATCTATCCATCCATCCAAGGAAACATCCATCCATCCATCCATCTATGGTAACAATCATCCATCCATCCATCCATGGAAACAATCATCCATCCATCCATCCATCCATGGAAACATCCATTTATCCAAGGAAACATCCATCCATCCATTGAAACATCCATCCATCCAATGAAACATCCATCCATCCATCCATAAAAACAATCATCCATCCAAGGAAACATCCATCCATCCATTAAAACAATCATCCATCCATCCATGGAAACATCCATCCATCCATCCATCCATCCATGGAAACAATCATCCATCCATCCATCCATCCATAAAACAATCATCCATCCATCCAAGGAAACATCCATCCATCCATCCATCCATCCATCCATGAAAACAACCATCCATCCATCTAAAGAAACAATCATCCATCCATTCCTCCATTGAAACATCCATCCATCCATCCATCCATCCATCCATCCATCCATCCAGCCAAGGAAACATCCATCCATCCATCCATCCAAGGAAACATCTATCCATCCATCCATGGAAACATCCATCTATCCAAGGAAACATCCATCCATCCATTGAAACATCCATCTATCCAATGAAACATCCATCCATCCATAAAAACAATCATCCATCCATCCATGGAAACATCCATCTATCTATCCATCCATCCATCCATCCATAAAAACAATCATCCATCTATCCAAGGAAACATCCATCCATCCATAAAAACAATCATCCATCCATCCATGGAAACATCCATCCATCCATCCATAAAAACAATCATCCATCCATCCAAGGAAACATCCATCTATCCATCCATTGAAACATCCATCCATCCAAGGAAACATCCATAAAAATAATCATCCATCCATCCATGGAAACATCCATCCATCCATCCATCCATCCATCCATCCATGAAAACAACCATCCATCCATCCATTCCTCCATTGAAACATCCATCCATCCAAGGAAACATCCATCCATCCATGGAAACATCCATTTATCCAAGGAAACATCCATCCATCCATTGAAACATCCATCCATCCAATGAAACATCCATCCATCCATAAAAACAATCATCCATCCAAGGAAACATCCATCCATCCATTGGAACATCCATCCATCCAATGAAACATCCATCCATCCATCCATCCATAAAAACAATCATCCATCCAAGGAAACATCCATCCATCCATAAAAACAATCATCCATCCATCCATGGAAACATCCATCCATCCATCCATCCATCCATGGAAACAATCATCCATCCATCCATCCATCCATAAAAACAATCATCCATCCATCCATCCATCCATTAAAACAATCATCCATCCAAGGAAACATCCATCCATCCATTGAAACATCCATCCATCCAATGAAACATCCATCCATCCATCCATAAAAACAATCATCCATCCAAGGAAACATCCATCCATCCATAAAAACAATCATCCATCCATCCATGGAAACATCCATCCATCCATCCATCCATCCATGGAAACAATCATCCATCCATCCATCCATCCATAAAAACAATCATCCATCCATCCAAGGAAAAATCCATCCATCCATCCATCCATGAAAACAACCATCCATCCATCTAAGGAAACAATCATCCATCCATCCATTCCTCCATTGAAACATCCATCCATCCATCCATCCATCCATCCATCCATCCATCCAAGGAAACATCCATCCATCCATCCATCCATCCAACGAAACATCTATCCATCCATCCATGGAAACATCCATCTATCCAAGGAAACATCCATCCATCCATAAAAACAATCATCCATCCATCCATGGAAACATCCATCTATCTATCCATCCATCCATAAAAACAATCATCCATCTATCCAAGGAAACATCCATCCATCCATAAAAACAATCATCCATCCATCCATCCATCCATTGAAACATCCATCTATCCAATGAAACATCCATCCATCCATAAAAACAATCATCCATCCATCCATGGAAACATCCATCTATCTATCCATCCATCCATCCATCCATAAAAACAATCATCCATCTATCCAAGGAAACATCCATCCATCCATAAAACCAATCATCCATCCATCCATGGAAACATCCATCCATCCATCCATCCATCCATAAAAACAATCATCCATCCATCCAAGGAAACATCCATCTATCCATCCATTGAAACATCCATCCATCCAAGGAAACATCCATAAAAATATTCATCCATCCATCCATGGAAACATCCATCCATCCATCCATCCATCCATGAAAACAACCATCCATCCATCTAAGGAAACAATCATCCATCCATCCATTCCTCCATTGAAACATCCATCCATCCAAGGAAACATCCATCCATCCATGGAAACATCCATCCATCCATCCATCCATCCATCCATCCATCCAAGGAAACATCCATCCATCCATACATGGAAACATCCATCCATCCATGGAAACATCCATCCATCCAAGGAAACATCCATCCATCCATGGAAACATCCATCCATCCATCCATCCTGGACCTTTGTTTTTTCTTTGACCACCGGCTTTCTGCCTCCATGGTTTATTAACGTGAGAACTGAGTATTGTATTTTATTTTAGGTCTCCATCTTCCAACAAGTAGTGACATCGGCAGAGTGCTGCAGCTCCATCTAAGTACATTTTTCTAATCCACCTCTGAGTGTACAAGGCGCCGTCTGATGGCCACTAGATGTTCAACCCTGCAGAAGATCAGAGGAAAAGACTCAGCCGATCGTGCCTCAGACTCCTGGAGCTTCCATCAGACACACGGCCCCGCTGTGATGGACATCAGCTTCTCTGCCTGAGGTCTAATTAATTACAGTCACATTAAAGTGACTGTAATCTAATAAAACTAATCTAATGACAGGTAACCTGTCAAATGACTGTGATAGCAATGCATTAAGAGCACATTATTCTAACAGTGCTGATGGAGTGAACATTAAACATATCAGATTTATAGTGACATTATGGAGTAATGTATCCATCCATCCATGTAGTGGGCGATATAAACAGTTTGATAAGGTAAAAACGATATAAATTTAGCTTACAGTAGAGGTTTTGACTATACCGGCTTACCATAATTACGCATGTTGATGATGTCATCAAGCTGTGAGCTACGTACTTTGTGCCAGGTACCCAAATACATACCCAAAGAGGATAAAAACTGATTTTGTATGACTTTGTTCGTATTTAAACCAAATATTAAAAGTTTAAATTTTTTCTATTCAACAAAAAATACCCTTTTGTGCTTACAGCATTTTTAGTTTAAATATGTGCAGCTTTATTTTAGTGCAACATAAAACGTAGGCTATAAATAAGTAATCAGCAGAGCAGAAATAAATTTTCTTTTTACATTTTGCACTTCAGTTCAAACAATTTTGAATTTGGTATTTTCTTAACATTTAGCTTGTATTTAATGTCAAATATCTTCATCTTTATTTATGCTATGGGAAATTTTAGCAAACATTTTTTATTTTCTTAACTCTTCGTAGTGATTACTTTGCAGCTAATGATTACATGTTAGCTAGCGTTAGCATGCAAGTTAGCATTAGCATGCTAGCTAATGTTAGTCCATCCATCCATCCATTTTCTTCCGCTTATCCGGGGTCGGGTCGCGGGGGCAGCAGCCTAAGCAAAGAGACCCAGACTTCCTTCTCCCCAGCCACTTGTTCCAGCTCCTCGGGAGGAACCCTAAGGCGCTCCCAGGCCAGCCGAGAAACATAGTCCCTCCAGCGTGTCCTGGGCCTTCCCCTGGGCCTCCTCCCGGTGGGACGTGCCTGAAACACCTCACCAGGGAGGCGTCCAGGAGGCATCCTGACCAGATGCCCGAGCCACCTCAACTGAGTCCTCTCGATGTGGAGAAGCAGTGGCTCTACTCTGAGCCCCCTCCGGATGACTGAGCTTCTCACCCTATCTCTAAGGGAGAGCCCAGACACTCTGCGGAGGAAACTCATTTCAGCCGCTTGTATCCGTGATCTCGTTCTTTCGGTCACCACCCAGAGTTTGTGACCATAGATGAGGGTAGGAACGTAGATCGACCGGTAAATCGAGAGCTTCGCCTTTTGGCTCAGCTCTCTCTTCACCACGACAGACCGGTAGAGCGCCCGCATAACTGCAGATGCCCCACCAATCCGTCTATCGATCTCCCGCTCCATTTTTCCCTCATTCGTGAACAAGACCCCCAGATACTTAAACTCCTCCACTTGGGGAAGGACCCCATCCCTGACCCGGAGAAGGCACCCCACCCTTTTCCGGCTCAAGACCATGGCCTCGGATTTGGAGGTGCTGATTCTCATCCCAGCCGCTTCACACTCGGCTGCGAACAGCTCCAGCGAAAGCTGTAGATCACGCTCCGATGAAGCCAACAGGTCCACATCATCTGCAAAAAGCAGAGACCCGATCCTGAGGCCACCAAAACGGATCCCCCCAACGCCTTGGCTGCGCCTAGAAATCCTGTCCATAAAAGTTAGGAACAGGATCGGTGACAAAGGGCAACCTTGGCGGAGTCCAACTCTCACCGGAAACAAGCCCGACTTACTGCCGGCAATGCGAACCAAACTCTGGCACCGGTCGTACAGGGACCTAACAGCCCGTATCAAGGGGCCCGGTACCCCATACTCCCGGAGCACCCCCCACAGGGCCCCCCGAGGGACACGGTCGAACGCCTTCTCCAAGTCCACAAAACACATGTAGACCGGTTGGGCGAACTCCCACGCACCCTCCAGGACCCTGCTGAGGGTGTAGAGCTGGTCCAGTGTTCCACGGCCAGGACGAAAACCGCATTGTTCCTCCTGGATCCGAGGTTCGACTATCCGTCGGACCCTCCTCTCCAGAACCCCTGAATAGACCTTACCAGGGAGGCTCAGAAGTGTGATCCCCCTGTAGTTGGAACACACCCTGTGGTCCCCCTTTTTAAACAGGGGGACCACCACCCCGGTCTGCCAATCCAAGGGAACTGCCCCCGATGTCCACGCAATATTGCAGAGCCGCGTTAACCAACACAGCCCCACAACATCCAGAGCCTTGAGGAACTCCGGTCGAATCTCATCCACCCCCGGAGCCTTGCCACCGAGGAGCTTTTTAACGACCTCGGTGACCTCGGCACCAGAGATTGGAGAGCCCGACCCCAAGTCCCCAAACCCTGCTTCCAGATTGGAAGGCGTGCCGGTGGGATTGAGGAGGTCTTCGAAGTATTCCATCCACCGACCCAAAACGTCCCGCGTCGAGTTCAGCAGCACACCATCCCCACTGTAAACAGTGTTGGTGGCAGACCGCTTTCCCCCCCTGAGACGCCGGATGGTGGACCAGAATCGCTTCGAAGCCGTACGGAAGTCGTTTTCCATGGTCTCTCCAAACTCCTCCCACGCCCGAGATTTTGCCTCAGCAACCATCCGAGCCGCATCCCGCTTGGCCTGTCGGTACCTATCAGCTGCTTCAGGGGTCCCACAAGCCAAAAAGACCCGGTAGGACTCCTTCTTCAGCCTGACAGCATCCCTTACCGCCGGTGTCCACCACCGGGTTCGGGGGTTGCCGCCGCGACAGGCACCGACCACCTTGTGGCCACAGCTTCGGTCAGCCGCCTCGGCAATGGAGGCGCGGAACATGGTCCACTCGGACTCGATGTCCCCCGCCTCCCCCGGGACGTGTT
This sequence comes from Valencia hispanica, assembly GCA_963556495.2. Classification (NCBI taxonomy): domain Eukaryota; kingdom Metazoa; phylum Chordata; class Actinopteri; order Cyprinodontiformes; family Valenciidae; genus Valencia; species Valencia hispanica. The sequence continues at coordinate 5,209,695 of OY747712.1, read as the reverse complement.
CAAAGTTCTGCCGGAGGTGTGAGTTAAAGCTCCTTCTGACAGGAGACTCTGCCAGACGTTCCCAGCAGACCCTCACAACACGTTTAGGCCTTCCAGGTCTGTCCGGCGTCCTCCCCCACCATCGGAGCCGACTCACCACCAGGTAGTGGTCAGTGGACAGCTCTGCCCCTCTCTTCACCCGAGTGTCCAAAACATGCGGCCGCAGATCAGATGAGACGACAACCAAGTCGATCATTGAGCTGCGGCCTAAGGTGTCCTGGTGCCAAGTGCACATATGGACACCTTTATGCTTGAACATGGTGTTTGTTATGGACAATCCATGACGAGCACAGAAGTCCAATAACAAGACACCACTCGGGTTTAGATCGGGGGGGCCATTCCGCCCAACCACACCCCTCCAGGTCTCACTGTCATTGCCCACGTGAGCGTTGAAGTCCCCCAGCAGAACAAGGGAGTCCCCAGGAGGAGCACTCTCCAGCACCCCTTCCAAAGACTCCAAGAAGGGTGGGTAATCTAATCTGCTGTTTGGCGCGTAAGCACAAACAACAGTCAGGACCCGTCCCCCCACCCGAAGGCGGAGGGAGGCTACCCTCTCGTTCACCGGGGTAAACCCCAACGTACAGGCGCCGAGATGGGGGGCAACAAGTATGCCCACCCCAGCTCGGCGCCTCTCAGCGGGGGCAACCCCAGAGTGGAAGAGAGTCCAACCTCTCTCGAGGAGACGGGTTCCAGAGCCAGAGCCGTGCGCCGAGGTGAGTCCGACGATGTCCAGTCGGAACCTCTCAACCTCGCACACCAGCTCCGGCTCCTTCCCCACCAGAGAGGTGACGTTCCACGTCCCGAGAGCCAGCTTCTGCAGCCGAGGATCGGACCGCCAAGGTCCCCGCCTTTGGCCGCCGCCCATCCTGCACAGCACCCGACCCCTATGGCCCCTCCCACAGGTGGTGAGCTCATGGGAAGGGGGGCCCATGTTACCTCTTCGGGCTAAGCCCGACCGGGCCCCATGGGTAAAGGCCCGGCCACCAGGCGCTCGCCAACGTGCCCCACCTCCAGGCCTGGCTCCAGAGGGGGGCCCCGGTGACCCGCGTCCGGGCGAGGGAACACTGAGTCCATCTGTCGTTTTCTTCATAGGGGTCTTTTGGGCTGCACTTTGTCTGATCCCTCACCTAGAACCAAATTGCCATGGGTGACCCTTCCAGGAGCAAAAGCCCCCGACAACATAGCTCCTAGGATCATTGGGACACTCAAACCCCTCCACCACGATAAGGTGGCAGCCCAGGGAGGAGGCTAATGTTAGTGTTTTAGCTAATTATTTAACTTTTTCTTAACTTTTTGTAATGATTACTTTGAGGCTAATGATTACATGCTAGTTAGCGTTAGCATGCTAGTTAGCATTAGCATGCTAGCTAATGTTAGTGTTTTAGCTAATTATTTAACTTTTCTTAACTTTTTGTAGTGATTACTTTGAGGCTAATGATTACATGTTAGCTAGCATTAGCATGCTAGCTAATGTTACCATTTTAGCTATTTTTTTAATTTATTTTTTTAATTTATTTTAGTGATTACTTTGAGGTTAATGATTACGTCTTTACACCAAACATTGAAAGTTTAAAATTTCTTTTCTATTCAACAAAATAGAAATCTGTTGAGCTTACAGCATTTTTAGTTTAAACATGTGCAGCTTTATTTTAGTGCAATATAAAAAATTAGGCTATAAATAAGTAAAATCAGCAAAACAGAAATAAATGTTATTTCTTTTACATTTTGCCCTTCAGTACAAACAATTTTGAATTTGGTCTTTTCTTAACATTTAGCTTGTATTTTATGTCAAATATCTTCATCTTTATTTATGCCATGGGAAATTTTGTGTTGTATTTTTCTGAAAAAGGTTGGCATTTAAAAAAAATTGTTTATATATAATTTTTTTATATAAATGAATGTTCCTTAAATTGCATTCTATTCTTTTTCTGAAGTCGCTGTTCTGCTGGTATGAATGAGAATGTTCCAAAAAAGTCATTTTGAGATATATAAACTGAAGAAAAGAATATATCACAATAAAAATTGTTACGGCACATGCTTCAGATTATAATCACAGTATAAATTTAAGGCCATATCACTCATCCCTTCAGTGGGGCAAAAAAAGTATTCGCCAGCCATAGATTGTGCAAGTTGTCCCTCTTAGAAAGATGAGAGAGGTCTGTAAATTTCATCATAGGTTCATTTCAACTGAGAGGGGCAGAATGTACAAGAAAAATCCAGAAAATTGCATTGTATGACATTTAAATAATTTATATGTATAATGGTGCAGAAAAAAGTATTTGGCCAATGACTAAAGTTCACCTCAATCCTTTATAATGTAACCTTGGTTGGCAATGCCAGGAGTCAAACGTTACCTGTAGGTCTTCACCAGGTTCTCACACACTGTAGCTGGTATTTTGGCCCATTCCTCCATGCTGATCTTCTCTAGAGCTGGGATTTTTTGATTTTCAACTCCCTCCACAGATTCTCTATAGCTTTGAGATCTGGAGACTGGCTAGGCCGCTCCAGAACCTTGTAATGCTTTTTACGTAGCCACTCCTTTGTTGCCTAGGCGATGTGTTTGGGATCATTGTCATGCTGGAAGATCCAGCCACGTTTCATCTTCAATGCTCTCAAAGATGGAAGGGTTTTTTTGGCCAAAATCTCACGATACATGGCCCTATTCATCCTTTCCTTAATACAGATCAGTCGTCTTGGTCCCTCTGCAGAAAAGGAGCCCCAAAGCATAATGCTTCCACCCCTGTGCTTCACAGTGGGTATGGTGTTCTTGGGATGAAACTCACCATTCTTCCCCCTCCAAACACGGCGAATGGTGAATATACCAAAGAGTTCTATTTTGGTCTCATCTGACCACATGGCATTCTCCCAATCCTCCTCTGGATCATCCAGATGGTCTCTGGTAAACTTTAGACAGGCCTGGACATGTGCTGGCTTAAGCAGGGGGACCTTTGGAGCACGGCTGGATTTTCATCCATGATGACATAGTATGTTACTAATAGTAACCTTTGTTACTGTGGTCCCAGCTCTCTTCAGGTCACTGATCAGTTCCCCCCGTGTTGTTCTGGGCTTTTTCCTCACCGTTCTCAAGATCATGTGTTCCCCTCCAGGTGAGATCTTGCATGGAGCCCCAGGTAGAGGGAGATTGTCAGCGACCTTGTATTTATTCCATTTTCTAATAATTGTTCCAACAGTTGATCTCTTCTCACCAAGCTGCTTCCCTATTGCTGATTGGTTCATCCAAGTCTTATACAGTTGTAGAATCTTGTCCCTGGTGTCCTTGGACAGCTCTCTGGTCTTGGCCATGGTGGAGGTTGGAGTCTGGCTGTTTGAAGCTGTGAACAGGTGTCTTTTATACAGATAACGAGTTCAAACAGGCGCCATTAATACAGGTAATGAGTGGAGGATAGAAGAGTTCCTTAAAGACGAAGTAACAGGTCCGGTAAGCGGCGGTAATGCCCCGATACTGGTGGCCAACTGCCAATAAATCTAATAAAGAAGAAGAAGAAGTAACAGGTCTGTAAGGGCCAGAATTATTGCTTGGTTGTAGGTGCTAAATACTTATTTTCTGCTCCATTATGCAGATACATTATTTTTTTTATCATACATTGTGATTTCCTGGAGTTTTTTTTGTACATTCTGTCTCTTACAGTTGAATTGTCTGCCAAACACTTTTTTTTCTTTGCGCCTCTGTACATCCATAGAAACATCCATCCTGGGTCTTTTCATTCTTCTGGCACTTTCTGCACTCCACAGTTGACTCTTTAGAAATGTGAGAACTTAGATATTTTATTTTAATTTCAGATTTCCCAACTTCCCCCCCTGCTGTTTTACATCTCTAAACGTTGTTTATTTGTCTCTCCTATGCAGTGATTTCTGTGGGGTTCAGCTCTAATCTCGGTGTGTCCTTGGAACCGTCCCTGATGGACGCGAGCCGCACAGGTTAAACCTCCACCTGAGCACGAGCTGCCGTGTTTTTCTTTTCCACCAATCGGTGGCGACGGAATCTGTCACGAAGAGGTGACATGTAAAGAAAAGTGGGACATTGTCTGAATTTGGGCCCCGGCTCAGAGGACGTTTCTCCGCAGACACACCTCGCCTCAGGCTGCTATAATTAGCCGCCTCTCTCCGGGCGTTCAGCCCGCATATGTTTTTTGGGGGGGACTGCCCGCACTTCCGTGTTGTCTGTCACCGTAAAGCAGGAAGCAAGGCGGTAATGTGTGGGAGTTAATCTGCGGCGGTTTACCTACAGGTATGTCTCTGGGCTGCTTTTTTATTTATTTGATTTTTTTTCACCGCTAGCGTCGGTGTTTAAACCTCCGCAGTGTTTCAGCGGCAGCACGCCGAAATCCTCCCCGGTCAGGAGGAGTGTTTATGCGGGGCTGTAAGCTCAAGAAGTGTGGTCAGCGGAGCAGCCTGTCTGTCTGTCTGGGTGTTAATCGGGTGATTTCTGCTTATCGGTTCCCGAACAGATGATCTGCGGCTTCCAGAGGGTCTGTATCCGGATAGCAGGTGAAGCGGAGCGGCGGCAGCAGAAGCTACATGGGGGCTAACTGACGGAGCTCTGCGGGAAGAGTCTGCGGTTCTTTAGCTCCACAATGCCAGCCGGTAAGCGGTGTGTGTGGCCGTGGGTGTCTGCGCGGACTTGCTGAAAGGGGGTCATGTTTCTGGGGGTGAAACTTGTGCGTTTATCGAGCTAATTGTGTGACAACGCCTCCGAGGTTCAAGTTAAAAAACTGGAGTGGTGCGTTCACGGACGCGCGTCTGTGTGGGATTACCTGTTGTCTGTGTAATTAACGTTCCTAAACGTGGGGGGTCGGGGTCCCACTCTGGGCCGTGAAAAACCAAAACACGCCTCATCCGGAGCACCTAAAATATACATTTATTTTAAACTGTAAATATAAAAGTGGATTAGTGAGCCAGAGTCACATGACTTATGTTTAGCTGGAAGCCGTTCAGGAACCACTGGATTAAATAATAGATTGATCTATTGAACATATTGATTAATCTGTCAGGAACTTCCCAATAAATACAACGATGCAGGTGATATGAAATGAAAGTAAATGTTCAAGGGAAAATCTTTAAGTTTGGGGAAAAAAAATGCAAATTGAACTAGTAACACATAGCTGTTCTATGGAGGACTGACCCTGACAAAATTGAAAATAAATTAAACTTGGAAATAAGTAAATACATGTTTTGGTAAAATTTGAAATAAATATTTGGAAATAAAAATGATTATCAATTTCCTTATTCATTCATTTATTTCCCATCCCCGCCTGGCAGGATCAGTCCTCCATGTTGTCCCCTTGGACTTTAGACAAATGAAAATACCTCAAACGATTTTATTTTCATTATAAGATTTTGCATTAGGTTTTTTTTTTCTTGTGCAGTTAATTTTTATTTTAACAGCAAAGTATTACAGTAAAAAAGGCAACAGTGGTAAAGAAATATAAAAAAATGGTTTATAATAAAACATATTAGAAAAAAAAGTCAAGCATGAAAAAGTATTAAAAATTTCTGAAAATTAAAATAAAGGTGGTAGTAGTTGTTACAACAAATATAGAATAATAATTAAAATATTGAAACATTTATAACGGTGATGAAATGAATTAGTTAACTAAAATTATAAATTAAAGCCATGAAAGTCATAAAATATCCTCAAATTACAAAAAAAGTTATAAAACATCCTAGTTATGTATTAGTAAAAAAAAAAAAAAAAAAAAAAAAAATATATATATATATATATATATATATATATATAATTAAAACCAAACTTCTGAGTAGGGCATTCAAATTTTGCTTGTGATTTGTGACAGATGTATAATAAAATCCCAACAGGATGCAGGTGGTTTGACTGCCATAACATCTTTGTTTTATTAAGGAAGTAAATGTATTTGGATCCATTTGGAAAATGATTACTAACGGAATAAAAACTGAGTTTTACCTTTTTTTTTGCCTAATAGATTCTCACAAACCTTTAGTTATTGTAAAAGTATTCTAAAAATTCATTTAAAACTAGAGAAAAGCGGATTTCTTTAAAAAAAACCTCTTGATTATTAACTTCAGTTACAGTTTAGCAGGGATGTAAGAAAATATTTTTACGTCACGATATTGTATCAATATTCAAAAACAATGCATATATTTTATTTTTTATTTGAATAGAACCATTAATGATGACCGTACTTTTTGAAGTAAAATATAAAAGTATGACTGGTAGCTTGTGGCTGTTTTCACCTTCTTCTTCGTTCCAGTAGATCAACTAGATCTAGTAATAAAACCTGGATGTGTTAAAGTATGAAACATGTTGGAGTGTTTAGAATGCTGGGACAGTTTTCCTACCGTTAAATTCTGTTTTAAAAATCACAATATATAGTCTAACTCATAGTATCGCGATATATCGAATCGTTTTCTTTGTATCGTGATACATATTGTATGGCGAGATTTTTACCAATGCACATCCCTACTGTTTAGGACACCTGAACGTCTCTTGGTTAATCGTTTTCCGGCCGACAGGCTCCCGACCGCTGTGCTGGGTTTAAAATCATCAGTTTAGCATAAAAAACAGGAATCAGCAGGTCGGGGAAACTCTCTGAACGGATTCTAGAGAGGCAGGAGTGTGTTGGAGGGATGCAACCGGACCGGCTCTGCGGGGACGCTCCGTTCTGCCCAAGGGAAATTGAACAAATGGGTCACTTCAACGGATGACACCAGAGAGCTTTTCATCCTCTCCAAAAAAAAAAAAAGAGCAGAAATTAGGAGGAAGGAAGAGGAGCGCATGCCGAGGCTTTTAATGGTTATTTTATCTCGCAGGTTCTGATTAAAGTGACTTAAGGGGGGAAACATCATTTCTAGGGTTTTCAGGGAATTTAAAATATTTGCAGGAAAGTCTCCAAAGTTCCTGTTAGTCCAGATATTAAACCTGCTAGATGTGCTCAGACTCCCTCATGGGGTTTAATATTTAGATCTGCAGAGAACCAGGAGAACCGGGCTTTTAATTTTTAAGCTGTAAGATCCAGACCATCTCTTTATGTTGACACAGAAAATGGATGTGAGGAACAGCTAAGGAACATCCGAGAAGCTATAGACCATGAATTAAAACTAAAACCTGCCTGAAATCTTGAATCCTGCTTCATGGATCAGCTTTGTGCAGATTTTCCGGGTTCTTCTCTCAGAGGTTCTACAAGGTGAGGATTTTTTTTGTTTTTTTGTTATGCAGATTGGGCTAAATCGTCGTTTTTTTGTTGTTTTACTTTGCCTGAGAGAAACTTTGTTCTGTTTTTAAAGCTTTTTTGGATCAAACTGGAATTAACGCATTGTGATTTCCATTAAATCCATGCAAAAATGAGTGTGAAATGCTTGGAGATGAATGCATATTAGGATGCAGTGCGTTGAGGCTCGGCATGCTTGATGCTCATTTCTGCAGGGACTCCCCTCCGTCTGCGTGGAACCGAGAGGAGAAGGACTGCAGGAGTCTGGACCGGATACAATAACATCATATCGTGCAGCTCCAGTGTATGATTCTGTTAGCAGAGATCTTCCAGTGTAAGGCTGGTCCAGCTGCTCATGCCGGCCGTATGGGTTCGGCATCCTTCGGTTCTAAACTGGAAGTGTGCGGCAGGTTCTGCTGGATGCTGATTAGTTCTGCTGTGACGCGCCTGCCATTGTTCTCAGGGTGGAAATAAACTGCTTCTGTGTTTGCAGGACATGATGACTCTCATTTTGGTTGGCTGAGGTCGAGCTGGATATTTTCATTTTAAAGATGAATGCATAGACTAGTTTTTCCAGGTCCTGCTGAGACATCAGATCTTTTATCCTTGAGATATTCTTAAGGTGATAGTAGGCTGATTTTGTGATTGCCTTAATGTGTTTTTCAAAGTTTAGGTCTGAGTCCATCACTATACCCAGATTTCTGACGTGGTTGGTGGTTTTTAGGTGTATGTACTGAAGCCCTGTGGTGACCTTCAATCTTTTCTCTTTAGCGCCAAAGACAATTACCTCCGTTTTGTTTTTGTTCAACTGCAGAAAATTGTTGCACATCCAGTCATTAATTTCCTCAATGCATTTGTACAGGCCCTTGGTCTTCTGGTGACATTCTAATATATATCTGTGTGTCATCTGCGTAGCTATGGTAACTTATATTGTTATTTATTACCTGTGCCAGTGGGAACATATAGATGTTAAACAGAAGAGGTCCCAGGATGGAACCCTGGGGAACCCCACATGTAATTCCCGTCTGCTCAGATGTAAAGTTACTTATTGACACAGAGTACTTTCTGTTCTCTAAGTACGTTTTGAACCAGTTTAGTACAGTGCCAGAGAGACCCACCCAGTTCTCCAGTCGTTTGAGTAAAATAATGTGGTCAACTGTATCAAATGCAGCACTGAGATCCAGTAAAACTAACACTGACATTTTTCCACTGTCAGTATTCAAACGGATGTCATTGATGACTCTGGTCAGAGCAGTCTCAGTGCTGTAGTGCTGTCTAAAACCTGACTGAAAGACGTCGTAGGAGTGGCTTTGTCTTAAGAAGTCATTTAGCTGATGAAAAACAGCCTTTTCAATGATCTTACTTAAAAATGGAAGATTGGAGATGGGCCTGTAGTTGTTCATTTGTGTCTTGTCCAGATTGTCTCTTTTCAGCAGGGGTTTAATTACAGCTGTTTTCAGTGGCTCTGGGAAAACACCCGACATTAAAGATGAGTTCACAATCTGTAACAGATCTGACTCCAAGATCTTTGAGACCTTTTTGAAAAAGCCTGTGGGCAGGATGTCTAAGCAGCAAGAGGAGGAGTTAAGTTGAAGTAAGATGTCCTCCAGATCTTTGCTGTTTATGAGATAAAACTGTTTCATGGTGTTTAAACGGATTTTCCGTGGACACTGTACATAACCTGAACCTGGCGTTAATGAACCAACCGCTTGTCTAATATTTTGGATTTTGTCTGTGAAGAATTTGGCAAAGTCATTGCAGGCCTTGGTGGAATAGAGTTCAGGTGCTACTGACACAGGAGAGTTTGTTAGCCTGTCGAGAACAGCAAATAATGTGCGAGCACTATGACTATTTCTGGTGATGTCAGAAAAATATGACTTCCTTGCATTCCTCAGTTGTAAGTTATAAGAGTGAAGTTCCTCTTTATAGATGTCATAATGAACCTGAAGTTTTGTTTTTCTCCATCTGCGCTCGGCTTTCTGACACTCCCTTTTTTCATTTCTCACCAGTGTGGAATTTCTCCATGGAGACTTTTTCCTTCCAGAGATAACCTTCACCTTAGTGGGAGTAATAGTATCCATAACAGTTAATATTTTAGCATTAAAGCTGTTGACAAGTTCATTGACTGAACCCCCTGACAGGGCAGATGTTAGAGAGAAGACCTGGTTAAAGATCTCACTAGTGTTTTCAGTTTTACATCGTTTTGTGATGACCTCTGTTAAAACATTTATGTGAACCGAAATTATACTCTCAAAGAAAACACAACAATGGTCAGACAAGCCCACATCACGCACAATAATCTTGGAAATGCCCAGGCCCTTCGAGATCAGTAAGTCCAAAACATGACCCTTGTTATGTGTGGGCTCTGTTATATGCTGAGTCAGGTCTTTAGACCCTTTGTTCTGGGGATTGTCAACATGGATGTTAAAATCACCAACAATAATTATACAGTCATAATCAACACAGATTATAGCAGTTCACTAAAATCATCATTAAAGTCAGCACAGTAATTTGGAGGCCGATAAATGTTAACAAACAGGGCTCTAGATGAGGCCTTCAGCTGTACAGCAACATATTCAAAAGAAGGAAAACTTCCAAGAGATAACTGCTTACACTGGAATGATTCATTAAATAAAACAGCAACTCCTTCACCTCTCCTGTTCTGTCTGGCCTGGTTGGGAGGTGGGAGGGCTTGATTCGATAGGAGAAACACTGCTATTCTGATCTAACCAAGTCTCAGTTAAAAACATAAAATCAAGGCCATGCTCATTGATAAGATCATTGATTAAAAATGTCTTTCCTACTATAGACCTGACATTTAATAAGGCCATCTTAACAGGTTTAAGAGTATTATTGTGCCCCTTGTGTCTTGGGGCGGGCTGTGTACAACGTATGTTTACTTTACTTAAAAACCTTTTAGAATGCAGTGCTCTGTGTTTTGACATAACTACATTCCTTCTGATAACTTATAAGTACATAAATGATCGAACCTTCTAATGAACAGGGTCCCAGCTTGTCCTGGGAAAAGTTCTGACTGCTGATATCCACGCAGCCTGGACCCTTAACACATCATACATCAGACTGTGGAGATTGTACATGCTTACGTGGTGGGGTAGGAGGGGGCCGGGCTTGTTGGCCTACCTTTGATTGTCCTGGTGTGGGGTTTATGGGTAAAGAAAACAGATTGGTCTGGGGGGTAGATCTGAGCCCAATGTTGACCCGCTCCATCATCTGCTCAGTGAATTTCAGGTGGGGGGAGGGGGGCAGTAGGGAAGACTGTGGGCTGTCAGGGGTTTGCGGGGACGATCGAGGTTCGCTGTCCTGTTCTTTAGGGTTGTTGAGGGCTTTTGGGGCAAATAAAGATCCTGCTTCTGTTCGAAGCTTCCCTTGAGTGAGGGCAGAAGAAGTTCTTCCCCCTCTGCACTCAGCTTTGTTTGGTCTTCCTTTTGAGATAAGTCTTTGTGTATCTCCTTTTTGGCTCCAAGCACAGAGGGATGACGCAGGAAGTAGAAAATATTGGAGGTAAACAGTCTTACACCTGACCTGTTCAAACTAAATCCATTTGCCTTAAAAAGATGTCTACGCTCCCAAAAAATCAGAAAGTTGTTAATAAATTGCAGTTTGTTGTCAGCACATGCAGATAAGATCCACTTATTTAATGCCAAAAGACGGCTAAATCTTTCTTCTCCTCTGATGGGTGGTAAAGGTCCACTGATGAATACTGCTGCATCCAACGAGCTCACAATGTTCAATAATCCAGCGAAGTCCCGTTTTAGGAACCTCCGATTGTTGCTTGGACACATCATTTGACCCTGTGTGGAGAACGATGTTTTTCACTGTTGGATATTTAGTCACAGTTTTCAGAATCCTCTTCTCCATGTCACTGACCATATCAGTCACACCTAAACTGCCTTGCAACAGAGACATCCCTAAAACTTTTCCACGCTGTTGACGGAAAGCAGTAGGAGGTCCTGTTTGTTGTATGGTGGCACAGAAAACATTTGGTTGCAGGTTCTCTGGTAAGATCAGAACTAAATCGAACTTCTTGGCCCGACACGGAGGGGAACTGACACTGAACTTCGCCCTGAACGCACCGTCTCCACGGTGGAACTCTGTGGCGTTTTGGCTGAGCTTAAGTACGGTTTTATTAAGGATTCTACACAAAGTTGTATGAATGAGCAGCTGATGAATGCAGCTGATGAATTTAAATAGAAAATCCTTATTTATGTAGACATACAGTAACATTGAGGTTCTCCAACTCCATTTCAGTCCAGCCCTTTTTATTTTACATATAATCAGAAGTTCAGTTTTTACCATCTGAGCAAAACCAACCAGGTGCCGTTTCTAACTTCAATTAGAGAAATGTTCCCTGATTTCTAAACTTTGGCTGAAGTGTCGCTTCAGGCCCCAGCAGGCGAAATGTTCATAATTATAATACACGTAGCCTAATAATCTGCTCCATGTGTGATGGCACGATGTGGATTCTCTGATCGGTTTGTTTTGATTCTATATTAAATAAAATGAATGAAAAATGAAATGCCACTGAATATATCATTATTGTCATTTTAAAAATTGATGGGTAAAAATAATTAGAACCATATTTTTTCTGACCCCGTCGGTCAAAATGACAGACGACAAAAAATGATAGCCCAACCTCTGTCAGCGTCATACAATCGGTCAGTTTTCAAGATGGCTGCTATAGTCTAGCGGGTCGTGCAGCTTTCGTCCGGTGCAACACGAGCCGAAAGCTGCAGCTGAAATTTTGGGATTACTTTCCGTCTTATCTGCAAGGGCAGGTCTGAAAATAAATAAATAAAATAAACCCGTAAATTTCATCTGCAGCTCCTGATTTTTCTGTTTTTTATTATTGAAGAATATCTGTTCTGTGATGTTCACTTGTTTTTTTCTCCATCCGTTTCTGTCCTGCCTAAATCCTCTTTAAATCTTCAAGATGTTCTGGATGGTTCGTCGCATGATTACGGGAACAATCCCAGGCTTCACAGTGTGTCTGTGTCTGCTGCTATCCTGGGAACGAAGGACTTGTCTCTTTCTTCAGCTCTGACAGGAAACCAGCTGCTGTTTTAATGGGGAATGTGTCTCCTGTTAAATCCCGCGCGGCTGCAGAGACGAGTCGGACGGATAAAAAAAAAAAAAAAAACAAGAATAGGAAAGCTTCTCCCTGTGGACAGAGTACCATCTTTGTGTTCTGGAGGTGATATTTCAGACTGCTGATGGGTCTGGATGCTGGTTTCTGCATCCCTGTAGGCCCTGTGTCTGCCGGATTGTCTGCTGATTGCATTAGTGGTAATGTGACCACAGTATCGATCGCTGATTGGTTAAAGCGGCAGGAGGAGGCAGAGGGCTGAAATAAGCCCTAGCAGTTATTCTCTGCTGCAAGTAGCTAAAAATAACTTCAGGAGCCATTATATGTTGTTGTTTTTTTAGGGCTACATGTTTATTATTTGCAATATCTATAGTAAAAGGAACTGCTTGGACAGCAATAAATATTAGCCATATTAATAGAGGTACCATTCCCACCCTCGGCTCTCTAAAGAAGGAGGGCTGGACCGACAAAAGCAAATGAGGTGGATTAGCAGAGGTTGCAAACCACTGATGATGTCATTCAGGCCGTGTTACTGCCTGGATATTGAGCCGTTAGCGTGTCATGGCTGTATTGAGACGCTCATACACCAACAGTCTTGAGTCAGAGGTGTCTACAGATTTGTTGCAAGACTGACTGCTACTTTTAGGTCCTCCCTGCGCACAGCATCACCGTCCACGACGACTTTCTGAAGATGCTTGGATGATATGAGTCATCAAGCTGAAGGTGAGAGCCTTCGCACGACTGAAGCCTGTTGCTTTAGTTGACCCAACACGACTTAGCCACAGAATCGACCAACGGCTCCTTTACTCTTCTTACATCGTTGTCGTACTGTAAGAGGCCGGCTGAAGTTAACTTTATCTTTTAATTTGAGCATTCATACCTTTAATCTCCCCTTCCACCGTCACCATAAGGTCTACTGTGCTTTAATGACTTGGCATGGTCCGTACAAAGGTGTTCCAAGTTCTTTAAATCTTTCTGATCCTAAGGTTTTAAGTCCTTTTTTTATATTATGAGGTGTCAGGGAACCCAGAGTTTAATCCAGCTATATGGAACCAGAGGTCGTGTTACCGGAATATTTTTCTATTTGACCAGTTTTTTTTTTTTCTTTCTTAAAACTTTGACGAAAAAATCTGAAGGCCGTTTGACAGATCAGACATCTGACCACTTGCTGCAGACATTTTCAACTTTACACACGAGGTACAGGTGACTAAATCAATCAGAAAAAAGGTTTCCCATGAGTGCATCTGAGCGTCAGCTCGGACCTGGACGCCGTTCTCAACGCATCTCGTTAACCGGGAGCTGACGGCGCGTTGAAGAGTGCCTGAGTTTTTGGAGCGCGTCTGTGTCGTGCCAACCACCGGGGATTTCCTCCAGCTGAAGCGATAGCGGGCAGGTTAGGAAACGGCTTGTTCAGAAAGTTTTTTTCCAACTTCTGATCACTTCAACTGGAGAAATGTTCCCTGATTTTTAAACTTTGGCTGAAGCGGCGCTTAGTTTCAGTCTCCAGCGTGGATTCAGCCTCCAGAACAACATCTAAACCTCCATGACTCTGGAGCGATCCCACTATTTGATTATTTACAAGCGGGCGATCATTTCAGGTCCATGCAGAGCAGGAGGAAGATGTGAGACTGAGTTCAGGCTACACCAGGTGAACTGTTCCTATTTTAAGTGCAATAATTTTTTATACAAAGTTCTTTGTTCGGTTTGTTCGGATTTAATAATATTTAAACATCAAAAGTTTCGTCGATTAGAAACCGTTGAGTCATGCTTTCTGGTTGCAGTTAAAGCCAGACTGGTGCTGAGGTCATCATGCGAGCTAACCCTGCTCTGTGATCCAGCAGAGATTTTACTGTAACATTTGCTGCATCTTGTTCAGGGAGAGTCATGCATTTTGCAGCAGAAAACCACATTTTCTCGACCGTTTGCTGGGGTTTGCTGAAAATGCGTTCAGTTCTGCGTTGATTCAGAGGCGCAGCTGTTTCTAATTCACACTTTCTGGGTCTGGATGTGTCTGCGGTCCAACATTCGTCGTGGTCCAGAAGCTCTCATTATCCTAAAGTGTTAAACACCTCCATTAAGTCATTATGCAGCAGAAACTCGCCGTCGCTCTGCTGCTGCTGCTCTTATAGACCGAGCAGCCTGATAAGCTCGTATGTGATAAGCAGAGATGAATGGGTGGGAGGATGGAATTATTTCTGCTGGGAGACACTTTATTTATCTCCCTTTTACTGTGCGGAGACCTTCATGTACACCCAAGCTTTGCAAAGAGCAATCTGCTTCCAGAAACAAGTGAAAACCTTCATTCCCCCCATGGTAAACCTGAGGAACTCAACGCTTTTTGCTTCTTAGAGCTGCAGCTAACACATAAGCTGACTGAATTGTTCTTTCTCTCCTGTGTATCCTGGCTGTAGTTGGTGAAAATGAGGCCCAAGTGAAATGTGAACCAGCTGTAGAGCTTCTGCATGCTTGTCCCAGGTGGAGCAGGAGTCTCTGCAGATGCAGAAGGGAATCAAACCGGATCAAAAGCGATGTTCTGACGCTTCGCCGGCTCATCGTCAATGCAGAGCGGCTTCCTGTGCTCTGAGGACGGCTCCTCCCTCAGTTGTTGCCTCTGATTAGTATTCATAGAATAAGACGGTTTGTTCCGCAAAGAAGGATTTTTGGCCTAAATATAACTTCAAAGCAGCGCGGGCCTCCCTCTGTTTTTCTCCGCCAGCCACGTCTTTGCAGAGCGGAGGATCTTTTATCTCCGTCTGCTTGTTGTGTGACGCTCGATGGGCTTGTTGCTTTTCAGCACTTTCTGCAAGGATTTTTACTCTTTTTCTTGGCTTGCTTTGGGTTCAGATGTTTGCTCGGCGCCATGCAGGCTGCAGAGACACTGGAACATGTGAAATATCTGCAGTGCGGCACCTGGTGGTTTTTGCTCAGATGGTAAAAACCGAACATCTGATTATATGCAAAATAAAAAGGACTGGACTGAAATGGAGTTTGAAAACTTCAATGTTACTGTATGTCTAGATAAATGAGGATTTTCTATTTAAATTCATCAGGGGTCTCATTTATAAAACTTTGTGTAGAATCCTTAATAAAACCGTACATAAGGTCAGCAAAAAGAAAATTCACTTATGCCTTGTAAGTTTCAGATCTATAAAACCTTGAGTACGCACAGCTGCACACAATTCCCGCTTTCTAAATCCCATTCTCCCTAGAAATGTGCTCAGGTGTTTTTGGATCATGTCCCGCCTCCTTACACACCCGCTTTCTGCCATAAACGGTCAATGCAAAGTGCCTGGTGAGAGGCGCAACGTTGAGGCAACGTTTATCTATATAGAGCTTTACTCAGCAAAAAAGGCGACCAAAATCCCAAACTTGGTGTAGAAAAGTTACTTGCGCAGTTTTCAGACCCTGTTTTGTGCGTAACCGAGCTTTATAAATGAGACCCCAGAGCTGGAGATTTTCAATTTGTCATTTAGGTGCTGAAATCCTGTAGGTAGATCAGGCTCTCTGTTGAATCAAACCATAGCTAATGTGTTTATTTTCATGGTAAATACTGAGTCAGAAACTGCATTGTTTGTTACTTTAAACTGCCTGGAAACTGAGTTTTGAAGGACCTTTCAAAGTTCTTGTCTCTCTAAATATTAGCTACTATAGCTGCTTTTCCATGTGGGGTCCCTCAGGGTTGTGTTTTAGGACCACTTTAATTTGTTTACAAAATGTTGTCAAAATTCCATTGCTGTATTTAAGTTTTTTTTTTTTACAAACTGGATGGATGGATGGATGGATGGATGGCATGGTAATAAGAGTTTAAAAATATCACTAAAGGTATAAATTGAGGGAAAAGGTTTGACTAACAAGTCAAAAGTTATATTATTACTGAAAGAGGTTTAAATACTTGCGTAAAATTATTAACTTGGACAGAAAACTACAATATAGCAATAATGAAATTGGTGAATGAATACAGCAAAAACAAAATTAGACAAATGTTATATAAATATTGCAATAATGAAATAAATATCTCAAAATAAATGCAATTATATACATGCCAAAAATAATACGTTTTAAACTGTACAATAATAATGAGCATCTTAAAAACACATCGAATTATTCAAGACAATCCCAGTAGAAACGAATGTTTTAAACAGTCTATATATTAGTTTATTGATCTCAACTCATCTATAATAATTATTATTATATTACTTTAATACATTAACTCTAATGTTGTAATTCACACATTGAGAAGAAGTTTCCCTATAGTTTGCTGGGTGACTGAAGCGTTTCTAAAGCTCGTTTCACTGACAGCTTTCTTCTAAAAGCCATTTTGGCAGCAATCTTACAGGGAGCTAGGATGCAGGTTGCTAGGCAACGGGCAAGAAAAATGTACAATGTAAATAATCGTGCCGTCAAAAGGAGGAAGGCTGTTGGAGGAGAAAACGTAAAAACAACCCGATTTTCTTTTATTTTATTGTAGCAATAACATGGAAATAAAGGACATACATAAATAGGAAATGTCAGGAAGCAAGGACCACATAAGATTCGTTCAACTAAAGTTATTACACTTAAAAATATGAAACCCATCAAAATGACTGCCTTGGGAGTTCTAGTTGTGTTTGTTTTGCAAAATGATCACTTCTTTCTTTGTCTAAGCCATCAGAGGTCTAATACTAATGTTCACTGTGACGCAAGTAGCTACAAACATGGCTACCGGTTGATGGGAGATAAGTTTAGCGAAAGTTTATTTTTATTTTTTATTTTTTTATTGAAAATAGGACAAATACGAAAATTGCAGAACTATACAATCAGAACATTGTCACAATTATCTGTATTATAATGAATCTATTCCTTGTTGTTTCTAAGGAGGGTTTAGAAATAGTTTTTTTCAAGGGCAGTCATAGTTCGGATAACTTTGGAGTTTGTGCTAAATCTAATACTGTCTATGTAAATATTAAATGTTGCTAAGAATGCTTTAGGGTTAGCTTAAATTTAGGGGTGTGAATGTGATACTTCACACCGTTGGATAGCTCTTCAGAGTCTTCATGGTGATGTTTTTTAATACCAAACAGTACATGTTTTTTGTGTAGGGGGATGTTTATACATTTTTGTGTATAGAAAGTTCATTGTATCAGTCCAAAACACTTTTGTATTGGATCATTTGCCAAATTGTCAACGTGAGACGGGTGGAAACTTTAGGCGACTAGTAGCCACGTTGCTAGCTTCCTGCTTCCTCTGTCCCGTAATGGAAATCATGCTTGAAACATGCAGGGCTGAATTTAAACTATATAAACTCAGCCAAAAAAGAAACGTCCTCTGACTTTCAACTGTTTTTACTTTCAGTAAACTTAATGTGTGTAAATATTTGTATGAACACTAAAAGAGTCAACACCATAAGACATAAACTAAAAATGTTTCACAGACATGTGACTAACAGAAATAGAATAATGTGTCCTTGAATGAAGGGAGGCTCAAAATCCAAAGTACCAGTCAGTATCTGGTGTGGCCACCAGCTGCTTGAAGTACTGCAGTGCATCTCCTCCTCATGGACTGGACCAGATTTGTCACTTCTTGCTGTGAGATGTTACCCCACTCTTCCACCAAGGCACTTGCAAGTTCCTGGACATTTCTGGGGGGAATGGCCCTAGCCCTCACCCTGCGATCCAACAGGTCCCAGACGTGCTCAATGGGATTGAGATCCGGGCTCTTCGCTGGCCATGGCAGAACACTGACATTGCTGTCATGCAGAAACTCACGCACAGAACGAGCAGCATGGCTGGTGGCATTGTCCTGCTGGAGGATCATGTCCGGATGAGCATGCATAAAGGGTACCACATGAGGGAGGAGGATGTCTTCCCTGTACCGCAAGGCATTGAGATTGCCTGCAATGACAACAAGCTCAGTCTGATGGTGATGTGATATACCGCCCCAGACCATAACGGACCCCCCACCTCCAAATCCATCCCGCTCCAGGGTACAGGCCTCGGTGTAACGCTCATTCCTTCCACGATAAACACGAATCCGTCCATCACCCCTGGTGAGACAAAACCGTGACTCATCAGTGAAGAGCACTTTTTGCCACTCCTGTCTGGTCCAGCGAAGGTGGGTTTGTGCCCATAGGCGGCGTTGTTGCTGGTGATGTCTGGTAAGGACCTGCCTTACAACAGGCCTACAAGCCCTCAGTCCAGCCTCTCTCAGCCTATTGCGGACAGTCTGAGCACTGATGGAGGGATTGTGTGTTCCTGGTGTGACTCGGGCAGTTTTTGTGGCCATCCTGTACCTGTCACACAGGTGTGATATTCGGATGTACCGATCCTGTGCAGGTGTTGTTACACATGGTCTTCCACTGCGAGGATGATCAGCTGTCCTTCCTGTCTCCCTGTAGCGCTGTCTTAGGCGTCTCACAGTGCGGACATTAGCCACATCAGCAGTCCTCATGCCTCCCCGCAGCATGCCTAATGCACGTTCCCGCAGATGAGCAGGGACCCTGGGCATCTTTCTTTGGGTGTTTTTCACAGTCGGTAGACAAGTCTCTTTAGTGTCCTGCGTTTGTAGAACTGTGACTTTAAATGCCGACTTTCTGTAAGCTGTTAAGGTCTTAACGACCATTCCACAGGTGCATGTTAATTAATTGATTATGGTTAATTGAACATGCATGGAAAACATTGTTTAAACCCTTTACAATGAAGATCTGTAAAGTTATTTTGGATTTTTACAACATTATTGTTGAAATACACAGTCCTGAAAAAGGGACGTTTCTTTTTTTGCTGAGTTTATGAACATCTGCTTTCCGTGAATCTAAAGCAAACGCACGGACAGTCGAAACCTGAAGGACGACGTTTTTAACCTTTTTTTTTTTTTCAGGTTGAAATAAGGTTTGGTTTGAAGCTGGGCCCCATCATGTGAGGAGACCGGTGACATTTACACCCCCACGTTTGAGCTAAATGGCTGAATTTCAGCCGCATGTCAGTCTGACCTGTTAACATTTTCTCAGGGAAGTGCACAGCCTGAATGAAAAATCTGTGGTTCTGCTGTGCTTCACCTCTCAGCTGTTAGAATACAGCGTCGCCTCTTTTCTGCTACCGACGGCAAACCTTTATATTCCATCTTTTCATTGTCTAGAAATTATCTTCAGAAGTGGAGATTTCTACCCATTGTTGGACTTTAAGGCTGATTATTATTATTATTTTTTTTTACTTATCCTTTCGGAGAACAGTTTGCACTCTAAACTCCATGTGACCCGTCGGCTCTGCCGTCTTTCCTTTTTAGGACGCTGGTTGCTGCTAACAAGGTGTATGGATGACCTCTGTTCTCCAAAGACAGGCATGGTCTTCGTTAGTAGTGGGCGATATAAAAGGCAAGGCAATTTTATTTGTATAGCACACTTTCAACAGCAGGGTAATTCAAGGTGCTTTACATGATTTGGTGATTTAAAAAAACACATAAAAGAAACACACATTACACATGATACACAATAAAGGAAGAGAAAAATAAAAAAGCAAGAGAGCATGAACACATTTCATACATATGACATCAAGCATTTACTCAAAGGCAATTCTAAACAGATGGTTTTTTAGTCTCGGTTTAAAGCAGTTCAGAGTTTCAGCAGCTCTACACTCGTCAGGAAGTCTGTTCCAGATAAGAGGAGCATAGAAACTGAAAGCTGCTTCTCCATGTTTAGTTCTGATTCTAGGGATGTTTAGTAGGCTGGAGTTGGAGGACCTGAGTGGTCTTGGTGGTTGGTACCATGACAACAGGTCTTCCACATACTTTGGTGCTAAGCCATGTAATGATTTATAAACTAGTAAAAGTATTTAGAAGTATATTCTCTGAGCTACAGGGACCCAGTGTAAGGACCTTAGAACTGGGGTGATGAGCTCTACTTTCCTGGTTCTAGTGAGGAACACGAGCAGCAGCGTTCTGGATCAGCTGCAGCTGTCTGATTGACTTTATATATATTTTAGGTATAAGGTAGAAATGATATATAAATTTAGCCAAAGGTAGAGATTTTGACAAAAACAGGCTGACTGCGGTTTGCTGTTTTCCATTTAATGGGAAAAGAAGAAACCTGTTGAACTTTTTCATTTTTAATTCAAATATGTGCAGGCTTAAATTTATATATTTAATTTATAAACGACAACAAATAACCAGGAAAGCAGACAATTTTGAGCTTTGTGTTTTCACAAAATTTAGCTTTTAATTTATTTCAAATATCTTCATCTTTGTGTTATGCTGATTTTTGTGTCGCATTTTTTTCTTTGGAAAAAGATTTGAAATTTCCTTTTTATAAGGCATTTTTCACAGTGAATGATCTTTAAATGGCATTCTATACTTTTTTGAAGTTGTGCTGCTGCAATGTATCTAGAAAGTGAGAATGTTCATAAAATGTTAATTTGACATGTATAAAGAAAAGAATATATCGCAATAGATATTGTTATCACACACGCTTTAGATTATTTATATATATACACTACTCACAATAAGTTAGAGATATTGTTATTTACATAAGTGCTATTCCTATGAAATAAGTAAAAATATTCTTTGATATTATGAGAAGAAACACCATTTTCATTAGTGTAATATTTGTTAACCCAAAAATGTAGAAAATAACAAAGGTTGCCCCAAATAACACAAATTGACAATGTCAGTAGCAGGTGTTTCCACCATTTGCCTTAATGACAGCTTGACAGCAGCGTCTCAAGCTCCTCACTAGCCTCATGATGTTGTCCTGAGGCGATGCGTTCCACTCTTCTACACGCAGTTCTGCCAGGTCACGTGGGGGTGGGGGGGTACGATCATCCAGTCTCTGCTTCTGCTGCTCCCAGACGTGCTCTATGGGGTTAAAGGTCAGGGGACATTGCTGGCCGTACCATATGAGGCACTCAGACTTCCTGAATTCGAGCTGTGACGATTCTGGCACGAAGTGGTGGAGCATCATCATCCATGAACAGGAAGTAGGGGATGATGATGGGTTCTATGACGCCTCTGAGGTAAGTATGTGCAGTGACTGAGCCATCTAAACTCAGCAAAAAAAGAAACGTCCTCTGACTTTCAACTGTTTCTACTTACAGTAAACTTAATGTGTGTAAATATTTGTATGAACACTAAAAGAGTCAACACCATAAGACATAAACTAAACATGTTTCACAGACATGTGACTAACAGAAATAGAATAATGTGTCCTTGAATGAAGGGAGGCTCAGAATCAAAAGTACCAGTCAGTATCTGGTGTGGCCACCAGCTGCTTGAAGTACTGCAGTGCATCTCCTCCTCATGGACTGGACCAGATTTGTCAGTTCTTGCTGTGAGATGTTGCCCCACTCTTCCACCAAGGCACTTGCACTGCAAACGTTCACGGCCGTGTCTTGGTGTCAGTGGAGTCACCTGCAACGGTCGTCTGGCATTTCAAGCCAAAGCGGTGGAGTCGGTTTCAAATATTTTGTCTGGAAACCCTGGTACACCTCACATCTCGGGCCTGCAGCTGTGTGGCAGTTGCATGACGATGTCTGAGTGCATGGGTCCTTAGGTACTGGTCATTGTTGCGGTCTGTCACTCCTGGGGCTCGACTCCTGGGTCTGCCACAAACTCTGCCAGTATTCTGTGTCTTGATGCAAGTCTGCTGATGACACTTTGAGACACACCAAGTTCACGTGCAACATCAGACTGCCTGCCACCGACCCGAAGGCTCGCTATGCCCAGGTGGCGCTGCTCGTCCGTTAGGTGAGGTCGTGTGTTCATGGCTGTTTGAAGGATGAAGTTGGAATGACTTACTGACAATAACAGCTTTTTAAAGCCACAGAATGTTGAAATTGATACCACATTGAAAAGGGGTTGTCTTTAGTATTTTTTGGCGTTGGCTCCAAAATGTAAGATACACTGTACACAGTGAGACCATTATGTGGAAAACACTAAATGAGGCGTGTCTATCACCCCAATTGCCTCCCTATCCCAAAAATCTCTAAAGTGAAACATCCACTGAGTCTCTTACGATATCCCTAACTGAGTAGTGTGTGTATATATAAATATATATAGCCACCAGTGCGTGCGCTGACGGCTCATCTGAGACCTGTCAATCAAAAGGACACGCCCTGTTATTATTCATAATTTCAAGCTTAAATTACATTAAACGGAAGAGTTGTCATGACGGTAAACATGACCTCCTATTAAACCTAAAATGTTTGTTTTTTTAACCAGGCTGTAAACATGTTTATTTCTGCTGTGAAGTTGGGAGACAATGGGAACTTGCTCCTTTCTGCAGCCAGCCCCTAGTGGATGAGGGGGGGAACTGCGATTTTTGTCACTTCTGCATCAGCTTCACATTCGCCCGGTGGAGTTTGCCCCTTGGTGTCTCCGCACCCACTTCAACAGAAGTGTAAACTTACCTTCAAAGTGACTAGGCTCGAGAAGGGGGGAAAACAAAAATACGAATTCCTCTTTTCACCTCAAGATCTTTATTCGTCTTTTGAAATAATGGACTGGTCCTCTTAGATCTATCATTGCTCCTTTAGATAGTCAATCAGGACATTCTTTTACCGAGACTTTAAGTTTTATGTTGGAATCAAGCAAACGACACTGAGTTGGTTCAGGATCATATTTACCTGACTGACTCCAGTTTGTTTTAGTCATGGAGTCCCTCAGGGTTCAGATCTTGAGTCATCTCTGTTTACCCATAAAGGTTCAAAGATCAGAATGCTACAATTTTGGATTTGTGTTCCAAGAAAACTCTCCAGATCGTAACCTCGTTCGGAACCTGTGGTCCGTCCTGAGAAACTGAAGCCAAGAAAACCGGTCGACTCCAGAATGGGTCACCTTCAGTCAGGATCAGGTCCAGAAGACCTCCATATGTGTTTGAGTTTATGAAACTGAAACCTACATCAAGTTTCAGGCTTAAAATTAGCCTGCAGATACTTCATCTGGATTACACAACTAATGAAACCCACACAAAAAAATTATATTCACTCTTTCTAAAATGCTGAAACCCTTCTCCTGCAGGTTGTCCCGGTAAATCTGCAAGAGTACGCTCCACTCAGGTTGATTGAAACGCTTTTAAGTGACTGATAATCCCAGCAAACAAACAGTTTCCCGTGTTTCTCCCCCTCAGAGGAGTAATTGGAGGGTTTTGGTAGCGCTTTAACTGCTCACGCTGATCTCTGCAGAGCTGCTGCTGTCGGCGAGGGGAAACACAAACACTGCAAGGTCAGTGATGACTGCCGGTGTCTGAGGCAGGAGGGTGGGGGTGGGGGGGGGAGAGGGTGGATACAGAGAGAGAGAGAGACGGAGGAGTCGAGCTCCACCTGGGAGGCCGTTTGCTGCTTCACCTCCAACGGGATGGATTCAGAGAACAATGAGTCGGGTAGGAGGCTGTTTTTTATTTTATTTTTCTGACTCTTGGTTGTGTGTTTAGACAGAGATGGAGCGAGGTAAGGCCGAGAGAGTCTGTGAACAAGCCCACGCTCGGCCGCGGCCATCGATCTGCTCGGTGAGGACCACCGAGGCCCGATTAACCAATCTGCAAACTGGTTCCGCCTGACTGACACACCTTGAGACCAATCAGAGTGCCCAGAGTTTTTCCCTGCCTGAGAACCTGAAGTCAATTTTAACTATGGAAGAAATTACTTCTATTTACTCTTCTGTCTCTTTTAAGGGTTTCTGTTTATAATCCATGTTCAGAGTAGTTTTTCCATCCAGCTGTGATCTTGTCTACATGGTAACGTGTCTTTGAGGAAATGATTGGGCAGTCTGATAAATGTAACTCTGCTTCATTCGACATAAATCGCCAACCTTTTTTCTGTAAAGCCCGGCTCACCCTGTACGTTTATCGGCCGTCGCTAAAGTAGGGGAGAGCGGTGCTGCTTGTCCCATGGGTTGGTTGTCACATTGCTTATATTACAGCCGTACTAGAAGGCACTGTGGTTTGGTTTTGATATCATACATTCGGCTTATTATTCTGTTTATATTTATCTTTTGATTTGAACGCACAACACTGAGGTGAGGACGCATTTAGTGTTTTTTGTTTATTTATGCAAAAAAATTTATGTTGGTGTTATTTGACTTTTTGATTAATTATTGTGTTTATAAAATCTAACATGAGGGCTTTGATTTGAGCTAACATTTATTAATCTAACTAACATTTTGTCAAGAGGTCCCATGTGGTTGGTTGTCATATGTGACTCTTGCCTTTTTGTACTTTGAAATAAGACGAAATGGGGCCGGGGCGATATAGCCTTGAATCTATATTGCGATATAATCTGTAACATGTACAGGAATTATATCTATTGCGATATATTCTTTTCTTTATATATGTCAAAATGAATGTTTATTAACATCCTCACTATCAAGATAGTGAGGAACTAGCGGAACTAGGGTTGGGCGATGTCCCCCAAATTGGCAGTTGACGATGTTTAATGTAAAACATCGCGATGGACGATAATATCGTCGCCTCGCGCGCGGGGGGGTTGGCTTGCGGCGGGACTTTTTTAAAAACTATATCTCTTTACATAGGCCTAAAAAATGTATTATAAAGTAGGAAAAACCTTAATTTCGTAAACTGTACTTTCATTTTTTGCTACACTAATACAAGTTGTAATGCGTTGTACGTTTCAACTTGTAATACATTTCACGGAGCTGCTTGAATCACTGACAGAAATAATGAAGTGGCTCTTTAAATGGGACCCACTGTACTCACCCGGGACACGAGAAACTCTGTTGCACGTAAGGGAAAAAAAAAAACAGAGACTGATGAACCGAGCTGTAAAGCACAACAATGTATTTTCGTGGTGGACCAGTCGCTGATGCCAAAAAGTAAAAAAAAGAAATACAAGTTTAATGTCCGGATTGTGTCCTCAGTCACCCATAAGGAAGGCGATCAGGATCCACCTACTACTCGAGGTCGTTATCCTCCCAGGTAACAGCCTGTGCGGTGATCCTCGCTCGCTTCTCAAAACAGAGGTGAAAATTTTTTTTTAATTCCATAGAGACAGCGAGCTCACAGACAGTGACGCCGCGCTCGCGCAGAGATTGTTGGCGAGCGCGTAGAGAGTGGTCTTTATGCTCGCTGATTATGGTTTTTATGCGCGTGGATTTTGGCACTAATAAAACACGATACCGTGTGCGCAAGTCATCGCTCGCCGTGTTCCGGCCAGTGGGTTTTGCTGTCCTGCCTCAGCTCCTTTCATGTGCAGCCTAACAAGTTTTTGCGCACCTGTAACAAAGCAGCTGATTGCTTTGCTCCTCCTCCGTACTAATCCAGATAAATTCAGTTTTTCTCTCGGAGCTTCACAGAGGGAAAACAAATGCGATCAAAACACACCAAATCCACACAAACAAACCATGCAAAAATAAATACAAAATTATACAAATATTTCCCACTATGCAACACATACGCATTAGTTAACCTATATTCTCAATGTTTACAGAGCAGTCCCTGCAAAGTTTTTTGTCAAACTATAGAAGAGACGATGATTAGTGTGTATCTGACAGGGTGGGGGACGTGGCATCACGATGGTGGCTCTCAGTCGTGATGTCGGTCAGCCATCGTCCATCGGCACAACCTTAAGCGGAACAACAACTTCAAAAAAGTTTGGAATGACATTTAAAGAACATGTATTGTGCAAAATGCATTTAAAAAATATTCAAACCTTTTTACAAAAAAAATGCATTTAAAACTTGCAATATCTAGTATAAAGATGAACACTGAACATCAGTATTTATAATTTCTACCTCATACCTTTTATATCAAGCACTACTAAGACGAAATAGTTGAAATAATATTAATGAAAATCAACTTGGGAAACATTTTAAAGACCCAATAAATACATTTGCATGCATTTTGAGCATTTGGAACGAAGTTGGTTTAACTTTTTTTCCTGTTTACATTGAATAAAACTTACTGCTTTGTTCAAGGCTACATTTTTCAGCACCTTCACTTTACCACTCACCAGAATAATGCATTACTTTAATCAATTTTAGGGATTGAACACAAGGAACATTGATTATTGTTTATGCCTAAACCAAATAAAAAATTTTGACATTTCAATAATAATTAAAAAAAAGTTGACAAATTTCTTAAAATTTTTATTTTTAGCAAAGACATCATTGAAATTAATTGGAACAACCAACTGCAATACTGTTCAATGCTGTTTTTGTTTAAAAACTGAGATGTTTTCACCTCCCGTCCAACACTAAAACGGCAAAAACGTAGAAGTTTAGAAACGCTGTTTTGTTTTGAATCTCCGGAGGGCATTTTAGTCTGGACGGGTCAAAACGGAGGACTTTAGAAACGATGACGCAAAAGCTCACGCTCGGCTCTATGATTGGGTGTCATCGGTCATGGCTTATCCTTCCCTGATTTGTCAGCCACCCATCACATGACCCATCCCCGGCTAGCGTTAGCCCCCGCCCCCTCCAAATATAGCGTTATATGTTATAGTTAAATTTTTGCCTACCATACATACCTTTAGTGATTTCGTCCTTATTGTGGGGGTACACCTTTTGCCATTGTTTTTTAATTTTTATCCCACGATTTTTTTTTCCCATTATTTATCACCCAGTGCTCCTTAGTTCAGGTCCTGAGGTTCCACTCTCCCTCTGGGCCGGCCCCGGGAGGGGCCCTTCACTGAAACCAAAGCCTCCTTCGTGCTTGGAGTGGGGAGGCCCTTCTTTTCACCCAACGGGGCGGGGTTTCTCCGGCTGGACGTAGCGCGTGGAAGGATCACGTTATTCCAGCCATATCCTCCCCAACCCTGCGGGCGCCCCGGCCGACCAGGAGGAGGCAGTATACAGCCCCAGGACTAGTGCATGTTTTTGTGGGAGTAGCTCACATTAGCTGCTCAAGGGAACGCGGGGAGAACATGCAAACTCAACACAGAAAGGCCCTTTCGCCAACCCCACCCAAGTTGTGGGTGCCGATGATGTGGGGGAACAAACACACCCTCAGCGTCCCCGGCGGTAATCGAACCCGCTGCCAGCTGCGCCACCGTGCCCCCCACCTTTCCCATTGTTGTGGCTTCCTCTGGCGATGGATAATGCTCCCGGTTCCTTTCCAATAAGTCGCCGTATTTGGTTTGCGACTACTCCCAGTCTGTGTTTTCTACCGCCATGGCTGTTTTGTATTCCCTTGTAACTTTAAGTAAAAGTTCCACCTCTTCATTGGTCCATGAAAAGAAATCTCTTGTCTTTTGACATTTTTAATCTTTGCAGAAGTAACGTTAGCTAAGTTCTTCTTCATCGAATCTGAGGAATGGTCTATCCGTTTCTTGTTTACACCGGGACGCGCATGCCCAGTGTTGGTGAATGGTCACGTGATCCGCGTTTTCAGTCGTTTTAATGTGGACTGAGATCAACTCTAATGCGTAGCTAAAACGTTGCTGTGGATGGAGATCATATTCGTTTTAATTATCCGTTTCTAAACGAAAACCCAGTAGTGTGGACAGGGCCAGACAGGCAATAACTATCACAATTAATTGTAAAAAGAAAAAAGAAAGGTGGGTTCAAATCAAGCCAAGATCCTAAACTTGCATTTAATCTACAAAATGTCTCTTGAAATATGTTTGGATGATGAGCAATATAAACAAGTGTAAAAAGTGTGACAACCAGCCCCGGTTTTCCCTCTACAGAGGTGGCACTCTGTACGGACCAAGAAGTCCAACTGCACAACGTAACAAGCATACGTCGAAGAAAAGCAGACATACCCAAGATTGCAACAATAAAATGATGCATACACAGTCTTTGCTGACTAAGCTCAATAAATTAAGCTTATTTGTGGCTCCGCGTTCTTGCGCGTCGCCTCCATTAGTGCTGTCGAAAAAATAAATTCTTATAAAAATTCCTAAAGATTGATTCAAAGATCGATTTAAACCTTAAACATTGGCTGCCCTTTTTAAAGCTAAAGTAGGGAGAGAAAAAAAAAAAAGTCCAGACAGATATTTTGAGGCTTAGCTGTTAAAAGGTTAATACAGTTCCCCCAGTGAACTTTAACCCCACCCACTGTCACTTCATTGAATTCAGGCATGCACGATGTGTGAAGAAATGTAAACAACGTGACGTTTGACAGTAGCGGTAACGTTAACCTGGCGACGGCTTTGAAGAACGAACAGACAGAAAGAGACGAGCTTGACAGAAGATGCAGCTGAAGTATTGCAGACCTACGACAAACTTCAGGAGCCACACGCTGTGACATCACCAAGATCTCATGTCCGAGCCGTCCGCCGGGCCACGACCGATTAAACTCGAGCAAACGCTACATCTACCAGCCGATTCGGGACATTTTCTCAAAATAACTGAGCCGACTCCGGGCTCAAATTCCAAGAATAGGCGCCGGTATTCTGTTTGTTTTCAATACAGGCGCTACTTTCCTTAGCCGCTTCAGCTAGCTAATGAACGTAGCGGAACTGCACTAAGTTATGGTGTCTCTTAAACGCCTTTCTAAAGAAGTCATCCCAAACATGTACCAGTAATAATCGATTCTAAATCTTCAGAATTGGATTTGAATCGATTCTTGAAATTTGAGTCGATAACCAGCTCTGGCCTCCATTGTACATGAAATGCTACCCCCACTTTGTACTCTCGTCACT
The DNA here is from genome assembly GCA_963556495.2 of Valencia hispanica. Taxonomy (NCBI): domain Eukaryota; kingdom Metazoa; phylum Chordata; class Actinopteri; order Cyprinodontiformes; family Valenciidae; genus Valencia; species Valencia hispanica. The sequence goes on along the minus strand of OY747712.1, from coordinate 5,180,788 downwards.
AGTTGTTCTCGTCACTCCGTGGGTGTATTTTCATGGGTCGATTGCAGACCGGAGTCGCAAATTTTCCGACATTGCAAATATTTGTTTACCGTTTCTCCTCTTGAGGACTTCATCACGTTGAATGTAGACAGCAGTGTACAGCGTATGTCCTGGGTGAATCGGAGCATGAAGGACTGTGCGTGGTTGTTTGTACGACGCCCTTGAGCTTCAGGCTGACAGATGTTTGATTGGCAGCACAGCCGAAAACACCAGAGGTCATCTGATGCCTTTCATGCTTAATTAAGTCGCTCCGATCCATCCCACTACCTCACCGAGAGACAGACGGACAGATTTCCTTCTCTGTCTTTGCTAGACATATGTGTCATGTTATTCTAAAACTAAAGCTGGATTAGATGGCCTAGAGATAAAAGAATGAATAATTCTCATGTGGTGTTTTCAGGATAGTAAACTGAGATAAACAAAGCTTATTTCTGCCCAACAGAAGCTTTATTTTAATAATGATGGACTCATTGGTACCCTTTTACTACTCTGAAAGGTATTCAATAATGTATCAACGGGTCTTTGCAGACTTTAAAAGGTCCTGGGTTCGAGTCCCAGCCTGGGGTCTTTCTGCATGGAGTTTGCATGTTCTCCCTGTGCATGTGTGGGTTTTCTCCGGGTACTCCGGCACAGTCCAAAAACAGGTGAATTGGTCTCTCTAAATTGCCTTTAGGTATGAGTGTGTGAATGGTTGTTTGTCCTGTGTGTCTCTTTGTTGCCCTGCGATGGACTGGTGCCCTGTCCAGGGTGTACCCCGCCTCTCGCCCCTTGACTGCTGGAGACAGGCACCAGCCCCCCCCGCAACCCTGCATAGGATGGACGGGTACAGAAAATGGATGGATGGATGTTTACCAAATACAAGACCATCTAAGTGTCCCGAATTGTATTTTGTTTACTGGATTGCACTTATTGTTGCATCAGCTAAAGTTTAATGACACAACTTTACCCTGTATTTACTGAGTTATTTGTCAAAGACACAAAAAAGAAGCACTTTAATTATTTAACTATTCCAATTTCTATGAACCTGGAAATGCTGCTCTGTTCTTTTTGTGTTCAAGAATAAGCTACAATTTGAAGATTGTTCTGCTGGATGGTCAATTGTTCTGCTAGTGCACCGTTTACAATAAAAATGTTGGAACACACTTTTAAAGTGATTTGGCAAAAAAATAAAATAAAATTGGCAATAAAAACATTGCAACTTTAAAAAGCCGCCCCAACATCAGGCATTTTAGGTTGCAAACAAGTGCAGCAAAATCCTGGAGGGAGGGATTTACAGTGCAATTTTGGTCAATCAGCAATTAGTCACATGTTTGCCTCTTCAGACTGTATAGGACTTATTTTAAAGTAGCCACATTTAGGATTACAAGTGCAGCTTTGAATTGTAGATGCAGTTAAATTATTCACAAATTTTATTTCCTTTAAATAATTTCTGAGCTTTAACGAGTCATGATTTGTAGTGCCTACTTTCTCAGAGTCCAGTCCAGTAAAGTAATTTTCAACCATTTTGTAGCATTACTGTTGCATTTCTTACTCCTTTAGGTTCTTTTTGCTGTTTATGTTTTACCTTTGGTTTCATATTTTAATGCTAGCTGCCCTATGAGTTGAGCTGGAGCTGCCAAGGAGCTCATATTGGTGGATTTAACCGTTTCTATCTGAGGATTTACTGTTTTTATAAATTATTAACGCGATTACCATGTGGGTTTTTGGTTAATCGAACACGTTAAGCTTTAGATTGAAACTTTTAGCCATCAATGTCCAGTTTGTTTTTGTATTAGCTTTAGACTTGATGCTCATCCATACAGCCTTACAGGTTCTTGAAAGATTGAAAAGCAGTATTAGCTTCAAGGCAATTTTATTTGTATAGCAACACTTTCAACAACAAGGTGATTCAAGGAGCTGTACATGATTAAGGGGTAACATAAAATTAGCATTAAAACACAGATAAAGCCTATAAAGTAAAAACAGCAATAAAGAAAGAAGCTGACACAAAGCATGATGCATGAAGACATGACTAAAAATGCAGCTCTAAACAGAAACGTTTTTAGTTGTGATTTAAAAGAACTCAGTGTTTCAGCAGCTTTGCAGTTTTCTGGAAGTTGGTTCCAGATTAGAGGAGCATAGTAACTGAAAGCTGCTTCTCCATGTTTGGTTCTGATTCTAGGGATGTTGAGTAGACTGGAAATAGGGCCTGAGTGGTCTGGTGGGGGGGATTGTTATAGTAACAGTAGATCTTCAACATATTTTGGTGCTAAGCCATGTAATGATTTATAAACTAGTAAAAGTATTTAGAAGTCTATTCTCTGAGCTACAGGGAGCCAGTGTAAGGACTTTAGAACTGGGGTGATGTGCTCTACTTTCCTGGTTCTAGTGAGGAACACGAGCAGCAGCGTTCTGGATCAGCTGTCTGATTGACTTTTTAGGCAGACCTGTGAAGACGCTGTTGCAGTAATCAATCCGACTAAAGATAAACGCATGGATGAGTTTTTCTAGGTCCTGTTGCGACATCAGTCCTTTAATCCTAGAAATGTTCTTCAGGTGATAGAAGGCTGACCTTGTTATTGCCTTTGTTACCCTGGAGGTTCAGGTCTGAGTCCATTACTACACCGAGGTTTCGGGCTTCTGGACTTTATTTTCTACCATGACCTGCTCTCCTGCTACCTGCTCACTTTCACACCTTTTTAACTGAATTATTTTTGATAGATTTTCAAAATAAAATTGGTGTAAATTGAGACAACGCTGGTTCCCAGAAAACCCGTTTCCTGGAATCAATACTCCAGGATTAATATCGTAATTACTCATGCCTGTGTGCCGGTAATTTTGTTTTAATTTAGTTTCACACTAAATTCAGGGACCTAACTGTCTCCACCATGCTTAGACCTGAAGGCTTTTATCATAGCATGATACAGCTGTATGCCACTGGAGCTGTATAATGATATTAACACGGTTTGCTGCTTCAGTCTCCCACTGGATGCTGAGCCTCATATCGGCTGCTGCAGACAGATGATCTACATCTTTCCCTCCGATGCTGCAGTTTGTTAAAGACAGTAGGAGATGGGTTTTTATTTGTTTTTATCAAAAAGGGGTAATTTCATTCCATAACATTTAGCTGATATTAAATGAGGAAAACGGATATTTCCCCTGTAGTAAGTGACACAAAAGTCACGGTTCGGTATGTTTTTGGTACACTTTAATCTAGAAGAAGAAATCCAAATGTGCATGACTTCATATTTTACACTTTGATCAACATTAAACAAAGCATTTTCCTCGAATTCCTTCCTTTCAATTCGTGAAATTAATTTGATTTTATTATGTTCAATGAGTTAAAAAAGTTGAAAGTATAGGACTGACTGGAAATTTGATTGGATTATTTGATATAAATAGTACAAGCAGACATAGCCAGAGTAGAGTACAATAGAACCTCAGTGTTAATGTTTATAAATGTCTAAATAATACGTTCCCCATATTTGAGAATAAACATGCTCAAATCACTTGAGTTGTGAGTTGTTTTGATATTTTGACAGCCTAGTCTCCCAGTTGTACTTGAATGCAACATGGGCAGCTGTTAGGAAAATCCCTTCTCATCAACAGGGATTCCTCTGACCTGCGTTTTATCCAAATAAATGAGTTTGGGCTGATTGGATGCTACTGGTAGCCATGTTGGACGTCAGCTGGTTTTTCTCTAGTATCAGTGATGTTTTCATTCATCTTGACATTGTTTCAGGTGAGTCATTCAGTTCACTGCAGAGCATGTTATGGACCTTATTGCTGGTGAAAGATGCGTTCACTGACAAAGTTCTGGTTCGGTCCATCTTTCTTTTACTACTGTAGCTGCATGAGAAACCATTAATGTTCCCAGATAGCAGAGTTTAGTGATAGCTGGGAGTCCTTTCTGTTTTGTTTTGGCGTCACTTTTTAAAGTTGCCCTGCGGAAACGTTACACTGCGCTCTCAGTTCCCCACATAAACATTCTGCATGTGTTCTGGTAGAAGACAGCTGGGTACCCAACCGACAGGGCATTATAATATGTTATTATTTCTTTTCCTCATGGAATGGTATAGGTAGCTTTTGTTTCACAATGAGATATACCTTATTGGAAAAGAGGTAATGGCGGTAGGAACTTTACAAGTTCACACTTCATCCTATTCCTTTTCGAACTTTGTCGTTCTTTGTTGGTGTATGCTTATCTGTCAGTTTTTTTGTTTTTTTTGTTCGAAAAATAACAAACTGCATCCTGATTGGTTATAATTAGGTGGAAGGAAAAAGTTAAGGGACCTAGAAAATGTGAGGATCTTCCTGGTCTGCATTATTATGGAAGAAAGAATAGAGAATAAACATCCGTCTAGTCAGACTTTATTCCCTGTCCCATCATCTAAACGTTGGTTCTCCGAACCAGAAATGTGAGGCTGTGATGCAGGGATGTAAGAAAATATGGATACGCGGACATATCGCAATATTTTACTTCCAGATATTGTATCGATATTCAAAATAAAATATCGATTATATATTACCTAATATATATTTGTTAGGATTTGAACTGAACCGTTAACGATGTCAGTATTGTAGTAGTTGGTGGCTGTTTTCACCTTCTTCTTCGTTCCAGTGGATCAACTAGATCTAGTGAATAAAACTACGTGTTAAACGCTGAGGCAATATATTGTCTTACTCATAGTATCGCTATATATCATATCATCTCTGTATCGTAATGCATATCGTATCGCTAGATTTTTACCACGCATCCCTGCTGTGGTGGGTCTCTTGTACTGAAGACAGATCCTGAGTTTTAAAGGTTCTGGTTGATAAAAAGCCTGAAACGGATCGTTGTGTGTCTCGTCACAGGTTAGCAGCCGTTTCCCATCAGTTTGGCTCCAGAATCTCTCCGGAGATTCGTCGTCTCTGGAAGTGGATGGAGGGATTGATGTAGGCTGGATGGATGGATAGAGGGGGGGAGAAGTGGCTTTAAATCGGTCTCATTTGTCTCTCTGCAGCCAGCCAGCCTTCCCTCCCTCCATCCCCGCATCCTGCCTTTTCTCCGTCTTCTGGCTCCCCACGGGTCTCTTTGACGTCTTTTCCTCCTCCCTCATCTCTCCACCCATCTCTTGTCCCTGATGGTGGCTGTAATTTGCTCAGAGACGGATGGTCTGTCTCTGCCGATGGATCCCAGGGCTCAGCTGTCGGGTCTGTAGGCCCGGACGTCGCCGGGGGGGTTTATTAGCTCGACCTCCCTGATGCGGAGCAGGAGCCCCGCTAGTTCCTGAGGCTGCACTGGAGAAGTTTCTGGAAACCTTGGAGCTTCTCTGGTGACCTGATCAAATAATCATCATTAGTCTTTTATGGTCCAGGAAGCCTGCAGAGAGGAGTTATTACACAGCTTTATTTTTTAGCTTTTTAGAAGGTTTGGATTCAGTTATTTTGCCTCATTTAGACTTTCTCTGTAACACGTTTCATGTACTGACCTTGTTAACAGAGTCTTTGAGGACCAACGATGATCCTTCTGGGTGGAGGGAGAGTTTAATCTAGATGTAAAATTTCTCTTTTATCCTTTAGTGGGAGGAGACGAAGGCGACCCGCGGCTCTACACATTACTTTCCTGTTTGATGTTGGATCAGCGATGCAGAGATTTTCCTGCTGCTGGTGACCGAGGCTCCAGTTTTCATCTTTGAATCATAAAATAGTTTTTAGAAGGTCCGTCCGTCCATCAGTCTCTCCGTCCGTCCATCAGTCTCTCCATCCGTCCGTCCGTCCATCAGTCTCTCCATCCATCCATCTGTCTGCCCATTTATCCATTCATTTATCCATCCATCTGTCCGTCCATTTATCCATCCATCCATCTGTCCGCCTATTTATCTATCCGTCCGTAGGTCCGTCCATCCATCCATCCATCCGTCCCTCCATCAGTCTCTCCATCCATCCGTCCCTCCATCAGTCTCTCCATCCATCCGTCCCTCCATCAGTCTCTCCATCCGTCCGTCCATCAGTCTCTCCGTCCGTCCATTTATCCATTCATTTATCCATCCATCCATCTATCTGTCCACCTATTTATCTATCCGTCCATCCGTCTGTCCCTCCATCAGTCTCTCCATCCATCGGTCCATCCATTTATCCGTCCATCCATCCATCTGTCCGTCCATTTATCCGTCCATCCATCTGTCCATCCATTTATCCGTCCATCCATCCATCTGTCCGTCCATTTATCCGTCCATCCATCCATCTGTCCGTCCATTTATCCGTCCATCCATCTGTGCGTCCGTCCATTTATCCGTCCGTCTGTCCATCCATCCATTTTAAGGTTTTAGAAAGTCCTGGCTGTTAATGATTTTAGGCCACAAAAATTCCTAAATATGTCCAGATTTTCCAAACTTGGTCTTCAACTTCATTCATTGATTGCTGCTTCTATCAACTTTATTTTATTTTTTTTAATGAAATTATCTGTTATCATTGGTTGAATTAGTAATTTGTAGTTCTGGTTGAGGAATTCAGCTGTTATACTGTGACAACACTTCAAATCCCGTGATGCAGCGAGGCAATAAGCCCAGTTGAAAGGAACCCAGCCTTCTCTTCCTGTTGACTTCCTGATAGTAAAGAATTACAGTAGTCCAGCCTTGAGGTAACAAATGCATGGACTAGTTTCTCAGCATCACTCCTGGACAGGATGTTTCTAATTTTAGCAATATTCCGGAGGTGAAAGAAGGAAATCCTAGAAACCTGTTTAATATGGGATTTAAATGTCAAGTCTCGGTCAAAAATAACGGCGAGGTTCTTTACGTTATTAATGGGGGCCAATTTAATGCCACTGTCATGAAAAGAAAAGGTCTTCCTCCGTACCTAAGGATCAGGCTGGAGATTGGATCGGGATTTTCTTATATTTTATTATGCCCAGTTGTGTACACGAGCCCGTCTGGGCCTCTCTCTCACCCCAGATCATTTCTGGCTTTAGTCTCAACAATGTTAAGTCTTCGTTGCAAGGCGAACCAAAAACACTCAAATCAAATCAATCAAATCAAATTTTATTTATAAAGCGCTTTTAAAACCACAACAAAGTTTCTCAAAGTGCCTTACAGAGTAAAATGATCCACAAACCCCCCCCCCCCTTTCCCAAAACCCAAAAGTAAAAAACATCACCACAAATATACCCCCCCCCCATGCACGCACACACATAAAAGCAACAATAGACAAAAGCAGAACGGGCTGAGCGCAGATGAACCAGGAAACGTCATCATGGGAGCCATCTAGATCGGCGGCAGCAGGTCAACAGCAGCAGCCAAGGCACTGACCCAGGGAGCCCAGAGGAGGGAGGGCTGGTACCCCCACCTCCCCCCAAGCACCACCTGGAGAGCACCAAGGCAGCCACAGCCGACCACCACCCCTGAGGCACCCCTGAGGGCTGACTTCAGGGATGACAAGGAGACGGCTGCCAGAGGAGCGCAGAGACCGCCAAGGTTCATATGGTAGAAGAAATTCCGAAAGATAAGAAGACCCAAGACCATTAAGACACTTACAAATTATTAAAAGAACCTTAAAATCGATCCTAAAACACACGGGGAGCCAATGCAGTTATTCTACGACAGGTGTAATGTGCTCCCGCCTCCTGGTCTTCATCAGGACACGTGCTGCTGAATTCTGTAAAAGTTGTAAACCTGATATAATCTTTTTGGGAAGACCAGAAAGCAGGGCATTACAGTGATCAATTCTAGTGGTGATAAAAGCATCAGCGTCTCCATGTTGGCCAGAGAGAGAATGGGACGGACTCTGGCGATGTTCTTTAGTTGATAAAAACCTATTTTAGTAACATTTTTTATGTGAGGAATAAAAGTCAGCTCAGAGTCAAAATTCACGGCCAGGTTCTTCTTCTTCTTTGAGTTTACATGAACATTTTAGTTTATTTCTTGGTGTTTTCTTATGCATTATGTGAGTCTTTCCTTCCACCACGTTTTCTCACCCTCTTTTACCTTCTGGTGCTCTGTTAGTTTTCTCATCTTTATACTTTAGGTTCTTAGTGTTACTTATTTTGGGCTTTGTCTTTACTTCCTATCTTTAGATATTTTCACCTTCTGCTTCCTTGTTTAGTCCTATTTGTTTCTTCCTCTCATTGTTTGTCCCGTTAGTTCTGTTATACTTCATTCCTCTGCAGTATAGTTCTGTCTATTCATTTCTTATGTTTTGTTCTTGGCATTTCTCTGTTTCCTCCTTGCCATTTTCCCTCTCTGCCCCAGCGCCTAATTGCCTCCACCTGTTCTCTCCCTCTCACCTGCAACTGCTTCCCACTGATTGGTCCTCGGGTTTCTCTTCCATTTCCTCACTCCCTCCTCAGTATTTATACGGTTCTCATTCATTCACTACTCGCTGGTTCGTCGTCAATGTTTCCCGTCCTCCGGTTCCTTTGTTTTCACCCTTTGTAAGTACCTTCCTTCATTAAAGAACATGCCTTCTCTGACTTGCCCGTCTTCTTCTGAGTCCGTACAGCAAAACCTGACAATTCTTTGTAAAAGTTTCTCTCTCTGAGCCTCAGGACCGATGACTAAAACTTCAGTTTTGTCCTGGTTGAGCTGGAGAAAGTTTTTTGCCATCCAGGATTTAATGTCTAAAATGCAGTTAAAAAGTGCATCCATTGGCCGTGTGTCATCGGGAGACATGGAGATGTACAGCTGTGTATCATCAGCATAACTGTGAAAGTTAACTCCATGTCTCCTGATGACGCTGCCAAGAGGGAGCATATAAAGCTTAAAAAGCACTGGGCCTAAAAGTGAACCCTGGGGTACACCACATGTGATCTTGTGGACCTTAGAGGAGCAGGTATGTAAATTTACCATAGAAGTCCTGTCTGTGAGATAGGATGTAAACCATTTATGAACAGCACCAGAGAGGCCGATCTGTTTTAAACGGGTTAAAAGAATAGTGTGGTCCACTGTATCGAAGGCAGCGCTTAGATCCAGTAGAACCAACACTGTCACCTTCTGGGCATCATAGTTTAAGATAAATAATTTAATAATAATAATAATTTATAATCTGCAGAAGGGACGTCTCTGTGCTGTGGTTCACCCTAAAACCAGACTGAAATTTCTCCAGGACATTATGAGCGTTAATATAATCATTAAGTTGATTTAAAACAAGTTTTTCTCAAACTTTGCTTAAAAATGGTAAGTTAGACACCGGTTGCAAGTTGTTTAAGTCATTAAAATCAAAATTTGCTTCTTCCACAGGGGCCTCACCACCGGCCCTTTTTAAAGGCGGCAGGAAAGACCCCCGTCTGAAGGGAGCAATTCATCATGGTTAAGATCTCGTCTTTAAAAGATTCATAAAATTGCTTAAAAAACCGGGTAGGAATCGGGTCCAGGGCACTTGTAGTGGGCCTCACTGAGGAGAAAACTTTATCAAGAGTCCCAGCTTCTACCAGGACAAAACTGTCCAGCGTTTCCTCACTGCAGTCAGAGGAGACTAGGTGAAAGGCCTCCTCAATGACTCTAATGATCGCGTATTATACCATATTCCCTGGATGCCTTTTACTAATATGTAAGCAATCAATTAATTAATTCACATAACCTTGAAATGTTGCTGCAAAAGACATCTAGATGAAATGATTGACTAAGCAGTTTGTTCTTCAGAGCTTCTGGTCCAAAGATGACAACTTTTGTCTTGTCAGAATTTAAAAGCAGAAAGTTTAGAGGCGTCCATGTCTGTGTGTCTTCCAGACGTACCTGTAATCTACCTAACTGACTGGACTCATCAGGATTTTTACTGTGAAAATGTATCCCATGCTGTCTCATGATTTTACCAATTTTACCAATTGGAAGTGTGTGTGTGTGTATATGCACAGAACCCTGTGGTATTCCACAAGTAACCCTTGAGTGTGAAGAAGATTTATCATTTAACAGAGTTAATAATGTATTTTTTTAAATCATGTAATATACTCTGATTTCTATGGATTTTCTTTGGGTTGTCGGCACAGAGTAAATTATCATTTCTAAATCTCGACAAAGGATGTCTTCGCGTCCCGTTAACGACCTGGAAGCTCAAACCGAGGCGTAGCTGGAGTGCCGGCGTTTTAGCTTTTTATGCTCCTGTCAAAGGCTGAGGTATTAATCAGCAGGGGAGAGCGCCACTTTTTAATCTTTTAGATGACATGCTTCTGGCGGTTTTTGTTGTAGATTAAAGCACACAGCGCTGCTGCGGACGGGGGGGTGCGGGGTTGGGGAAGTGTTTATTTCGGGAACAAGGCTGAAATGGTCTCAGGTTTTACTCTGTAAGGTGTCGCACCGACTGAAATGAGAGGTTTACAGGAGGGTGGAGAAGAGTGACGGTTTTAGTCTGGAGGCTCCTTCAGGGGTCTAGATATATATATTAGGAGAAGCTGCCTTCATTGTTCTCCTCTAAAAGTAAACCTTTGGAATGACATGGGGGGGGATTAAAAAATAAAAAAGCCCACCTCAATGGTACACAAAAATCACGGTTCGGTACGTTTTCGGAACAGTTTAATCAAGACAAATACAAATTACTTTTTTTTCTTTTTTTACTTTGATCACCATTAAACAAATAACCTTTTTTCCTGAATTCCTTTGTTTCAATTTTGAATAAAAGGGGGCACGATAAGGGAGCCCTGAGGTACTCCCAAGCAAAATGCGTCTGCTGAGGTTTTAAATGAGCAAAGTGGTTCTAATATGTCAGGCAGGATTGTAAGAGTACCTCAAATATTCTTTCACTTTTGTTTTGTTTTTATCGTCTTTTGTTGCTGGGTAGTAATGGATTAGTTTGAACAAAACATTGTTTGGTTTAAAATTATGCTGTTTTAGTGTGCGCCCTCTGGCTTTCCCTTGCATTTAGGTATCTTTTTTTTTTTCATTTTGTTTATTCGTATTATGATCATCGGCAATATTAGATTACAAAAAAAAATGAAAAGGGAATAGAAAGAAGAAAAACTTATGTTATCTGCCCCTTTTAACAAGAATGACATTTATCTACATAAAATGACAGAGTTGTTATAAACTAACTTAAAACAGTGAGAATTCTGGACTGGTTGGTTAACAGTTTCATTTAATAAATGAAAAGGAAAAAGGGAACGAAAATTTTTTCTTTACATTTATATCACATAGAACTATTTAAGTTCAGCATTTCATATTGAATAAGCTTTTTAAGAGTAGGTTTAACTTCGTCTGGGAAAGAGGAACCATTTCTAAACCCATTGAGGTGATTGTTGCAGTAAATTATTTTAAATTAGGGGGTAAAAGTTCATAAAATGTAAAGTGTTGAAATAAAAAAAAACAATCTTTGAATAATCTACTTTGAATATTAAGCTTCAAAGTGGGTGAAGCTTAAAAGTTTTGGTTTTTTTTGGTACTTTTGTTTGGTACAAACAATGAGATTGAGATGAAGAGTTGCTCCTTGTTGCACACCTCACGTGTTTGAAATAAAAAACAATCTTTGAATAATCTATTTGAATATTAAGCTTCAAAGTGGGTGTTTTTGTTTTTTTTGGTACTTTGTTGTGATTTAAAAAAAATAATTCGTTCTTAGGGGATCAGAAATGTAAAAAAAATTATAATTTTGTTACAAACAATGACATTTGCATGAAGAGTTGCTCCTCACGTGTTTTGGTCAGTGAGATGTAGAAATGTAAACGCTTCCGTCGCCATCATTTGGTTATCGTTTGCATCCCGTTTCCATGGAAACCTCTGTTTAGGCGAGGCCCTCCCTTAAAGCTTCTCTGGTTCCAGAGTTTTCTCTGCGCCTCCCATGTTGGATCACATTTTCCTGTGAACAACGAGGCCGGTAACCCGAGACCGAGCGGAGTCTCGTCTTCGCTCCTCACAAACTGCGGTAATTCCAGGTGATTGATGCCGATTGGCTCAACTTGCTCTCCGTCACGCACGTAAAGTTGGACCAGCAGCAGAGAAAGTCTAACAAAAGGTGTGTCAGAGATGTTTGTCGGCTGATCTTACCTGGCCAGGTAGAAACGGGATCTACTGGTTTATTTAAAAAAAAATCATCCTTCTGGGGGATAAAACCCATCATGCCTTCTCTCTGTGATATTCTGAGGAGATACCGGCAGGTGCCTCAAACCGAGGCAGATGGAGCGTTCAACTATAACCGAGGCGCGAGCAGACGAAGCCGCCTCGGCTCTGGTAGGTCGGACCTTCAGCCAGGACCGAGGGGAACGAGGGGCAGAAATATCTTTTTGATACGCTGGCAAAAATTTGGTCATTAAGGAGGAGGTCGTTCAGCCATTTGATTGCTTTGTGCAGGGACACGTGTTTGAGACTCTGTCGGACCAAAAACAAAACAAAGAATAAATCTGTTGATCATAAACAAATAATTTTTTCAGTCGGTGAACAAACCAACCAATCTGATAATATTTTTCTGTACTTGACATATGTGTATAACTCTTCCCTTTTAGCTGATTGGGTTTTAAACCTTATCCTCATCTTGCTTTGATCATGTTGGCGCATCGTGTTGGACCAGGCATTGTGTTAACTGAAGATTTTCCATATTTGAATGTTTTTTTTGTTTGTTTTTTTTAAGCGGCGACGGAAAAATCTGAAGGCAGTCTGTCATTTTGACAGATTAGTATTCACACCGCGGACACGCAGACATTTTCAAATGTCTGCGTGTCATTTGGTCAGGAAACGACTCCTCCAGAGAGTCTTTCCGGCTTCTGGTCGCTACAACTAGAGAAATGTTCCCCGATTTCCAAACTTTGGCTGAAGCGGCGCTTTAATTCCAGTCTTTAGTGTGGCGGGAAAAAAAATGCAAAACCTGAACACGACAAAAACCTCTGCGGCTGTCCCACTATTTGATTAAGCACAAGTGGAGCTGGAGGAAGTTGTGTTCGGGCCACAGCAGGTTAACTTGTTTGTTCGTATTTTAAGTGCAACCGTTTAATTTAATAGTTTATATGTAGTTCTCTGTTCAGCTTGAATTAATAAAAAAATTATATTGAATATATTAGATTATGACCGTATCTTTCTTTTTTCCTTCTTTTTTTACCCTGTTTTATAAAAGTGTGACTTCTGTGTTGGACTCTCCAGTGCAAAGGTCACAGCAGCAGTCGATCTATGTCCGTTCCGCAGATATGTGGCTAAACGGGGTTTCTGGACGACTTCTTCAGTGGTCGGTTGCTGCTGGCATGGTTCCTACAGGGTAGTGGTGCAACGGATCATCGTTGATCCGTGATCCGTTCGGATCAATATCTTCGGTTCGGCACACACGTTATCCACGGATTGATTTATGGAAAAAAAAAGTTGTGCGCATGTTCGCTCCGTACACAGCGTGGTCCTGGCGACCGGAGGAACGTAGGAGCTTGAACGCCCCATTTAAATCCCCTGTATGGGGGCCATTTGCATTTGTCCACACTCTCCCCAGACAATGTACACATCTTTGTCTTTTTTGAAAAACAATTTGAAATTTTAAGCACAATTATGCTTTGCTTTCTTTCTTTTATTCTTCTTTGATGATGCGAACATAGGCTTCATGTCACTCTCCAAGTTTAAAGGAAGGAGATGTGCCTTTCTATGTTGCACTTTAAGTTGTTTTTAATAAATTATGTTAAAAAGAAGATATTATGCCTTGCACATTTTAACTTGATTTTATACATTTTAATTTAATAATTTAAAAGTTTTAATAAATGAAAAGACAAAAGTTATGTTTATTTGTCTTGTCTTTTTTTTATTTTATTTTTATTTTTTTGCTGATCCAAGGAACGATCTGAACTGTGAGTTTTTTGTTTTTTTTTATCCATTGCACCCCTACAACAGGGTCTCTTAAGGAATTTGGTAAGGTAAACAAACATGTGGAAAACCTCCAGTTTGGTCAACTTTAGTAGAGTCTTGTTTAAGATGAGTCTAAGGTGTTGGGTTATCAGGCTTTCTTCCCGGCGATTAATTGGAGGGAATCAAACAGCGAAGCTAACGGGCTAAAACTATCCTCCTTTCTGTGAGCGGAGGAAAATTAAACTCCCAGACTTGTGGGATCTAAACGAGCTCGACCGTCTATTCTCTTGTTAATGAGGATCTTGAGCACCAAGCTGCTGATGTTTTGAGCGCTTGGCTATTATAAAAATCCCGTCAGAGAAAGGTCTTGAAACAGGCACCATATATGGTGGCATCGGGAGCAAAAAGGGTTTTCATCCAGTAGCAGAAGCTACGAATTTGATTCAAGTTCTGATTTATCCTGCAAATTCCACCTGTGACTTTAAAAACCAGCAGGGCTTTCCGTAAAGGTCGTGCCTCGGTAGGCGATGTTTGCCGTAGAAGACATTTTTCGATGCCTGAACATGAACAATTATTACATTTTAAGTCCTAAAGGCGTCTCGAGACTCTACAAACTCAATTCATCATGCAGAACATTCGGGATTTAGCTTCTTCATCCACACGTTTAGCATTAAAGCTGCACGACCAATTGGATAGCCAGTATTCGTCGACTACACGCCGGTTCTGTTGGTTCGGTTAATTATTCATGGGTTTTCCCATTTCAGATTCTCTCTGGATCACGTTGGTGACCCTCTCGGTTCAGAGCTGCACCCAGCATTGTGATTTTTGAGCATGTAAATAAGCTTCCTCTAACAGGTGGTCATGTAAAATGCTTCGGGTTTGTAAGAAGTCATCCCCGTTGGGTTGCGGCAAGATGATTGATGTGATCGGCTGTGATCGCCTCTTCCTCAGGCCGGCTGAGTTAGCCGCGTGTCGGTGTAATTCATCAGTCCTCTGCACGCCTCGGACCTGTGCGCCGTGATTATGCCGCCCTCTCCTTGCAGATTCATTGCCGGACACTAAACTTGATGCATTGCCTCCATTAAAGTATTGAAGGCATGATGCTCTCAGCCAGATTGGAGTTATATGTAATTTGGAACCCGCTGTCATTCATTTTCTGCTGCTGGCGCCGACTCCCAGCTATCACTAAACTCTGCTGTTTGGGAACATCAATGATTTCTCATGCAGCTACTGTAGAAAAAAGGAAGATGGACCGAACCAGAACTTTGTCAGTGAATGCATCTTTCAACGGCAATGAGGTCCATAACACGCTCTGCAGTGAACTGAATGACTCACCTGAAACAATGTCAAGCTGAATGTAAACGTCACTGATGCTGGAGAAAAACCAGCTGACGTCCAACCATGGCTACCAGTAGCATCCAATCAGACCAAACTCCTTATTTTGGAGGAATCCCTGTTGATGAGAAGGGCTTTTTCCAAATAGCTTCCCATGCTGCATTCAAGTACAGCTGGGAAACTAGGCTGTCGAAATATCAACTCAAAAGTGATTTAAGCATGTTTTAATCTCAAATAAGGGCAAAATATTATTTTAACATTTCTAAACATTAACACTTTTTTAAAGTGGTTTATTTTGTTGTCTACTCTGGCTATGTCTGCTTGTACTATTTCATTTATTCAAAGAGCAACTCACCCACCTACCAGAGTCTTACTCCACCCACATTTCCGGTTTTGAAAAAAGCACCAAAAGGAGGTGTTGCCTGGCGGACCGAGAGCGATTCGCAGTCTTCCCCTTATGCTAAATGCTATGCTAAAAAATCCCTAACCTGTTAAACGGCGTCAACGCTCGCCCGCTTTACCAACTCGCTACGGAGGCGTGGGCTGAGAATCTACTGCCTTTTAAACCCCACAGCGTCAGTGCAGCTGACACCACACATAACCGCTTAGCCAGTAGCGATGGGAGATTCAAATTCAAATGTAGTGTATGCTTTTAACCTGAAGAGGGCGCCACACTGATTGGTTTTAGGCAGAAAATTGATATTTTAAACAAGATGCAATAAAATGCCCCCCCGAAAAAAAATTACTACACATGTAGACAGCATTATTAGACAATCATCTATACAGTTTATCTGCAGAAAAAAAAAGTTGGTTGTGGGGTGAGTTGCTCCAAGTTCTATACTTTCAACTTTTTAAAGTAATATAACACAATCTAATTCATTTCAGGAATTGAAAGGAAATTGCCATCGCCCCTATTTTCAGCTTGATTATCTTTATTTTGTTTTAATTAAATTTAAGTCATTTTATTTTTTTGATCATTTGATTATCTTTGCAACTCTATATTTATTTTTTTCTATGCCCCAGGCCCAAAGCAAGAGCATTTAATTTGCTGTCATACATATTTTAATTGTTGTACATTTATTTTTATCCACTATTTACTTACATTACTATTTGTATTATCTATTTAAATAAATTTTTATATATTTATTTATTTAAATCAATAATTTTCATTCATTCATTTATGCCCCAGTCCCTTGGCTTTACCAATTATACTTAATCTAATATATATTTACATTTTTCTCATACATATTTTAATTCCTGTATATTCATTTTTATTCCTTTTCATTTGTGAATTAATATTTTATTTATTTTAATCAACATAAATTAATTTGACTTAAATATATATTTAAGTGTGTGTGTGTGTGTGTGTGATTTTATATAAATGAATTTTACTATTAAAATAAATGAATTTTTTATTCATTTAAATGTTTACCTAAAATTATTTATTTAAATGTGTATTTAAAAAATCTTAAATTTATTTTATGCCCCATTCCTAAAGCATCACCATTTATTGTGTTCTTATAAATTTTTTTATTTGTGTAAATTCATTTTATCCCTATTAATTTTTTTATTTATACACCACTCCAAAGCAATTTGATTTGTTCTCATACATATTTTAATTTGTGTATATTCATTTCTATTCCTTATTTATTTGAGTAAATATTTTTTCATTTATTTAAATTAATATTTATTTATATCAATATTTGCATTTAATTAAATAAATATTAATATTATTCTTACTCAGTTAATCAATAACATTTCGGGAGTAAAATAATTATAAATGTATTTAATAGCTGGGGTTCATATATCTCCCGTAGCCTCGGAGCGTCGCTGGGTTCTGCAGCACCTTCCTGGCCTCCGGTCGACCCGTCGTCTCTTCTGACTATGACTTTCTCGCCTGGTGCTGCCGAGCCGGGGCTCTGACTCATCGCTGCTTATTGACTCGCAGGCTGCACCCCATAATACTAATTCATGTTAGTCAACAGGCGGGCGCCCTGTCCTGAATACAGAGGAAGCCAGGATTGTGTCTGCTGCAGGAAATGTTTGTCCTCCTCTGAGATGGAGGTTTTTAATCTGCTCCAGAGGAGGCCGATCAGGAGGCTGAGGGTCTTCTGTGCTAACATGTTTGGTTTCTCGTCTTGCCAGGAGTCTGTGGCTGCTGTGGGCCGCTGAGGCCAAGGTACAAGCGACTGGTGGACAACATCTTCCCAGAGGATCCCAAGGTGAGTTCATATCTGTGACGCTGGCGGCTCCACGCAGCTTTGCATCACATCCTGTTTTAATGATTGTTTGGGAGGCTTCGACAGAACGCATCTCTGCTCTGTGCTCCTCTCAGGATGGCCTCAGTAAGTCCGACATGGAGAAGCTGACCTTCTACGCGGTCTCCGCTCCGGAGAAGCTGGACAGGATCGGAGCGTACCTGGCCGACCGGCTGAGCAGGGATGTGGTGCGGCATCGCTATGGGTGAGGAACCTGTTCACACTCGGGGAATCGTTTCCTCTCGATTCAGTCAGACATGGTGGCGTCGACCGGTTACCTCGAGGATTCCTCTCGTTTTCCAGCTGAATATGCGACAATCTAACATCTAAGGGCTGAAATGTTCGCAGGTACGTCGTGATCGCCATGGAGGCTCTGGACCAGCTGCTGATGGCCTGTCACTCCCAGAGCATCAAACCCTTCGTGGAGAGCTTCCTGCACATGGTGGCCAAGCTGCTGGAGTCCAGAGAGCCGGACCTGCAGGTCCTGGGAACAAACTCGGTAAGAAGTGCCGGTTTGGAAGTTCCCTGTATGTTTTCCTCTTCTCGTCCTGCTTCTCTGGAGTTTGCAGACAGTTTGGCTCTCAGTGACACTCTGCAGGTAGATGTCAGTAAACCTGGGTGCTGTGGACTCTTCAGATCCTCCACAAGTCTCTGACACAAAGATTTACAGATGATTTAACTGAACATCTGCAAGCAGATACAGTAAAACGGGAGCTTGATTTAATCATTTTCCACGTTTGAGAAAAGTTTGAGTAAAGGAAAACGTTTTTCAGACTTATTATTTTAATATTTAAGAGGGAATAAAATTCCAACGTTAAGTTAAAGTGCTTTTAGCATTGATTTAACCTTTATTTTCCACAACTTGAGTTAGTCTGAGTTAATAACGGGTAAAGACATTTATTTATTTATTGTTTATATAAAATAAATATAATAATGTTTATTAAAAAATTTTCAAAAGTAAAAAACCAAGTTGAGTTTGAGTTAAAACAGATAGACACTCATACTTTTTAAATAACAATTAATGAAAAAAGTTTTTTTTAAAGAACTTGAGTTTGAGTTAATAATAGATAAAAACTCATGTATTTATTTAAATAAAAGATTTTTTTTAATAGAAAAATAAAAATGCAATAAAATTAAGTGAAAAAAGTAAAATAAAAAACTTGAGTTGACACACTCATTTATTTATTTTATTTATTTAAATAAATAAAAATAAAGACACACTTTTAAAAATCAGCTGGGTTTGTTTTAGATGCCAAACGAAGCGTTGAACCTGCCGTTATCCGCCCTGTTGGGAAATTATGCTTTCACTTTTTATCACTGATCTGTTTTTGATCGAAAAAGAATCCCGTCCAGGTTTCTCCCAGTATTTTAACTCTTAAGTTTGTGCAAATGCCAGAGAAAAAAAAAAAAAGGGAACTGGCCCTTTATCAATTGAAGATGATACTGGGCGAACTGGAGAAATGTTTTGTGCTCCAAAGCTCATGAAGTCATAAATGCTGGCAGGAAAAATTGGGACAATTTAGGCTGGAAAGATTTTGGAGTTGTGAAATGGGGATTCTGGCCCTACTAGGCTAGTTTGGATATGACCTGATGACCTTTCACAGATTGATGGACAGCAGCAGTTGCTTCTGTAAGGTTGACGCAAACATCGTAACTGCTGTTTGGAGTAAAAAGGAAAAGGAGGCTGTGTAATAAACATTAGCTCCTCCTCCCTGAATGGTTTCATATCTAACTAAATGTTTTTAAACCTCCAGGATTTGTTTTTAGCCCCTTTTGCGTTCCCACATTAATGAGAAGCATGACTGCTTTCACTGCAAATACGCTTTTAATGTCTGCCTCCATGTGCTATGCGATAAATCCCAGAAAATATGTGCTCATAATCTCCAAAGTTATCTTATTAAACTTGAACTAATTACCTTGTTTTTTTGTTTTGTTTTTTTTTAATAGAGGAAATATGTCAGCTGGTGGAGGTTTAAGAGCTAATTCTGCTCTCATTGTGGCCCTGGAACAGTAACATCTTGATGAGCGTCTTTAAGCTGCCACCAGATCTGAGCCCGGTTTTTTCTTCTGAAGGTGAAATAAAAGTAGTTTTCTCCCGGTTTCCCCCCCCCTCCTGTCCGAGCCTGTCGTCCTTGCTGTTGTTGGTGCTCCATCTGAGCTGCGGGTTCAGATGCCTTTGCATTATTTATGTCTGGTATTTAGACTCTGACAGAGGAGAGCAAAGCGAAGATGCTGCACGTTTGCTGCCGTTTTTACGGGTTTAAAAATAAGGAGCTTTGTCCGAAACTGTTCAACAAGGGATTAAGTTCCTGATGTTTAAATCTGTGCTTCAGATCTGTTGTTTTTTAAAGAATTTTAGATTATAAGGTGACCCTGGAGAGAAAAACGAGCCCTGGTGGGAGGAGGTGATAAATCACTCCACAGGCAGCAGAACAATGATGTTCTTATTAAAACCCAAACATATATCTTTGCTTTACTCCTACCAGCTTATGTCCAGTGCTTTTTAATGCTACTCGAAATGTATCTTTGCTCTATTTAATGCATCTTCTTTCAAAGGTAGAAACGTGAAATCAACGATTCCAACATTCAGTGGGGGTTTATTGGCTGGACCAGCCAGGTGTGCCTCACTTTGGTCGATAGATTTGGGAATAACACCTTGAACTTTTATGGGTTTGCTACTAAAATCTAATCAAATCAGTCCAATTCTGATGGTTCCACCCAAACAGCTCCCTGACATGAAATGTGTCTCCTTATTAAGCTGTATTTGTTTCCCTCGCTGTTGGCTTCCTCCTCCTGTGATTTCACACATTTCCACTCAGTTCACAGATGGTCAAAAAAGTGTCGGCTCCAGTTATCACAGCTATTGTTAGACCACAGATATGGCATTGTTTCTGATGGTAAAACCTTTCTCTGGATTAAATCAGAAATGAGTCACTTGGACAGAAATTTATGTATGAAGAAGTTGCAGGTTACTCTCCCGGAAGTAGCGGGTTACTGTGCCGGAAGTAGCAGGTTACTGTGCCGGAAGTAGCGGGTTACTGTGCCGGAAGTAGCGGGTTACTGTGCCGTAAGTAGCGGGTTACTGTGCCGTAAGTAGCGGGTTACTGTGCCGGAAGTAGCGGGTTACTGTGCCGTAAGTAGCGGGTTACTGTGCCGTAAGTAGCGGGTTACTGTGCCGTAAGTAGCGGGTTACTGTGCCGTAAGTAGCGGGTTACTGTGCCGTAAGTAGCGGGTTACTGTGCCGTAAGTAGCGGGTTACTGTGCCGGAAGTAGCGGGTTACTGTGCCGGAAGTAGCGGGTTACTGTGCCGGAAGTTTACCGTGCTACTGTGCCGGAAGTAGCGGGTTACTGTGCCGGAAGTAGCGGGTTACTGTGCCGGAAGTTTACTGTGCCGGAAGTAGCGGGTTACTGTGCCGGAAGTTTACTGTGCCGGAAGTAGCGGGTTACTGTGCCGGAAGTAGCGGGTTACTGTGCCAGTTGCGGGGGGGTTGTTTTACGTCGTGATTTGAAGAAAATAGGTAAAATTTGACCTCCTATTTGTTTGACGAGCGTTAATATATCTCTGCATGAGAACACGGGCAAGATGAAAGTGTTCCTGTTGGAAAAGAGTGACTCTGATAGACGGGAAAATGGATCGGGAAAACTTTGAAAACTTGATTTCCTGCGGAGACAATTCTGGGTTTAAGTGAAAATGTCAAGAGACTCATTTCAAAATCTACCATAATTGGCAGCTAATCTTTGTCTCAAATATTTGTGTGTATATGTTTGTCACAACTTGAATCTATATTAACATCTGAGGTAGAGAGCACAAAATCCCCCTGTTGGATATTAAAAGCCTCAGATAATTGGTTCTGCATTTCATCTTTTCATCATTTATTTCAATAATTTCTATTTCGAGCTTTTTTGCACCAATTCTAGGAGTAAAAAACACTCGGATATCTCTTTATTTATGACTCTCCTACTTTTTGCCGACAAGTCGGATAAACCTGCACAAATTGAGCATTTGGAGAGAAAAAACAGCTAATGAGAATACCGGGGGCTGATTATGGTCAGTTCTTTCTGTCATGGCTCACCGCCTTTGACTTTGAAAATAAATGCTGCTTCATTTTGCCAATTAGTGTGCATAATAAAGTTAAAAACAGCCCATTTCACTCGACGGCCTTAATGGCTTCTCATTTCAGACGGAGCTTCTCCTTCTTCACCCGAGGGAAGTAAAACAAATAGAGATGGTTGTTTTGAATCAGCGTCTCATTGCTTTATTGTAGAGAGGCTTAACTGCTCTGCCGCGAGGCATCCATGAAGCACCATGTCTGAATTTTTTATTTATTTGTGTTATATTCATGATGAGACTTGGACCAGAATTACTTCTCTATATAAAAAAAACCATCTTGCCTCCACAGGTGAAAGGAGTCCTTTTGTTTCTTCTGTTTTAACGAGGATTATAACATAAATAATGATATGTTCCTTAAACCAAGCTTTAGTCAGGGTTTAGTGTACGAACTGGTCTGAAAATGAGGGAAAGGGGAGCCGAGAGGAAGGAAGAACTGCTGATCGAGACCTCTTAAAGGATTACGGGAAGGTCGGGATTCTGGGGAGCAAAGAAAAAAGAAATTTGGCAGGTTAAAGGGTTTCGTCCTCTTCATCCGTGTGATTTTCTTGGAAATTTACTGGAGGTTTATTGGACCTTAGGGGTGCCTAAGTCCAGTCCTCCAGAGCTCCAATGCTACAACTTTTAGCATGTATCCCTTCTCCAACATGTACCTCTTTACCGGTTCTGTCATTACGTGACAACTGTACACGCCGACATGGGGACCAGAAAACGTGAAACACGTGAATACAGCGAGAGAGAGGGAGAGATTTTAACAACAAAGTGAGTCTCCTCGTTGGACCAGGTCTGCTTAATTTTGGCTTCCATAGTTAGCGGTTGCGAATTTCACCGGTCTACGCGACACCTTCGTAAACCCGCCCCCACGGGTCTCGATATGAGCTGGACGTATGCGTTATGACCTATAGTCTACACCCCCCCCCCCCCAGTAAAACGCCTAACGGGGGCGTTAACCCCAAAGCGTAAAAACCGCGCCACAAGCCAAAGTTGTACGCTTGAACATTCGCACCTTGATGCGCATCCAAAGCGAATTGGTCAAGCTGGAAATACGCAACTTGTGGGAGGAGCCAGTGCCAGACGGTGTTTTTCCAAGATGGCAGCTGTCGATCTAGCGTTGGAAAAGAGAGTCTCCGTTCTCTATTTACTGTGGAGAGTACCCTGTGCAGGTTCGCAGGGTCAGTAACGTGAAAACTTTCAAAAGTGAAATGAACTCACCAGGTTGCCGTATCTCCTCACTTATATTCCTCCAAGCAGCTCCTTTTTATTCCTGTCTCTGTAGAGAAGGCAGCTGGTGTCGTACAGCTCGGGGTGATCAGCCACGGCCGTTATCAGTATTTCCTCCATGTTGAATAAATGTTTTTGGCCAGATCTGACCCCGTGAACCGGGTCACAGCGTCACATGACGCCACGTCACCAGGCTCCTGATTGGTTGACGCGGCGCGAACTGACGCTAAACTTAAGGTTTTTCAACTTCAGCCGCGGACGCAAAAACACCTGCGACGCGAGAATGCACAAAATGCACCACATAGACTAACGTGCGTATTTCTTGATGCACGATTGAGACAGAAATGCGTTTTCGCGACACAAATCTGCTTCTGACGCAGTGCGGGATCCCCTGACGTGTGTCAGCGCGCTTCTACATTGACTTTACATGTAAACCTGATGCCCATGACGCTTCAAACGCGTTTGGTGTGAACGCACCGTAAGTCAGCATTTTCTGAAATTCTCTCACCAGTCCTCTTGGTACCACCGACCACGCCTCGCTCAAAATCACTGACAATAATGGTGTCCAACACCAGTCCTCAAGAGCTGATGTCCTGCAGGTGTTAGATGTGTCGGCGACCCAACATAGCTATTTTAAATGGCTGAATCACTTGTGAACATGTCTTAAAGTTCTTCAGAGCCCTCGTAATGAACCCATCGTTTGATTCTGGTGTGTTGACCCAGAGTGACGTCTAAAACACATTGGACACCCGAGACCACTGCCTTAAAATTAAATCAGCTGCTGGCAGATGCCAATCTGTGAGAAGTGCTGATGTACACCAGGTGGGGGCGCCAACGATCTCCAAACCGATGGAATGTTTTTCTCAGCAACGTTTTACTTTTAGGCCGCACTCTTTTTTTAAGAAAATCAGAACGATTCCTTTAACAATTTCCCTTTTGGTTTCAAATCCATGCTCAAGTTTCACTCATTCCTTTTTTGTTGTTCTAAAGCCTAGTTTATACGTCTCCGTCAGGAAGTTTGCTCACACACATGTATTAAAGGAGACGTTTTCCCTGTTATACTTCTCCGTTGTTGCAAAGCGACTCCCCACAGGGACAGCAGGGGGCGCCGACCTTTTTACCATTGCAGTGACATCTCTGGTTGACGACAGTTTATTTACTTCAGCTTGTAAACACACATCCAGTAAAGGAGCAATGGCCGACAGAGAGAGAGTTTTGATTGAGCTGGAGAGCTTTTTATTAGAATTGCAGCTCATAGAATCCTCTAAAAACGCATGTAAACAAACAAACACAGCGTCTGTTTTGTTTTTCTCTGCACCTCCTTGTGTTCAAAATCACCAAAAGACAAAATTAGATAAACTGGCTTTGCAATATAAAGCATCTAGTGCCCAAAAGCTGCATTGACTACTGATTACGTCGACTATAGAGCACCGTTCTGGTGAAATGATCTGGGGCTGATGTTGGGCTGACCAGGGGCGTTGCTAGACATGGGGGCTATACTGGGGCACAGCCCCCCCACTTCTGAGATCACTTTTTTTTTTAATTACAAACATGTGCTAAGCCTTTCAGTACCTTTTTTCGAACATCTGCTGTTGAAAATAAATACCAAAACAATGAGTCATTAAATGAGTCATTGATTAGTCAGTGATTTTTATCCTGCCCTGCTTTCTGCAGCATCTCCTTCTGTTCTGAATTTATGAAGATGCTACATTATTGCAAACCCCCACAAATTGAAATGACTCTTCAAATATAAATTTGACACGTCTGCAACAAAATATGCATGCCACCTAAGATTTAGGTAACCCCCTTGGTGACACCCCAAGATAACCACTGGCCCCCATTCAGCCCTCTTAAGAACATCCTGGATACGCCCCTGCTGAGCAGTCTTAATGAGGCACTTTTAAGCGTAGATAAACCTTAAAATTCAAGAATTAATACATTTTAAATACTTTGACTATGATGCACTAAATTAAAGCTCAATCAAAGGTTAAACACAGCAACTCCGACTCACATTAATAAATACCTCAATTAATTGAAACTCTCGGCTTTGACGAGCTGCAGTCGATGTTACGCCGTCATGTGAAGTCGCCCAGCTGATAGAAAATAAAGAGACCTGGATGATTGAAAACAGATTTAAATGCTAAATGATTCAGCTCCCATGTGTCGCCTAAAGTCTTGGCTCTAAGGCCGACACAACTGCTGCAGACTTTGGTCACAAACCTGTCGGACACGGACGACTTCGCACAATAATTAATAGCAAAGACAGTTTTGGGTTTTTTTCATTGGAAATGCGACACATATCTGTCACACTGTACAACCAGGCCTGTTTTCATGATTTAAAAAATAATAATGTATGAGCAAGATTAGGGGAGAAGCAGTTCAGTCAACAGGTCCAACAATTGTACGTTGTTTTTTTTCTCTGACAATTTTAAAATACCTCGTTAATGTCGACTGTCCGATGTATTTTTTTTTTTTTTTTTACCAACACTGCATATTTTTATTATGACAGTTCCCTCTGCGGAGAATGCGACCCATAGTTGCAAACCAGGAGCAGAGAACATATTCCTGAGGCACTGTGACTTTAAAACATTCGACTCAAACTTGTTTAGATCAAAGGTTTCAAAACAGCCATCTTTATAAATTAATCTGCCCAAAAAAACTAAAAAACATATTTAAAAACATTTCAAAGCCGCCTGTCGGGCAATGTTTTGAGTGAATCGCGTTCACGCGACAGGGCAGGCAAATCTCAGCAGGGATGCGTTTTTCATGCAAGTTTACCGCTTGTCCCGGTAAAAGAGGTCTGGCCAAGAGGTCTGGCTCTCCGTTGCGTTCGACGGATAGTTTAAAAACTTGACTCTACTCCGTCCGTCCTTTCGCGAGTGACTGAGAGCCTTTGCGTCGACGGACGATGGGGCTTGCGGCGTCTCCGCACCTCCGCTGACAGAGAAGTATAAACTAGGCTTGACATCTTCTGCATTCGTGTTCCCATTTCATGACACTCCCACTGCCATGCCTTACTGTGGGAATCGAGACAAACAAACTCGATCCGCAACCCGTTAAAATAACTCTGTCATTTTTTTTATCTTAAGTGGTCCTCGGTCAGAACGAGTATTTTCACCTTTACCTCAGTTTAAGTGTGATGTTCTATTCCCTGTTGTGTGATCATTGTAGTTCGTGAAGTTTGCCAACATCGAGGAGGACACCCCTTCCTACCATCGCCGCTATGACTTCTTCGTCTCTCAGTTCAGCGCCATGTGCCACTCCACTCACGAAGACCCGGAGACCAGAACCAGGTACGTACTCTCGCGATAACACCTACTAAACTGTAGCTTTCATGCAGTCATCACTCACTCTCAGTATTGAGCTGTAGTTACTGCATCATGAACTTAAACCAGTGAAGATGCAGCCAACAGGATTCCTATGAAAACTAAAATAAAGTATTTTCAAGGGTTGGATTATTACTGCAAAAATCAAGTGAAAAATCGTCATTTCTAGAGCTTGTTGCAATATTTACCGATATCATCACCATCATGATGTTTTCTAATATCATAGTTGTATTAATCTGCCATCCGTCTATATATTTGTCTTTCAAAGCATCCATCGTTGTTTTTGTTTGGGAATTCAGTCCTTCAATCGTCTGGAGATCAACATTACTAAATCAAAAAAAAAATTCTGGGTTTGGTCCTGATAGACGTCTTAAACTAAATCTAAGCTCCAGAAACGTTGCCAGACTTGTACTTCATCAGTATGTTTGACTGGAGGGATTTGCTGTATTTATTCAGTGTTAATTTTTGAGCAGGAATAGTAGGTGAATGCACGCTGTGAATCTGAAGTTGTTAAACAGGTCTCTGTATGTAAAAATCAATAATGCAAATTTACAGCCTAGGAAAATAACTTGTGGTGTTCCACAAGGTTCATTGTTAGGAGCCATTGTATTTATTAGTCAATTATTCAGTCATGTATTATGACATCGTGGTACATGGGGTGTGAACCAAGCTAAAATCATCACATATGATGTGAATCAGGAAGTACTTAATTAGTATGTTGGACTGGAGGAGATTTATTTACAGCGGACCACAGGAATATATGGAAGACTAATCCTGCCAACATTCAATTCAATTTCAATTCAGTTTATTTATATAGCGCCAATTCACAACAGATGTCATCTCAAGGCACTTAACAATAAGTCATTTCAATACATTTATACAAACATTCCAATCAGTTAAAAAGTTTCCTATTTAAGGAATCCCAGCAGATTGCGTCAGTCATTGGCGTGAGGTTCGGCAGACTTTCCAACCACAGCAATCCTTCAGCAATCCCTCATACTGAGCAAGCATGTAGCGACGGTGGAGAGGAAAAACTCCCCTTTAACAGGAAGAAACCTCCAACAGAACCAGGCTCAGTAGGAGCGGCCATCTGCCATGACCGTCTGGTGGTTTGAGAAGACAGAGCAGAAACACAGAAGGAACAGAAGATGTGATATAAGAGAACTTTCTATGTTACAGAAAGTAAAAAGTTGATAACAGGACACAGTGGATGTTCAGTTACTGGGAGGATCATCCCAGTCGATGCCCCCCGTCCAACAGGGCATTGCAGCCAAGCAGGATACCAGACCAGGTATATCTTCTATGGGGAGAAAAACACAGAGAGAAAACAAAGTTAACAGTCGAAAGAACAGAATGTACTGTAATACAACTGGAGAGTAGTAGGAGAGAAATAAGGCAGAGTGAAGAAAATTGGTAAGTCTGTCCTCCAGCAGTCTAAGCCTATAGCAGCATAATTACAGAGATAGCTCAGGATGACCTTAGCCACTCTAACTATAAGCTTTATCAAAAAGGAAAGTTTTAAGCCTGGCCTTAAAAGTAAACAGAGTGTCTGCCTCACGGACTAAAGCTGGGAGCTGGTTCCACAGGAGAGGAGCCTGATAACTAAAAGATCTGCCTCCCATTCCACTTTTAGAAATCCTAGGAACTACAAGTAAACCTGCAGTCTGAGAGCGAAGTGCTCTGTTAGGAACATATGGAACAATTAGATCTCTGATGTATGATGGAGCTTGATTATTAAGGGCTTTGTATGTAAGAAGAAGGATCTTAAATTCTATTCTGGATTTAACAGGGGGCCAATGAAGGGAAGCTAAAGCAGGAGAAATGTGATCTCTCTTTTTAATATTCATCAGAACTCTTGCTGCAGCATTTTACCATACCACTTTATTTATATAGCACGTTTATACACAGCCGAGGCCGACCAAAGTGCTGCACAGAAGAACATCAATAGAAAACACAACCAAGCAAAAATAGAGAGACATTAAAATAAGGCAAGACTAAGCCACATTAAAAGCCAGAGAATAAAAATGAGCCTTCAGGCGGAGTTTAAAAAAAGAAAGGGAGGGGGCCAACCTCACTGCCATGGGGAGTTGGGTCCAAAGGCGAGGTGCACAGATCGCGAATGAACGTTCCCCTCGCATCCTTGTTCGAACCCCTGGGACCTGCAGGAGGCAGTGCTCTGCTGATCGAAGAGACTGGCCTGGTAGAAATGGCTGAACCAGCTGAGACAAATACGGGGGGGCATAAAAGTAAAGTGACTTAAAAACGAAAAGTAACATTTTAAAACGAATACGGTAACGCACCGGGAGCCAGTGGAGCCGGGTCAAAACGGGGGTAATATGCTCCCTACGTCTAGTGCCAGTCAAAAGGCGAGCAGCCGCGTTTTGCACTAGGTGTAAGCGCGCAATCGCAGCAGAAGTGGACCCATAAAAAAGAGAATTAGCGTAATCCAGGCGAGAAGTCACAAATACATGAATCACAGTATGCAAATGCATGATAGTACCTGATAGTAAAGAATTACAGTAGTCCAGCCTTGAGGTAACAAATGCATGGACTAGTTTCTCAGCATCACTCCTGGACAGGATGTTTCTAATTTTAGCAATATTCCTGAGGTGAAAGAAAGAAATCCTAGAAACCTGTTTAATATGGGATTTAAATGTCAAGTCTTGGTCAAAAATAACGCCGAGGTTCTTTACGTTATTACTGGGGGCCAATTTAATCCCATCCAGATGAAGTGATTGACCTAAGCAGTTTCTGTTTTAGAACTTCTGGTCCAAAGACAGCAACTTCTGTCTTGTTAGAATTTAAAAGCAAAAAGTTTAGGGTTATCCATGTTTTATGTCTTCCAGACATGCCTGTAATCTACCTAACTGACTGGGTTCATCAGGATTTATGGATAAATATAGTTGTGTATCATCGGCATAGCTATGGAAATTTATCCCATGCTGTCTAATGATTCTACCAATTGGAAGCATTTATATGGTGAACAGAATTGGTCCAAGTACAGAACCCTGTGGAACTCCACAAGTAACCCTTGAGAGTGAAGAAGATTTATCATTTAGATGAACAAACTGGAATCTATCAGACAAATATGATTTAAACCAGCCTAGTGCTGTTCCTTTGATCCCTGCAACATGTTCAAGCCTTTCTAAGAGAATATTATGATCGACTGTGTCAAAAGCAGCACTGAGATCTAACAAAACCAGAACAGACACCAGTCCATTATCTGAGGCCATGAGAATATCATTAGTAACCTTCACCAGTGCTGTTTCAGTGCTATGATGAGCTCTAAAACCTGACTGAAACTCTTCAAACAGCTGGTTACTGTTTAGATGCTCACAGACTTGATTAGCAACAATTTTCTCAAGGATTTTGGATAAGAAAGGAAGGTTAGATATAGGTCTGTAATTCACTAAGTCATCTTGATCAAGGGAAGGTTTCTTGAGTAAAGGTTTAATTACAGCTATTTTAAATTCCTGTGGTACGTATCCGTTTACTAAGGATAGATTCATCATATCCAAAATGGGGCCAGGAACCAAATGGAACACTTCTTTAAATAATTTGGTTGGGATTGGGTCCAACATACAAGTTGAAGGTTTAGATGAGGCTAATATTTTTGGTAATTCCGAAACCTCGACTGAATCAAAACAGCCTAAGCATAAATGAGGTTCTACAGTTCTTTCCGATACTGCCTCATTTACTGAGGAAGAAGTAATCATGTTTGGGAGAATGCCAATGATTTTATTTTTAATAGAATTAAAAAAAATTTATGAAGAATCCCATAAAATCATCACGGCTAAGAGCTGGGGGAATAGTTGGCTCAACAGAGCTGTGACTCTGTGTGGGTTTGGCAACTGTACTAAAAAGAAACCTAGGATTGTTTTTATTCGCCTCTATTAATGATGAAAAATATGCTGTTCTAGCTTGTCGAATGGTCTTTTTATACAGCAGTAGACTGTTATTCCAGGTTAAATAGCAATCCTCTAGGCGTGTAGAGCGCCATTTTCTCTCCAACTTCCTAGTATTCTGCTTTAAAGTACGCAACTCTGCGTTAAACCAAGGAGTCAGCCTCCTATGGCTACCGACTTTCTTTTTTAAGGGGGCTACACTATCTAATGCCAAACGCAATGAGGAAGTAACGCTGTGAACCAGACCATCAATTTCTGAAGGGTTAGAGATAGAATTGCTGCCATCCACTGTGTTACTCTGAGACACTGAGGAAAGTAAGAATGGAACAGATTCTTTAAAAATTGTTACAGCATTGTCTGATAAAGTTCTACTATAATGAAATTTTCTTTCAGATTTAAGATGGTCAGTTAAAGTAAATTCAAAAGTTATCAAGAAGTGGTCAGACAGCACCGGGTTATGTGGGTGGACTGTTATTTCCTCACACTCAATACCGTATGTCAGTACAAGGTCCAAAGTGTGTTTACCCGAGTGGGTCGATCCCTGTACTTTTTGAGTAAAGCCAATTGAGTCTAAAATAGCATCAAAGTCTGCATTTAGGCTATCACTTTCAGTATCCACATGAATATTGAAGTCCCCCACTATAATAACCCTACCAGTATTTAACTTAATTTCCCCACGGGGATTATTAAAGTATCTCTTATCTTATCTTATCTTATCTTATTTAATACTAAATCAGATAAAAAATGTGAGATCTGATCCAAGAATTGAGAGTAAGGGCCTGGTGGACGATACAAAACGACAAACAAAAATGGTCTGAGGAAAATTAAGGGTTAGATGTTCAAAAGAACTAGCTATCAATTGTTCTGGGACTAATTAGTAAATCAGAATGAAAAATGGTTACAACTCCTCCTCCTCGCCCAGTATTTCTAGGAATGTGAAAAATTGAATGACTGGAAGGAGTTGACTCATTTATACTGAAATAATCCTCCTGCTGCAACCAGGTTTCTGTGAGACAAAGCAAATCAATGTGATTATCACAAATCAAGTCATTTACTAACAAAGTCTTTGAGGAGAGAGATCTTATGATTAATAAACCACATTTAATAGATTTATTTTTCTGTTCAGTCAAAGTCGTATTTATCTTAATGAGATTTCCATAATTTGCTTTTGTTGGCTTAACTTTTAATCCATTTAATTTTGGCCGTGGGCAAGACACTGTTTCTATAGGGTAATGGGTGGGTAACAGTACAGAAGCAGCAGAGAGGTGGGTTAAACTACGACTCTGCTTCCTGGTCTGGACCCTGGGTTGTCAGTGTTTTGGAGAACTAATAAATTCGGCCATATTCCTAGAAAGAAGGGCTGCTCCATCCAAAGTGGGATGGATGCCGTCTCTCCGGATCAGACCAGGTTTTCCCCAAAAAGTTCTCCAGTTATCAATGTAGCCCACATCGTTTGCAGGACACCACCTAGACAACCATTGATGGAATGACAGCATGCGGCTAAACATGTCGTCACTGGTCCGATCAGGCAGGGGACCAGAAAAGATTACCGAGTCGGACGTTGTTTTAGCAAACTTACACACCAAAGCAACACTAATTTTAGTGACCTCCGATTGGCGTAACCGAGTGTCATTACCGCCAGCGTGAATAACAATCTTACTGTATTTACGCTTATCTTTAGCCAGCAGTTTCAGGTAGGATTTGATGTCGCCCGTTCTGGCCCCTGGCAAACATTTGACTATGGTCAATGGTGTCTCTAATGCCACTGAAAACATTGAAAATAAATAATCACATTTGGAAATGCAAATTGAAATAATTATATAAATCTGTGAATAAATAAATGGATACATTTGTGTAAAAAATGGAAGTAAATAAATTAGGAAATACATTTGAAAAATACATAAATATAAACTCATCAAAAAAAGAAACTTCCTCTGACTTTCAACTGTTTTTACTTTCAGTAAACTTGATGTGTGTAAATATTTGTATGAACACTACAAGAGTCAACACCATAAGACAAACTAAAAATGTTTCACAGACATGTGACTAACAGAAATAGAATAATGTGTCCTTGAATGAAGGGAGGCTCAAAATCAAAAGTACCAGTCAGTATCTGGTGTGGCCACCAGCTGCTTGAAGTACTGCAGTGCATCTCCTCCTCATGGACTGGACCAGATTTGTCAGTTCTTGCTGTGAGATGTTACCCCACTCTTCCACCAAGGACCTCCTGGACAACATTTCTGGGGGGAACGGCCCTAGCCCTCACCCTGCGATCCAACAGGTCCCAGACGTGCTCAATGGGATTGAGATCCGGGCTCTTCGCTGGCCATGGCAGAACACTGACATTGCTGTCATGCAGAAACTCACGCACAGACCGAGCAGCATGGCTGGTGGCGTTGTCCTGCTGGAGGACCATGTCCGGATGAGCATGCATAAAGGGTACCACATGAGGGAGGAGGATGTCTTCCCTGTACTGCAAGGCATTGAGACTGCCTGCAATGACAACAAGCTCAGTCCGATGGTGATGTGATATACCGCCCCAGACCATGACGGACCCCCCCACCTCCAAATCGATCCCGCTCCAGGGTACAGGCCTCGGTGTAACGCTCATTCCTTCCACGATAAACACGAATCCGTCCATCACCCCTGGTGAGACAAAACCGTGACTCATCAGGGAAGAGCACTTTTTGCCACTCCTGTCTGGTCCAGCGAAGGTGGGTTTGTGCCCATAGGCGGTGTTGTTGCTGGTGATGTCTGGTAAGGACCTGCCTTACAACAGGCCTACAAGCCCTCAGTCCAGCCTCTCTCAGCCTATTGCGGACAGTCTGAGCACTGATGGAGGGATTGTGTGTTCCTGGTGTGACTCGGGCAGTTGTTGTGGCCATCCTGTACCTGTCACGCAGGTGTGATATTCGGATGTACCGATCCTGTGCAGGTGTTGTTACACGTGGTTCTCCCTGTAGCGCTGTCTTAGGCGTCTCACAGTGCGGACATTAGCCACATCAGCAGTCCTCATGCCTCCCTGCAGAATGCCTAATGCATGTTCACGCAGATGACCAGGGACCCTGGGCATCTTTCTTTGGGTGTTTTTCACAGTCTGTAGACAAGTCTCTTTAGTGTCCTGCGTTTTTAGAACTGTGACCTTAAATGCCTAGTTTCTGTAAGCTGTTAAGGTCTTAACGACCATTCCACAGGTGCATGTTAATTAATTGATTATGGTTAATTGAACATGCATGGAAAACATTGTTTAAACCCTTTACAATGAAGATCTGTAAATTTATTTGGATTTTTACAACAGTATTGTTGAATTACACAGTCCTGAAAAAGGTACGTTTCTTTTTTTGCTGAGTATATGTGGAAATAAAAAGAACATTTCCACATATCTTTATGTATTTATATTTAATTTAATTTCTCATTTTTATTTACTTACTTATTTATTAATGTACTTATTTCCAATTGTATTTTCAATTAATTAATGTATGTATGTATTTATTTACACATTTATTATCCACAGTACCACAGCCACCATGAAATTCCACGAAAACTTGAGTGTTAATAGTTTAAACATCAAATATATCTTAATATGCATTAAAACACACGGTGGAAACCATCTTAGCACTGCCACAGAAGATACAGTCTTCCTTACCATTCCCTCTTAGCCAGTAGCGTGTTATGTGGCATTGCTCCCTGGAATTCCAGCTTCTCAAGCTGCATTTTAGTTTAGATAGTTCAGATATGCCCAATGAATACGTCCACTGTATTTCATTTATATCTTTGAGTCAAAAAGTGTGGGGGTAGGGGTTGCTCCACCTTTTCCATTGTTCACCTGTCCTCCTCTTGCTGGGAAATGGTTTTGAAACCCTCACGCGGCGTTGGAGCAGGGGTCGCGTTAGCCGAATATTTTCCGTACTTGGCCGGGTTTTTTTTTTGTTTTTTGCTTTTTTGTTTATAAACTGCGGCGGAAAAATCTGAAGGCAATCAGTCATTTTGACAGATTGCAATTCGCACCTGCTTTCCACCGGACGCGTAACGTAATAGACGCGTTTTACTCATGAATTCAGCAGCGGGAGCGTTTTAGACGTGCACTGCTCGCGAAAGCGATCCACCTAGCTGGTCCCGGGAGATCACGAAATCACATGAGATTTGCAAATGCATCACTTAAAGGGTAGTATGCAGGGGGGAACAAATGTAATTCTATGTTAATAAGCAGCATAAACTCATCACCCACTCCCAGAAAACTGGATATTATTCTGCCCATGTGAATTTCATGTTGTCCTTGCAAAAATGATCATTGGTATCATATAAACTGGGTGATTTTTCCACTTCAAGGATTAAATTTTAGTCGTCTATGATATAAAACAACAAATTAGACCAACAGACCGACTGAGTTAAACCCTGGTAATGATGTTTTGTTTTTGTCTTTTTTTTTTTTTTTTTGTAGTTAAGCAATCGGAAATATGCACGTATCCTTTATTTTCTGAACTATCAGGAAATCTGGCATGGAAGCAGTGACAATAATCCAGTCTGGCGCCATCTAAACTGCTGAGCTTGACGCGTTTTGTAGAAGAATAGTGCGTAAAAAAACAAAAAAAAGACTTGCCGCGACAGATCGCATCTGAAACACGTCCGATTTGAAGCAGCGCGACTCGGCTATCAGCTGCGTATTACGCTTCGCGGACGTTACGCAGCCGCTCGCGTCCCTGTGGAAAGCAGGGGTCAGGATGCTCCAGGATTTCCTCCCGCGAAAGCGATCAGAAAAGCATTCAACTGGGAAAACTTCCAACTGGAGAAATTACCCTGATTTCAAAACTTTGGCTCACGCTTGTAATTGCAGCCTCCGGTGTGGCAGCGCAGATTCAGGCCACAGCAGGTGAAAATGACAAAACAACAAAAAATATCTGGGTTTCTCCTCCTGAACCTGTTGGATGAACCGGATGAAACTCAAGTCGATTTCTTTTTCTCTTTTTTTTGTCCTTTAACTTGAACTTTCAGCCAAGCTGGTGTTTAATTTTGCTCTGAGGCGTCACAATTCAGATCCAGAGTATTCAAAGAAACCGGCTGTTTGGGTCAAAGAGAGGTGAGCAACCCAACCGCAGATATCCATTAAAAAGCAGATATAAATATATCTCCTGCTGATCCATATTTCATAGCCTCTGCCTTCCACCGAGACCACATAGCTCTATAATACCTCCTCACGATTGCTTCGCTGTGCCTCCTAACAGTGAAATATGAGCACTTTCAACAGTGGTAATGGGTAATGATAAAGTGAGAATAGCTGATCACCCAAGACAATCCTTCAGTCACATGGCTCTCCATGCTCTCCGGTGAGACGGTGAAGAAGACTGTCATCCTCACATTTACTTTTCCTTGGATCTTTTTAGTGGTAAAATATAGATTAAATAAAAAAGCGTAGCTGCTCAGATTAAGGAGATGAAGCCTAAAAAACAAAAGAAATGCAATCGACGCTGCATCCGTCAGTATCCTGAGCTGAAGCTGCATCCAAATAACAAGGCTAACCTCACATTCAGAGACATGTTATTACCGTAATTCCAGTTTCTGTACTTTAAAACCTCCTGAATCTGATTAGGAAATGGGTTCTTTGTTGATTTGAATCCAACACTGTAGAGTAATTAGTCATGGACAACAACCTGCAGATGCACAGGGGGGGAGGTTATTTAGAGAAGCGAGCCCACAGGAGTCTTACAAGCCCGTTGGTAGGTGGTAAAAAAAAAAAAAAAAAAAACATTCAAAGAAAGCAGACTTGCCTTTTAGTGAAACGTTAATCCTTACATAAAAGAACCAAGCGGCATCTGCATGTAGGGATGGAAACAAAGGCAGCACATGAGCCTGTTAAACTTCGGGAACCAAATACTGAATTCTTATCTTTGTTGAACAGGAATAAAAACCTTTAAAAACACATTTAATTTCGTATTGGATTAATTAATATGAAATTATGGATTTAGAGAATAATCAACCTGTTGAGCTGTGATGCAACAAGTCAGACCTATACCAGTGTCTGAAGTTGGTTTATTGCTGTTAGAGCAGGTTTCTGTATGTAAAACACAATAATGCAGAATAGGGCTGTGCAATATATCGATTATATCTTCTTTTTCTTTTAAATTCCCTGTTTATGAAGATGGGATTTTTGGAAAAATCCACGTCCCAAGGCCTGACGTCTCGTTTTACAAGCATGTTTTCCAGCTTGTATTTATTTGGACTTAGAATTCGGGTCAAACCTTTAAAAAAAGGAATGATTTAATAAGAGCAAGAGCATAATTTTATTTTTATTCCACGTCGCCCATCCCTTAACCTCCATTTAATTTTCCCGAAACAGTTGCGTAATGTCCGATGACATTTTGAACTTTTGGAAATAAATCTTTAAATCAAAAATAACCTTCTGATATGTTCAAATGGTACCAAAGAATGTTAAATATTGACAAACAGTGATTTGTTTTATATCGTCAAACCGATATATATTCATATCGACTGATTTCCCATCCCAGCCCTAATACAAAATTACAGCTTAAAGATCATATCCGCTCGTTTTTTCTATAAATTTGCTGTGGTCTCTAGGATGAACGCCTTGTGACTCGTTTTCTTTGTAAAAAATAAATTAAAAAAATACCTTGGCGCTTCTGTTTCAGGAGGTTGAAGTTTGTCGGAGGAGTGCGGGGGGGATTACAGGATTACAAGTCTTACTCGTTATTATTTATGATATGCAAACTTCTCGCCTCTGATTGGCTAACAGCATTGAGACTCTTGTACTGCCTACGAACAAATAACTAACTTACTTCACTGGTTCCAAAAACAAAAACCAACCATTTCTTCCTCAGCTCTTCTTTCTTGGGTAAAAAAGTGCAATGCTGATGTTTTATCTCCACAAATGACATGGGCCCAAATATTTTCCGCCATGTTGAGGAGTTGCTAATGATTAGGTTCTACTACAGACTGTGGAAGAACCACAGTGCTGGTTCTGTTGGACCTCGGTGCAGCATTTGACATTGTTGATCATGCTATATTATGGAAACGACTAGAGAGCTGGGTCGGACTCTCCAGTACACTACTTGGATGGATCGAGTCTTACCTTAAGAACAGGAAATTCTTTGTGTCAACAGAAAACTTTTCATCAGAACGAACAGAAATCACATGTGGGGTGCCCCAGGGCTCCATCTTAGGGCCCCTCTTATTTAATATCTACATGCTCCCACTAGCCCAGCTTACAACGACCAATAAGATTAACTACCATAACTATGCAGATGATACTCAGCTCTACATTATGATGCACCAGGTGACTTTGAACCAGAGGTGGGACCAAGTCATTGTTTTTGCAAGTCCCAAGTAGGTCGCAAGTTACTATCCTCAAGTCCTAAGTAAAGTCTCAAGTAAAGACTGGAAAGTTTCAAGTCAAGTCCCAAGTATGAAACTTTGAATTTCAAGTAATTTAACGTCTTTTTTTCTTCCTTTTAATTAGAACAGGTTCCTTGACAGACACAGCTTGACGAGTAAAAATCCTCTTTTATTTTTGTAACAGAAGACAAAAAAATAACAAAGCAAAAATGTATTCTTTAAAAAGTATATTTAAACGTCCATCTGCAGCCGAATCTTTGTCGTTAAATGTCCCTTGCAATTTATCTTCCTTGAGCCAGTTCACTGTGATCATTTCCTGTGCGACCAAGAAAAGCCCCCCCGAGTATATACACCTTATTTATTCCTACATCCAAAATCGAAACACCATACCAACTGTGAAGCATGGGGGTGGAAGCATCATGCTGTGGGGGTGCTTTTCTGCCAAGGGGAGAGGACGACCGATCTGTATTAAGTAAAAGGATGAATGGGGCCATGTATCTTAAGATTTTGGTTAAAACCTCCTCAGTGAGAGCATTGAAGATGAAACGTGGCTGGATCTTCCAGCATGACAATGATCCCAAACACATCGCCTAGGCAACGAAGGAGTGGCTACGTAAAAAGCATTACAAGGTCCTGGAGTGGCCTAGCCGGTCTCCAGACCTCAATCCTATAGAGATTCCTCTGTGGAGGGAGTTGAAAGTCAAAACATCCCAGCTCTACAGAAGATCAGCATGGAGGAATGGGCCAAAATAGCAGCTACAGTGTGTGAGAACCTGGTGAAGACCTACAGGTAACGTTTGACCTGTCATTGCCAACCAAGGTTACATTACAAAGTATTGAAATGAACTTTTGTTATTGGCCAAATACACAAATATACAAGTAAATTTTTAAAAAAAATCATACAATGTAACTTTCTGGATTTTTCTTTAACATTGTGCCTCTCACAGTCGAAGTGAACCTATGATGGAATTTACAGACCTCATCTTTTTCAGTGGGATAACATGCACAGTCGATGGCTGTCAAATACTTTTTTGCCCCAGAATGGTACATTCTTTATCAAACTAAAAATGTTGAAAGAAGTTGTTCCATCTCTGGCTGTGATTCTCTACTCTCATGTATTTACATATTGCACTCCGTTTGTTAACTACTTAGTAGTTTGTGTACCCCAAAGAGATTACTATTGGTAGCATAATTCATTTGGGTGCAGCGCCGTATAGAGACATAGTGTTAGTCTGGCTTTTTTTTTTATCTGGCAATTTGATTGGCTTTTCTGGAGCTCTCCCACACATACATATATAGAGACTGTCTCCGTTTGAGACGGGATGAGTGAAATAACTTAAAAGTGCGCATTTTAGATGTTTTACACTTTAGCTAGAAACTACTGATCAGGCCTGAAACCTAGGTGTAGTAATGGACTCAGACCTGTACCTCCAGGGTCACATAAAGGCAATAACAAGGTCAGCCTTCTATCACCTGAAGAACATTTCTAGGATTAAAGGACTGATGTCACAACAGGACCTAGAAAAACTCATCCATGCGTTTATCTTTACTCGGACTGATTACCGCAACAGCGTCTTCACAGGTCTGCCTGAAAAGTCAATCAGAGAGCTGCAGCTGATCCAGAACGCTGCTGCTCGTGTTCCTCACTAGAACCAGGAAAGTAGAGCACATCACCCCAGTTCTAAAGTCCTTACACTGGATCCCTGTAGCTCAGAGAATAGACTTCTAAATAATTTTACTACTTTATAAATCATTGAATGGCTTAGCACCAAAGTATGTTGAAGATCTACTGTTACTATACCAAGCCCACCAGACCACTCAGGTTCAATAATTCCAGTCTACTCAACATTCCTGGAATCAGAACCAAACATGGAGAATCAGCTTTCAGTTTCTATGCTCCTCTAATCTGGAACAAACTTCAAGACATCTGCAAAGCTGCTGAATCACGAAGTTCCTTTTAAATCGAGGCTAAAAACTCATCTGTTTAGAGCTCGAATGCCATATGTTTTAATGTCATGTTTTGTGTCTCTAATGCTGTGTTTTATGTTTTTACTATTGATTTATTGTTGCTTTTATTTTATCCCCTAATCATGTAAAACACCTTGAATTGCCTTGTTGCTGAAAGTGTGCTTTCATGCCTTCTTAATAGAGCCAGAATGTGTACCGCCATGTTGTGGAGTTGCTAAAGGTTAGCTTCTACTAGCAGAGCCAGATTGTGTACCGCCAAGTTGTGGCGTTGCTAATGGTTAGTTCAACTACCAGAGTTGCTAAAGGTTAGTTTCTACTAGCAGAGCCAGAACGTGTACCGCCAAGTTGTGGCGTTGCTAATGGTTAGCTTCTACTAGCACAGCCAGACCATGTACCCCCATATTGTGGAGTTGCTAATGGTTAGTTTTACTACCGGAGTTGCTAATGGTTAGCTTCTACTAGCAGAGCCAGAACGTGTACCGCCATGTTGGGGCGTTGCTAATGGTTAGCTTCTACTAGCACAGCCAGACCATGTACCCCCATATTGTGGAGTTGCTAATTGTTAGTTTTACTACCAGAGTTGCTTAGGTTAGCTTCTACTAGCAGAGCCAGAACTTGTACCACTATGTTGTGGAGTTGCTAATGGTTAGCTTCTACTAGCAGAGCCAGAACGTGTACCGCCATGTTGTGGCGTTGCTAATGGTTAGCTTCTACTAGCACAGCCAGAACGTGTACCGTCATGTTGTGGAGTTGCTAATGGTTAGCTTCTACTAGCACAGCCAGAACGTGTACCGCCATGTTGTGGAGTTGCTAAAGGTTAGCTTCTACTAGCAGAGCCAGAATGTGTACCACCATGTTGTGGCGTTGCTAAAGGTTAGCTTCTATTAGCAGAGCCAGAATGTGCACTGCCATGTTGTGGAGTTGCTAACGGTTAGTTTCTGCTTGCAGAGCCAGACCATGTACCGCCATGTTGTGGAGTTGCTAATTGTTAGTTCCACTACCAGAGTTGCTAAAGGTTAGCTTCTACTAGCAGAGCCAGAACGTGTACCGCCATGTTGTGGAGTTGCTAACGGTTAGTTTCTGCTTGCAGAGCCAGACCATGTACCGCCATGTTGTGGAGTTGCTAATGGTTAGTTCCACTGCCAGAGTTGCTAAAGGTTAGCTTCTACTAGCAGAGCCAGAACGTGTACCGCCATGTTGTGGAGTTTCTAATTGTTAGCTGCTACTAGCAGAGCCAGAAAGTGTACCGCCATGTTGTGGCGTTGCTAATGGTTAGCTTCTACTAGCACAGCCAGAACGTGTACCGCCATGTTGTGGAGTTGCTAAAGGTTAGCTTCTACTAGCAGAGCCAGAATGTGTACCGCCATGTTGTGGAGTTGCTAACGGTTAGTTTCTGCTTGCAGAGCCAGACCATGTACCGCCATGTTGTGGAGTTGCTAATGGTTAGCTTCTACTAGCAGAGCCAGAACGTGTACCGCCATGTTGTGGTGTTGCTAATGGTTAGCTTCTACTAGCACAGCCAGAACGTGTACCGCCATGTTGTGGAGATGCTAAAGGTTAGCTTCTACCAACAGAGCCAGAATGTGTACCGCCATGTTGTGGAGTTGCTAACGGTTAGTTTCTGCTTGCAGAGCCAGACGATGTAGCGCCATGTTGTGGAGTTGCTAATGGTTAGTTCAACTACCAGAGTTGCTAATGGTTAGCTTCTACTAGCAGAGCCAGAATGTATACCGCCATGTTGTGGCGTTGCCAATGGTTAGCTTCCACTAGCACAGCCAGATCGTGTACCGCCATGTTTTGGAGTTGCTAACTGTTAACTTCTACTAGCAGAGCCAGAATGTGTACCCCCATGTTGTGGAGTTGCTAACGGTTAGCTACCACTAGTACAGTTGCTAAAGGTTATTACCTTTTACTAGCAGAGCCAAAACGTGTTCTGCCATTTTGTGGGGTTGCTAATGGTTAGCTTCCACTAGCAGAGTTGCTAAAGGTTAGCTTCTACTAGCAAAGCCAGAAAGTATACCGGCATGTTGTGGAGTTGCTAATGATTAGCTTCTACAAGCAGAGACGCGCTCCGCTCTCTCCAGGCTGCTAAACAAAAACAGCCTTCCTATGAGCGTTCGCAAGACCAGTTGGGCGAGGCCTTGAATATAATTTTTTTCTGTGACGTAGAAGGACTGGCTTTTTCTGACTCGGTCTATGTAGTTTCTGTTGCTAATGCAGGCAATGCGGGTTGGAGAAAATTCTCGTTTAGCATGTATATGCAACTCTGAGTTACCAAACGTATTTTGAAAAGAACACATTTTACACGGTTTCTCAGTGAACAAGACGTTTTTTAGGAAATAACTTGAAGTGTTCCACAAGGTTCAGTATTAGGACCCAAGTTCTTTATTGATCAAAGAGGTTTGTGGTGCAGCCTATAACGCTAAAATCTGTGTTGTTTGGAGATTATATGAATTAAATTTATTCAGGATTTAAATGAACTGGTAAAAATAGCTGAATGGGTTACAAATGGTTTAATATGAATAAGTTATTGATTAAAGAAGTTAAAACCAAAATTATTGTTCGTCTGTACTGCTTGTGCTCGATGCCCCATTTCAATGTTCGCAACTTAACAAAATGTATGTAAATAAAGTCATAAACAGTAAGTCTGTCTTTCCCATCTTGTTCAATTTTGCTTCAGGTAGAGAACTTTGTTTACTAGATTGTTGATCATTTGCAAATCCTGTTAAACCTGTTAAACTTTGACTTTAAATGCAACGCGGTAGAAAATTTGGATGCACATAAGAAAAAAGTTTTGCGCACCAGTGCACAGAGTTGGTAAACAGCCCTGCTTCCCCATTCTTGTTTTTTTTTTTGTCCATCTTCCAGCTTCTTACGGTTTCTGTGTTTAGTAAAACTAAGTTTTATTTTCTCTCATCTCTGGTAGAAAATTGTAATAATTTTTTTTTCTTCCTAGTTGGGCAAAGAAAATAAAGTGACAACAAAACAAATTTTTGGAAAAAGACAGAAATACCATCTCGTGATAGGTTCCCATGGTGATGAAAGTAGATGTTATTCCTATAATATTCTAAATAATTTTCTTCTTTTATGCTAGTACGTTGATATTGGCCTAAAATGGCATAAGAGCATTGACCTGCTTTTATTTATTGAATAAGACTGAATTAGCTCATAAATCAAATAAAGCCGCTATTGTGTAGATGCAGCTCCTTAACTCTGCCAGCTTAATAATCAGGGAGATAAAGAATGGCTTCTAAATGGAAGCATTGCTGCTCATGGTGGGTTCTCCTCCACTGAGAAGGTTGCTGTCTGACTCTAATAAAGACGAGCAGCGGATGAAAACAATATCTGAAGCCTCTTCTGTCTCATTTACTGTGAGAATAGCATGCTGCCTTCAGAGATGCTAATGTTATTTGGGAGACCTTTGCAGCAGCAGCTGAGACCCTTTGAGTGGCTGGGCGTGAAAATTGACTTTTATTTCCATCCGCATGTATGTATGAGGGTGCTGCTGTTTGGGATTGGCCGGGGTTACGTTTGAGTTATGGTTTTATACCTCGCTCCATAAACGGCGGCAGTTCTCCACCTGCTTTTTGTCCTCGTCTTTATTTCGTTATTCCTTTCTGGGGCGTCTCAGTCGGTAGAGATGTATTCCCAAATAGGATGTCCCTGGAAGCAGTCGGATCCACCCTGAGGCGGCGATCACCTCCCCTCTTCTTCTTCTGTATTATTGCTCTGAGAGTTTTGTATCCGGAGCTAAAAGCTGGTGTCGTGTAGCTTTGACTGGTCCCAGATGTCTGGGATCAACCTGGCTCTGGTGTCTGGGACGCTGACGAAGGAATGCGTCTCGCTTGGTGTTGGAGCGAAAACTTGAGGCGATAAAATATTTTAAGTTAAAGTAACTATCATTTCAATGCCAGGTCACTAAGATGACCTGAAACCACTTTTAATGCAGCCAGTTCACAGCCAGTTCAATCCAGCTGTTTTGTCTCCAATTACTATTGTCTGGTTTTATGGCTTTTCCACTTTATAGAAAAATTACTTCTAATATTTTATCTTACAGAAACTCACCTCTGTTTTCACCCAATGTGAGTCCGGCGTCTTCCTTCTGTTTCAGGATCCGTGTTGCTGGGATTAAAGGTCTTCAGGGTGTGGTGAGGAAGACTGTGAACGACGAGCTGCAGGCCATCATCTGGGAGCCTCAGCACATGGACAAGCTGATCCCCTCCATGCTGTTCAACATGCAGGACGCCGAAGACCTGGACAGGTACCGGCTGGACCACGCAATGCGGCGGTTCGGTTTGTTTCCTTGAGTCTTTGGGTGCATTTTTTCCAGGTTTGGAAAGTTGAAACG
Source organism: Valencia hispanica (assembly GCA_963556495.2). NCBI lineage: Eukaryota > Metazoa > Chordata > Actinopteri > Cyprinodontiformes > Valenciidae > Valencia > Valencia hispanica. The sequence goes on along the minus strand of OY747712.1, from coordinate 5,137,236 downwards.
TCTCCAACCTTGACAGATTCCCTGAATGTTGCAGCCTTAGGTGGTGTTCAAGTGACAATGGTGGGACCCCAATCCGCAAAGTTTATTTTGCGATTTGGCCTCTTGTTTACGCGGAGACGTGGTTTCGTTGGGGGGGGGGTGGCTACTCCGCAAAGTCTCGGAAACATATTCTTGATACGCGGGGTGATCCGTTGTCGTGTGAAGGTAGGGCGTGAACTTTTTATGGCGACGTCTCTGCCGCTTGCCCACGGCATATTGGGCTTGCGCACTCCGCCATCCTTCGATTTTTCTTTTCCGGTGTTGTGATGAGAAGGAATACCTACAACATTGCAAACACGGGACATATCGTTGCAAAGTTACACTGCCTACTAAAGGCCTGGCATACGTACTACACCGTTTTCACGGAATCCGCCATGTTGTCTAAAACGAGATCAGATCTAGCGCGCTGTCCTGTTAATGCAGTTTCTTTTGAATCCACGAATGAAAGCCAAAGCAAATTTTGTAACAACGTCTTCGTCTAAAGTTACCCCTACTTCTAAGTTGAGGCAGAAACGCAGCCGTCCGAGCCGCCTGGAGTTGGCACCCGTTCGAAATTCCTGCAGTCCCATATATGATGTAAAGAGTTTCTGCCTTTCCCTTGTTTTGTAGATCCTGTTGGAAAGATAATAAAGTCGGATAAAGTAAATCTGTTAATTAGTCTAAGTTTCTTCATCTTCACCATTCCTTTTTCCTCACATTCCTCTGCCTCCTTTCCTCATGGATCTCTCATTTAGACGCCTCACCTTTCATTCTTTCTCCCCCTCTCTGTTGTTCCTCCTCTTTTCATCCGTATGGTTTCCATGTGAACAAAAAGCTATTTTTAGATCCTCTCCTGCGCTGCTTTTTTTCTTTCTTCCCCTGACTTTCTTCTCTCAACCCAAAAGCTCCCGTGATGCGGAGACGACACCCTTTTGGTCCGAAAACGGAGAACTCCTCTCTGCATCAGAGTGTTTTAGTGTGCACCATGTGTTTGGCCTCTGCCCGTCTCCACCTGACCTCCAGTCATCTGATCATCCCCCAACCCAGACTTGAACCCAGAACCTTGAGTTTGAGAAATCCATCTGTCCCTCTTGTTCTCTCACTTGGCGAATCCTGGAACCTTAATGATCTCCGCTGTAGACTGATTTTAGCGAAACCTGCTCTGGACCAGCTCAGAGGAACGCTTGGTGCTCTGGCTGCAGTGGACCTCTGTGTGTGGAAGTAGGGCTGGAAATAAGAACGGTGGGAACTTGCTGCCGATTGCTGTGCAGCGTGCCGCGGAGCTGTTCAGAAACTCAGCAGGATCTGACCTAATGTGGCCTTCTGTTTACGGTCAGTTCTCTTTGACAGAAATGTCTTCTCCTTGCTTCTAACAGCGTTCCTGCAGGAACATGGAAATCTCTGGAATCTGCCTTTATATCTCCCATAACTTCACACTAAACTCAGTATTTATACTGGATTTATAAACATAAACTATAGAAGTCAGAAGATTCTGGGTCTGGATCTGGTACCAAATTCATCCATCCATCCATCTTTCTTTCTATCCATTCATCCATCAATTTATCCGTCTGTGCGTTCATCTATCCATCAATCCTTCCATCCTTCCTTCCTTTTGTCCATTCATCCATCAATTTATCCGTCCATCCATTTATTCACCCATCCATCCATCCTTTTGTCTTTCAAATTCAGAAATACTTCATTTCAACCGTCCTTCAGTCTGTCATTCCTTCCTTCTATCTATCTATCTCTCTATCTATCTCTCTATCTCTCTATCCATCCATGTTTATTATCAGTCCATCTATCCATCCATTTATCCATTCGTCTAGCCATTCATTTATCCATCCTTTTGTCTTTCAATCTGGCCTTCATCCATCCATCCCTCTGTCTTTTATCCATCAATTCATCCATCCTTTTTCGATCTATCCATCCTTTAGTCTTTCAATCCATCCTTCAGTCCATCAATCTATCCATCCTTTATCGATCTATCCATCCGTTTATCCATTCATTTATCCATCCGTCCGTCCGTATGTGTTTATAAAAGTCTTTAAATTTCTTGTCATGTTTTACCCGTAATAATCTCAGTCCTACATGAAGTCGTTTTTTTGGCACATTAAAAATTGTTTTCTGTTCATTGATCCGTCTGGAGACCTTCAGTCTCTGTAAAGCATTTCTCCTTCTGAGGGTGAAAACAAAAACATGTTGCTGCTGTTTTTCCACCCAGAACAAACACCATCCTGCTATAATGTTGTTCCCAGACACGGCGGAGGGTAGTTTACCCCCCGGATCAGTGTTGTGGGGATTTCTACTCAATCCTCCGTGGGTCTGATGGACGGCGCCGCTCAAGGCCGTCGGATTTCCATTAATTGCTTCTCGGGGACGGCGGACGTGTCCAGCCTGCAGAGGGAAGGAGGGAGAAGCTCTGCTGGTCTCCGCCGTTAAACCCCTGCTTGTGTTTGTATGCACACACACCAAGACAGATTTGAAGGCGTCCACCTTTTTAAAATGACTTTGACCTCCAGCTGGGTGCGTGTTTGGTTCTCTGCTTAGCCGCTCTGCAGCTTCGCTTCTTTAAACGTCTCCGTATCTGATTAAATCCAAGCAGCCGCCGACTCCAAACTCTTTCTGGATAAACAGGACAGGCGTGTTGTTATGTAGTCATTCAGAGCCGGAGATAAACGTCCATAAAACCGCCTCTCCTCTTTCTAGGGGTGTACCATCTTGGTTGCCTCACGGTTTTGATTAGATTTGGGTGCTATAATGCGATTATAAAACAATTAATTTTTGTTGCATATTTTTACCCCATTTAGGCTTTTTTCTCCATATCTTCCATAGCTACTTTCTACTCTCAAATCCACCCAGTTTCCATTAATTGAAGTATCCAAACCAACTGATGGCCTGTCTTTTATTTATTTGAAACCACTAATCAAGCCAACAGATGTCCAAAATATGTTTAATAATCATATCAAGGTCATATTTTCAATAAAGGCTAAAGGAAATGTGTTTTGACATTTGGTCCAATCCTTAAACACATGCTCTGTTTGTTTACAGAAGACTTTTAACTTGGATATTTAAAGTATTCCTGGTTATTCCTGGTATTTGGTTAAAGGAGTCATGACCTGTAATTTTCACTTTTCCATGAGAAAAAAAGGTATGTTATGATTGCCTAACGATTATACACTGGCCGGGAAGCCGATATTTAGAAGTGAAGCGTTTGTTTACCCCTGGGTTCGTCAACCAGCCCACATGCACTCAAATACGTGGTTTTAATTTCTGGCCGACTTGACGTCAAGTCGGCGCAGGATATACCATATATGGACATCGCAGACCTATTCTGCAGGAAGCCCGCCCTGCTCTTCGCTCCTCTCCCCCTCATATTCAGTCGAGCGCCGCCATTACTGAATTCTAGTGATAGGAATTCCAGCTCTTTTTGGAGAGCCAGTTCTTTTGGCTTGGCTCACCATAAAGAGCCGGCTCTTTCGGCTCCTCAGATTTTCTGTTGCTTAAAGTGTATTTATTACCAAAACAAGCGGGGGGGGGAATGAAAAAAAGAAAAAAAAACAGCTCCCAATGACGAGCCGACTCCCATCGTTCACTTTAAAGTTAGCTCTTAGAGCCGGTTCGTTCGCGACCGACACATCACCGATTCGAAGTACGAACTCCACCGTGAAAGATGCAGAAAGTTTCTTCACGCAATGATGCATGAAGAAGACATATTCGTGTCAGCCTTTTATTTTAATCAGCTAAATCAGCTAAAACCATTTCTACCAGAAACGTAGTGAACACATGAGTTGCTCTGTTGATGACCGCCAGAATCAACATGGAAATATTTTTTCTATTTTTTTTACGCCGGAATCCTTTATGAATTTGGGACAATATCAGGCGAAGTTGGCATCGAAGCTCCGTTTGGGAAAAGGGGCAATTCCAACAATCAGAGACTTGCCTGCAATTGAAACGGTAAGGCTGTGTTTTTATTGCTCTGCTGTGTGTAACAAACAGCAGCTAACTGCTAATGTGGCTATTGTATGCTAGCGGGAGTAGTAGATATGGGTTAGATATGCTGAAGCGTTACCTGCGGTGTCAACCCCCCTCCTTCCTGCCACCAATCAACGCGCCCCTCATTTGCATTATTACAATGTCCGTCCACGACTCCCAAAATATCGCATCAGATCTCGCGAGACAATAATGCCTTCAGAAATAAGGGTCAGAGGATCTCTGTTTATTTTTTTCACTTTTTTTTCAACTTTTCTTTTTTAGAAGGGTCTGAAAGACTATAATAGAGCGTGGGTATCCAAGATAATACTAGGTTATGACTCCTTTAAAAAGACATTTTTTATAAATTTCAAATCAGCTTTTTACAACTCAACCATTACAGAAATGACTTTAAAATCTAAATAGAAATAATTGATCTTCTGTATTAGAAAATAAACCTACAGGTCCTTCTAAAAAGAATTTACATATTGTGATTAAGTTCATTCTTTTCCATAATGTAATAATAAAAATTAAACTTTCATATATTTTAGATTCATTGCACACCAACTGAAATATTTCAGGTCTATTATTGTTTTAAAACTGATGATTTTGGCATACAGCTCATGAAAACCCCAAATTCCTATCTCAAAAAATTAGCATATTTCATCCGACCAATAAAAGAAAAGTGTTTTTAATACAAAAAAAGTCAACCTTCAAATAATTATGTTCAGTTATGCACTCAATACTTGGCCGGGAATCCTTTTGCAGAAATGACTGCTTCAATGCGGCGTGGCATGGAGGCAATCAGCCTGTGGCACTGCTGAGGTGTTATGGAGGCCCAGGATGCTTCGATAGCGGCCTTAAGCTCATCCAGAGTGTTGGGTCTTGCGTCTCTCAACTTCCTCTTCACAATATCCCACAGATTATTTATGGGGTTCAGGTCAGGAGAGTTGGCTGGCCAATTGAGCACAGTAATACAATGGTCAGTAAACCATTTACCAGTGGTTTTGGCACTGTGAGCAGGTGCCAGGTCGTGCTGAAAAATGAAATCTTCATCTCCATAAAGCTTTTCAGCAGATGGAAGCATGAAGTGCTCCAAAATCTCCTGATAGCTAGCTGCATTGACCCTGCCCTTGATAAAACACAGTGGACCAACACCAGCAGCTGACATGGCGCCCCAGACCATCACTGACTGTGGGTACTTGACACTGGACTTCAGGCATTTTGGCATTTCCTTTTCCCCAGTCTTCCTCCAGACTCTGGCACCTTGATTTCCGAATGACATGCTAAATTTGCTTTCGTCCGAAAAAAGTACTTTGGACCACTGAGCAACAGTCCAGTGCTGCTTCTCTGTAGCCCAGGTCAGGCGCTTCTGCCGCTGTTTCTGGTTCAAAAGTGGCTTGACCTGGGGAATGCGGCACCTGTAGCCCATTTCCTGCACACGCCTGTGCACCGTGGCTCTGGATGTTTCTACTCCAGACTCAGTCCACTGCTTCCGCAGGTCCCCCAAGGTCTGGAATCGGTCCTTCTCCACAATCTTCCTCAGGGTCCGGTCACCTCTTCTCGTTGTGCAGCGTTTTCTGCCACACTTTTTCCTTCCCACAGACTTCCCACTGAGGTGCCTTGATACAGCACTCTGGGAACAGCCTATTCGTTCAGAAATGTCTTTCTGTGTCTTACCCTCTTGCTTGAGGGTGTCAATGATGGCCTTCTGGGCAGCAGTCAGGTCGGCAGTTTTACCCATGATTGCGGTTTTGAGTAATGAACCAGGCTGGGAGTTTTTAAAAGCCTCAGGAATCTTTTGCAGGTGTTTAGAGTTAATTAGTTGATTCAGATGATTAGGTTAATAGCTCGTTTAGAGAACCTTTTCATGATATGCTCATTTTTTGAGATAGGAATTTTGGGTTTTCATGAGCTGTATGCCAAAATCATCTGTTTTAAAACAATAAAAGACCTGAAATATTTCAGTTGGTGTGCAATGAATCTAAAATATATGAAAGTTTAATTGTTATCATTACATTATGGAAAAGAATGAACTTTATCACAATATGCTAATTTTTTGAGAAGGACCTGTATAACAACTAGAAAAAGCTGTTATTTGCATAACAGCTGTGTGAATGCTGTAATGCTGAATATATCGGCCTGAAATGCTCTTAAAATTGTTGAAAATAATTTGAAATAGCTGAAAATCTCCTTTTTGAAGCTTCATCTAAAGGAAATATGTATAAAGTTGGACTGTAAAGTGCTTAAGATAGTTGAAATGGCTGCTTGGTCACATCGGCTTAAAGCTAACAGTCTTTCCCACCATATTCTGTTTACTTTGTTGCAAAATAATGAAAGCTGAACGAGTGACAAGAATTAGTTTGAAGTCAGAAGAACTTCTGAAAACCAGAGTGCACACTCTGAGCCGTTGCCGGGGCAACCCATTATAAAAAGCCTGAGAGCTGAGAAATTTGAATGTTTTTTTTAATTGATCAAATCTAAAAAATGGTAAAAGATATACAAATTCTGAATAATACTGTAATAGCCCAATGTGTTGTGACTAAGTGTAAGTTTTAATCATGTTTCTAGCTGAAAGTATGCAGGAGCTATTAAAGCTGAAAGAGGCGGAAGTTTTTGTAGAATTTTCAGGAATTGCCATTTATTTCAATGGGACCAAAAAATCAACAAAAATGATCAATTAATTGAAAATGTTAGAAGATATCGACAAGAAAAATCATAGCAGGAATGTCCTGAAAGAGCTGAACGTTATGATACCAGAAGGGCTGAAATAGCTGAAAGTATGCTGAAGTTATTAAACAGCAAAAACTGACAGAATAAAGTGGAATAATTAATTTATTTAATGCAGAACTCTAACTTTGCACAACGTTTTTATAGTTTTTGTGTCAGTTTTACATTTTTGATGTTTGCCACCTGTCAGACACAGAAACTAATCTGCCAGCTGTGAGTACACTGCACTACGCTACACATTAGTCAATTTCATAGTTTTAACACTTTTTTTATATATCCAGGAGCCAAAACATAAATGAAAACCTCATTTTACTGTTACTGTTCTGCCCACTTTATTAAACCACAACAATCCACCTTCAATTACAGCAGGGGTTTCATTTTTGTCTCTCATTTCCCCACTTCTAACAAGCAATAAGCATTTAATTTCCCCTGAACCGCTTGTGTGGGCTGACAGTAATTGCATTGTTTCCCTCCTGAGACGCGGCCGCCTGGAGTCCATCTGCGACCGGGCGCACTGCTGAGGAAGTGATTTACTTCATCGGAGCAACAAGTGGCTCCGGCTGCTTCAAGGACGCTGGATTTCATGGGGTGGCCCTGAGAGTAATGCAGAACTTGCAGGATTTTATTTATTTATTTATTTATTTATTCTTTTGTTTTTGTCATTTGGCTCATTCAACAACTAATGAACTAAAGATAAAATAAAACATTGTTTGTAATGTTACAGCAAACACACAACCTATGTGTGCTAGGGACAGAGGTGGGTAGAGTACCTGAAAATTGTGCTCAAGAGAGTAAACATATTTTTACTCAAGTAAAAAGTAGCCAACCAAAAATTGACTCGAGTAACAGTAAAAAAAGCATTTGTTAAAAAGGCTACTTGAGCACTGAGGAACATCTGATTTAATATTTTTAATATGATGTCATTAGACAGACAAAAATATAAAGTTCTGGGTAAATTAAGGTGCAACGGTACACAAAAATCCCAGTTTTTTTTTTTAAACATTTTATTAAATCTCCAGTCAGTTCTATACTTTCAACTTTATTACGTTATAGAACATACATAGCCAGAGTAGAAAACACTTTAACAACCTTTAAATAATATTTTGTCCATATTCGAGAATATAACATAGTTCGGTCCATCTTTCTTTTTCTACTGTAGCTGCATGAGAAACCATTCATGTTCCCAAATAGCAGAGCTTAGTGATAGCTGGGAGTTTCTTCTGCACTGTACTCTGGATTCTGTCACTTTCACGTTGAAAGCACCCCTGGCTGAGCTTCTGCGACTTCCTGTGTCCACCAACCAGTTCCAGTGCTATTTCTGAAGTGACTACGAGCTACAATAGAGATGGGCAACATGGACTTGAAATTTTGCTTCAGTATGTTGTTGTTTATTGAAACGACAAGAAAGGTGACGCTAAATCGTGTGTTTTTGCTTGTACGCCTGCCACTGAATTACTGGTGTAAAAACCGAACTCCATTAATCAGCCTCGTCTCGTGGTTCATGGAGAGTTCTGCCTCCTGGTCCGGCCCGGCCCGGTGAGGACAGTAATGAAGATCCTTGCAGCACTGAACTCTGGCGACTCAGATTTCACACCTCACCTTCAAATGAGCTGAACTTTAACCTTTCCTGTCAGACCTCTCGGCGAGTCCGCTCCCATTAACGGGGGATCTGAGCTGTGGCCTTGGATGGAGCTTGCTTCTGATTGGTTGCTGGGTCGTTATTTTAAAGCAGCAGTAATCCCCTCTGCCGTCGCATCAGTTATTCAACGCAGTTCTTTCCTGTTTTTGTGGCCGTCGTTTTGCAGGTTTTCCATCGTCGCCTCGCACCGTTATGATGAGGCCGCTCAATGCTTTCATCTCCTCCTTTCAGTCGTACTTCCATCCCTCCTTTTCTTTTATCCCGGAGGTCTCCCTCTCTGTTCGTTACAAAATATTGATTCTGGCCCTGTTGCAGGTTGTTTCCTGCCTCTGTTTAAGCAGCTTGTGATCCTCTGATGAGCTTCTGTTGTGTGGGCTCAATATAAGATGCTCATAATTTCACAGTTCAACTTCATAAATCAAGTTTTGCCATCTCGTAGAAAATATCTGCCCAAAAATATCAAGTTTGCAAATGTGCAGAAAGATGTTTGCATGGTTGTAAATAAAGGTTTGCATTTGAAAGAATAATATAAGTTGTTTTGCAAACATCCTGTTTTGAAATGCGCAGCATAAAACTGCGTTAGAGACTTTGAAGTTGCAAACTTTGGCGCGGTTTTTACACACTTCTCTGATTGGATGGTGACGGATCACACTGTCCAATCAGAGAGCAGGGCACTTCCTGTCTGTCCACAGCGCTCCAGACTTTTAAAGAGGAGTATGGACGACGACCCGATTACCTCTGAATCAGGTGGGCTATTATTAAGGATGCTGTGGGAATACATGTGACAATAAAACGGTTACATTTGATTTATCAAATAATAGCGCACCTGATTCACAGACGTACTCATCCATGTTTAATCTCTACTCCCCTTTAAGAGTCTGGAGACAAAATTACCCAGCCGATACCTGCTGACTAATAAAATTAGAGAAATATCATTTAAAATAATTCATAAGTTTTACCCGTCTAATGATCATATTGTTAAAAAATTTAAAAAAGACATTGATGTAACGTGCACTTTTTGTTCTGTGAATACTGAAACAGTGACCCATCTGTTTTGGCACTGCCCCTTTGTCCAAAGTTTCTGGTCTGACATTTGTACTTTTATTGATGAAAAAATTGAGAAAGATTTCAAATTATTTTGGAAGGATGTTCTTTTTGGCCTTCATGACTTCAACAGAACAAAGACTATGCCTAATGAAACTTTCATTATTAATCTCATTATTCTTTTGGCAAAATATTACATTCATAAATGTAAGTTTGCGCATTCCATAACATCTTTTATTGCCTTTAACAATGAGGTCAAGCAATATGTCAACTCGATTAAGCACTCTCTTAATCAAAAGGCAACAAAAACTGTGAATGTTTGTAAACAGTTTGATATATTTTTGTAAATCCGTACTTCCCCTGGCAAAATGTGATATGTGTTTTGTATATATTTTGTTTTTGTTAAAACACCTGCAATATTTGAAAATGCACAATTTGTTATTTTTATAATGAAGATTGACATTCCTGTAAATTGTGCAATTGTTGAATAAAGAAAAAAAAAAAAAAAAAAAAAAAAAAGACCGCGCCAAAATTCGCAACAGCAACTTCAGAGTCTCTCCGGCAGTTTTATGCTGCACAACTCAACACAGGATGTTGACAAAATTATACTTAGTACTTATATTATTCTTTCAAATGCAAACCTTTATTTACAACCATGCAAACCTCTTTCTGCACATTTGCAAAATTGAAATTTTTGGGCAGATATTTTCTACGAGATTGCAAAACTTGATTGATGAAGTTGAACTGTGAAATTATGTGCAAACTTTATGACCTTACATTGAGCCCATACTGTCGTCCTTTCTGGGTGTGGAGCTTCTCCGCTCTAACCAAGGCCGTATTTGTTTTCTCCCTGGCAGGGCGGGGCACCCTGCCACCCCCTCGGGGACGGGTCAGGACGGCGAAGAGAACCCGGCCGCGCTGGCTGAGAACTGCTTCCGGGAGCTGCTGGGGCGAGCCGCTTACGGCAACATGAAGAACGCCGTCCGACCCGTGTTGGTGTAAGTACAAGCCGATGTTCCTTTTTTTTTTTTTTACCTGCAGGTGCGTTTCAGGAGATGGAGAACGGTTCAGAACGGCTTCAGTTCATTGAAGTTTTCAGTCATTTGTTTCTGCACAGCTCTACTTGGTAAACTGCTCATTAATTTACAGGAGTATTAAAACGTAAGTGTAGAGAAGTTCACATTATAATGGAGAACGAGCTGCCGGCAGTGATTTAACTTAACCAGGGAAAACCCTAGGAGCGGAGCCAGGAACTTTGCGTGAGTTTCTTGGGACCTCCCACTTCAGTACCCCACACCTGAGGGAAAAATAAATGCATTAACGCATAAATGTGGGAATAAATAACAAAAAGTTTAGTCAATTTTCTCATATATATATATATATATATATATATATAATTTTTTTTACCCATTGTCCTTATTGTCATTGCTGATGTCTTTCCACCCGAGCTTGTCTTTCTACCCTGCTTTAATAGAGAGGGTCACGCTGATGATGATTGGGTTTTTACTTCATCCGACTCGGCTGCTACTTTCACTCTTTAATATGTGGTGAACAAGTCAAACAAAGACTCCCTGTTGTTCCTTCATGACTTTATTGAATATTTCCATGTTTCCTGCAGTCTGGAGTGACACTTTTTGCCTAAATATGTAACTCGTGCTTGCAAATTGAGTCAAGAACTGAGCCTTTTAATGCTGCTACTATAATCAGTTTGACGGGTACTTCAGAAACATTGACTCATTTTTTTCTCGTCTCACATCTCTTGAGTTTGTTTAGTCGTTTCCACTTTTCCACTTTTCTTACCAGCTGACCTGTTTTGGCCATAAATGGATAATATCTCACAAAACGATGGAAGATTTGAGAACAGATTAATTATTATTACCCAGGACGTGGGTTCATTGGTACAAACAGGGCTGCAGTTGTGAAACACGAGTGATTCAAATACAGTTTAAGCAACCTGACACCAACCAGGCTGGAGAACTGAACTGCTGAATAAGCAGCCGATTAGTTGCGTTTTCACGCTTTAATAATAAACGACTATCGCTGCGGCAGCAGTTTATCTTTTTGGACAATTATGCAAAGATTGTATTCAGGATGTTTTCTGCGCCTGCCTTTAATGTTTCTCCCATAAATTTGTCAGAGGGGTAAACGACAGAGGACCGAGCACACATCACTGAGGGACTCCTGGGCTGATTTTGGTGGGGCCTGAAACAGCTGATAAAACTGGTTCATTAGACCAGAGAAGGTTTAGATGTTCACTGAACTCCATCTGTTAAAGGGACTGAAAACTTCTAGCAATTAGACTGGAGTCCATCTATCTGTCCGTCCATCCACCTTTATCCAACCATCTTTATCCAACCATCTTTATCCATCCATCCATCCATTTCTATCCATCCATCTTTATCCATCCATCATTCTACCTTTATCCATCCATCCATCTTTATCCATCCATCCATCTTTATCCATCCATCCATCTTTATTCATCCATCCATCCATCCATCCATCCATCTTTATCCATCCATCCATCCACCCACCTTTATCCATCCATCCATCCATCCATCCATCCATCCATCCAACCATCTTTATCCATCCATCCATCCACCTTTATCCAACCCTCTTTATCCATCCACCTTTATCCATCCATCCATCTTTATCCATCCAACCATCCATTTAACTATCCATCCATCCACCTTTATCCATCCACCTTTATCCATCCATCCATCTTTATCCATCCATCCATCAACCTTTATCCATCCATCCATCCACCTTTATCCATCCAACCATCCATCCAACCATCTTTATCCATCCATCCTAATCAATCTTTATCCATCCATCCATTTCTATCCATCCATTCAATTCAAATTCAATTCAAAAATACTTTATTTATCCAAGAGGGAAATTAAGTGTTGTAGCTCATATAATTAATTCTTTAAGGAGTTGATGATGATGGCTGTGGGCAGGAAGGATTTCCTGTAGCGGTCTGTATTGCAGCGAAACTGAAGAAGCCTCCGACTGAAGACGCTCTGTTGTTGTACGACTGTCTCATGAAGAGGATGCTCAGGGTTGTCCATAATTTTTTTATGATTTTATGAAGAATCCTTCTTTGCATTGTCTTCTCCAGATGTTCCACAGTCGTCCCAAGAACAGCACCAGAACCTTCTTTATCAGGTTGTTGAGCCTTTTTAAATCCCTGGCTCTGATGCTGCTACCCCAACAGATGACGGCTGAAGAGATTACACTCAGATTACACAACAGACTTGTAGAAGATTTGCAGCATCTTGCTGCAAACCTTGAAGGACCTAAGCTTCCTCAAGAAGTCCAGTCTGCTCTGTCCCTTCTTGTAGACGGCTTCACTGTTCAGTCTCCAGTCCAGTCTGTTGTCAAGGTGAACTACGAGGTATTTATACTCCTCAACAACCTCCACTTCTTCTCCCATGATGGAAACAGTGTTTGACTTATCCCTGTTTCTTCTGAAATCTACAATCATCTCCTTTGTTTTGTTCACATTCAAGGTGAGACGATTTTTCCCACACCATGTCACAAAGCGGTCCACCAGCTCTCTGGATTCAGCTTCTTGTCCATCTCTGATACACCCGACAATTGCAGAGTCATCTGAGTATTTCTGCAGATGACAGGTCTCTGATTTGTACTGGAAGTCTGAGGTGTACAGAGTGAAAAGGAATGGTGAGAGTACGGTCCCCTGTGGTGCTCCTGTGCTGCTGACCACCTGGTTTGACACACAATTCTTCAGTCTCACAAATTGTGATCTGTTGGTCAGGTAGTCATTGATCCAGGCGATTGTTGAGGGCTCCACCTGTGTCTTCAGGAGTTTCTGACAAAGCAAATTAGGCTGAATTGTGTTAAATGCACTGGAGAAATCAAAGAACATGATCCTCACAGTGCTGCCTGCTTTGTCCAGATGACAGTGGGTTGGTTGAAGTGGGTGGATGATGGCATCTTCAACTCCAACTCCACAGCGATAAGCAAACTGCAGTGGGTCCTGATACGTTCTTGTTTGCTTACTCAGGGGCGCCAACAGGAGTCTCTCCAGGACCGTCATGATGTGGGATGTCAGGGCAACAGGTCTATAGTCATTGATGACTGATGGGTGAGTTCTCTTTGGTACTGGAACAAGGCAGGATGTCTTCCACAACACTGGAACCTTCTCCTGAGTTAGGCTAAGGTTGAAGAGGTGCTGCAGAATCCCAGAGAGCTGCTCTGCACAGGCCTTCAGGACTCTGGGGCCGACACCATCTGGACCTGCAGCCTTGTTCTGGTTCAGTTTCTCCAGCTGCCTCTTCATCTGACTTTTGGAGACAGACAAGTGGGAGGGGGAGGCAAAGGGGGTAGCAGCATTTCCTGTCTTGGTTGAAGTCAAACTTGTGGAATTAGAAGAGTCCATGGCTGAGGTGAAGAATAAAACATCCGAGGTGTAACAGGAAAGCTGTTGATCAGAGGAGAGTGGGATGTCTGTTTGGCTGGGAACAGGAGAGGAGGATGCTGAGCTAGTTCCTGAACTGAACCTGTTGAAGAATATGTTCAGTTCATTGGCTCTGTCCAGACTTCCATCTATCCAATCCTTCCTGTCCTTAAAACCTGTGATCTTTCTCATTCCTGACCAGACGTCTCTGATATTGTTCCTCTGTAGTTTGTTCTCCAGCTTCTTCCTGTTTGCCTCCCTGCTGTCTCTGATCTTGACCTTAAGTTGCTTCTGTATACTCCTCAGTAATTCCCCGTCTCCCTCCCTGAAGGCTCTTTTTTTCTTGTTTAGCAGTTCCTTCAGGTCACTGGTGATCCAGGGTTTGTTATTAGGGAAGCATCTCACTTTTCTGGTGGGGATGATGTTGTCCACACAGAAGTTTAGTCAGTCACACACTCAGTCATGGCATTGATGTCCTCTCCATGTGCTTGGCAAAGAGTCATCCAGTCTGTGGTTGCAAAGCAACCCTGCAGGGCTTCTTTAGCTTCCTGTGACCGTTTTCTCACAGTTTGTTTTGTCATAGGTTACGTCTGAACAAGTGGTTTATATTCTGAACAGGGAAAAACAAGATTGTGATCTGATTGTCCCAGAGGAGGTCTTGGTTTGGACATGTATGAATCCTTTACATTTGCATAAAACAAATCCAAGGTCTTGTTTTCTCTTGTTGAGCAGCTGACAAACTGTTGAAATGTTGGAAGTGTAGTAGAGAGCGAGGCATGATTAAAATCACCAGATATTGCCACAAATGCATTGGGGTGCTGTGTCTGTAGCTTAGCAACAACGGAACTGATGACATCACATGCATTGTTGGCAACGGCTGTAGGTGGAATGTAAACAACTGCCAAAATCACACTGGTGAACTCTCTTGGTAAATAATATGGACGAAAACTTACTGCCAAGAGTTCGACATCTGGGCTGCAGAGACAACACTTCACAGTAACATGTCCTGGATGACACCATCTGTTGTTGACAAGCACTGCTACTCCACCTCCTTTTCTTTTTCTGCTCGTCTTCAGATCTCTGTCTGCTCGTACAGTCAGGAAGCCTGGCAGAGAGACGTTGGAGTCGGGGATATGATCCAGCAGCCACGTCTCAGTAAAACACATAGCACTGCATTCACGGTACTCTGGCTGAGTCCTTGTAAGGGCTTGGAGTTCATCCATCTTGTTAGCCAGTGATCTTACGTTGCCCATTATGATCGATGGAAGAGATGGCTTGAACTTCCTCTTTCTCTGTCTCCTTTTCACTCCTGCTCTGCATCCATGTCTCGTCCTTATCAACTCATCAGGGATTTGTGACTTCAGTTGAAGTATTATTTCAGCTTTTGTGATGTTAATCAGCTGCTCCCGGCTGTAAACCACATTGTTGCCATGGTTACGCATCATAACAAACATCCATCCATGTATCCACACTTATCCATACTTATCAATCTTTACCAATCCATCCATCCAGCCATCCATCCACCTTTATCCATCCATCCATCCACCTTTATCCATCCATCCTAATCAATCTTTACCAATCCATCTATCTATCCATCCATCCATCCACCTTTATCCATCCATCCGACCATCTTTATCCATCCATCCACACTTATCCATCCATCCATCCACCTTTATCCATCCATCCTAATCAATCTTTACCAATCCATCTATCCATCCACCTTTATCCATCCATCCAACCATCTTTATCCATCCATCCACACTTATCCATCCATCCATCCACCTTTATCCATCCATCCATCTTTATCCATCCATTTATCCATCCATCCATCCATCCATCCACCTACCTTTATCCATCCATCCATCCACCTTTATCCATCCATCCATCCATCCACCTTTATCCATCCATCCATCTTTATCCATCCATCCATCCATCTTTATCTATCCATCCATCCACCTTTATCCATCCATCTTTATCCATCCATCCACCTTTATCCATCCATCCATCTTTATCCATCCATCCATCTTTATCCATCCATCCATCCATCCACCTACCTTTATCCATCCATCCACCTACCTTTATCCATCCATCCATCCACCTTTATCCATCCATCCATCCATCCTTATCTATTTATCCATCCATCCATCCTTATCTATTTATCCATCTCTCTCTTTCTCTCTCTTTCTCTTTCTCTCTCATCACACCTGTGGGCACCTGTTAACCCTCAGAACCAACTGAGCATGTGCTATTTAAGGTTTTCCTCCATTCAGGCACAGAAAAATAAAATGTTTTTTAACATTTCTGTGAAGATGAGCAGGTTTGGGAGGAATGACGTCGCTTTAACTGAACAATTTTCACTGAATCACAGCATATTTTAAATAAAACTACAAACAATAAATTACTCTAAAATAGGAGCTTTATTTGTTTAAAATGTAAAAAAGAAAAATGGTAAAAGCATAAAGATTAATTTTAAGATTAGAATTTTTATTTTTTAATTGCCAAAGTGAAATAATATGAAATAAAATGTCTAAAAGATACAAAATAAAAATTAGAAAATGGTATAACTAGACGGTGTACAAATTATTTGATTATGTGTGGAGGGGAGAGAGGGGGGGGGGGGGTCATTTTCTGTCAAATAATCCAGCGGATGAAGCAATAAATTGGTCATTAATTTTGTTCTTGCAGGCCTTTGTTTCACCTCCTGACCTCTCTCATCCATTCTGTCGTCACCCAGTCAGTTTTTATCTGAGGTGTGACTCTTGATGCAGGAGGTCCACACACAGACACACCATTCAGCCCTGAACGACTGCAGCAGTGTGTCATTCTCACACTAACACTTTATTACTCTAAGTGTTTCTGAGTCCAGGCCACAGCTTCAGTTTCATCGTCTGGCTCCAAACAGCGTCTCGTTGGCGTCCTGCGCCCCCTGCAGGTCGGCCAGAGCTGCACCACCCGGCTGCTGTAGTCCTGGATGCCTCTTGTTTATGCTTTCCCTTTCCAGATTCTCTGTGGCGATCAAGAAACTCGGCTGCAGTGTATGCTTGTTTAGAGCCTAAAAATTGGTCTATCTCCAAATTGGAGAGAGATTTCAGCATCGGAGCGAGTTGGTTTTAGTTTTTTGTTGATAATGATTTAGGAGATGGTTGGGGGGGGGAGGGCGATATCTGGGTCCATCTACTGTCATATCCTCACCTTTGGTCATGAATCATGACCCAAAGAACAAGATCCTGGATGCAAGTGGCTGTAATGATTATTATATTAAAATTGCCGGAGTCTGGTGCCTGAACAGGACACTCCTTGGTTTTTCCAACTCGACTTGATGAAACTGGAGCGTTTTATTACTGTTTTATTTTATATACAGGACTGCCTCTATAGGCATAACTTTGGTGATTTAGGCGTAAAGAAAGAAAATAATGTTTTTCTAGTAAATCCGGGGTTGCATCTAAAATAAATGGCTGAACTTTGGTTTGGCTGCTGCATTTTTCCTCACAAACGTGGCTCAAACCTTTATTACACCGAAGGCCAAAATTACAGTCGCTCTTGTTCCCAATAGAAAAAGCAAAATACCTTTTTTATTGTGAATTCTTTTTATTTTTATTTTTTCTAGATATAAATTTAACATGCAATTCTTTCTTGCAGTTCCGAGAAAACATTTCAGACGTTTAGCCGGTCGCTGCTCGCCGACGACCTTTTCTTCTTCTTCTTTGACACTGCCTGACTGTAAACGGTCTATCTAGTAATTCACAATGGACAAACAAAATGTTTCCCCGACTTTCTGCCACAACGTGTAAACTTCTCTTCGCTGTTTTGGTTTCCTGCTTTGACATTTTGTCTTTCACAAAGTGCACACCTGAGAATATCCTCAGCATATATTGACCCAAACCTCTTTTTTATAAGATGTTATCAATTTAATCTTCTTCATACCTTTTGATGAAAGAAAGGTGAACGACTTCCTGACTTTTTTGGGTCGAAGGTTTTCTGTTTTTTTTATTTGGTCTAGAAAATGTTTTTAGTTTCTTCCCAGCAACACAGCTCCAGTCTTTCAGTGATGAGTTTTGGTTGTTGCTATAACAACACAGATCTGACTTTTCAGTTTCTATGCTCCTCTAATCTGGAACAAACTTCCAGAAAACTGCAAAGCTGCTGAAACACTGAGTTCTTTTAAATCACTACTAAAAACTTATCTGTTTAGAGCTGCCTTTGAGTCATGCTTTGTTGTATCATATGTTTTGTGTGTGCTTCTGGCTTTATTGCTGTTTCTTCTTTATATGATTTGTCTGGTTTTTATTGCTATTTTTATTTTACCCTCTCATCATGTGAAGCACCTTGAATCACCTTGTTGTTGAAAGTGTGCTATACAAATGAAATTGCCTTGCTTTTTCTCTGGACTTAGCTTTTAGACTTTTGAAACATATTTTCTGACTGGCACATTCATTTGTGTCCTTTATAGTGGACATTTTGTTCACCTGTATCTTCTTTTACTGTTTTGAGTTATCCTATTAAGCCCTACAGTACTTTTTAGAGGACATCCTGGGCTTTCCAGTGACGTGTCTTTTGATAAGTTAGCATGCAGGGAAGTCCCCTTTTTTCCTCCTTCAAAATGGCTGCAACCACATTTTATAAAAAGATAAGTCAAGTCAAATAATCTTCATCTTTTGCTATTTTTACCATACTAATTATACATATTCTTGTTAATAACCATTTCAATAACAAAATGTTGACTTCTGAAGGCAGTTAAATGATTTATCTTTTGAAATAACAGTGCTTTTATGAATGTCTACTGTGGAGGACACCAGGACGGTTTCAGTGTTTTAGTCCTATGAGCTTAACTTGTAGCTTTTTCCTGTGGATTCTTTTTGCTGCTTTATGAGAAAGACTTTACAGGACTAACCAGGAGAAATGGAGCGTGCCGACCTGCAGGGGAAACCTCCCTAATGTGTATGTGGTCTTTGCTTTTCCCCTGGCTTCTTTCGGTGATCCTCCTTCCAACAGATTTTCTTACAACCGTCTCCGATGATTTCAGGAACATCTGCTTGTACGGTCGATCTTTCAGTTTACGTTTCCCATCTTGCATCCCCCTCCTCCACTCGCCTACTCTCAGATTAAACGGTACCGGTGTGCTGAGACTCTCCGTGAATATTAAATGTGTTCGTGACCGACGCCGCGTGGAGAATACCGACGCAGCCTTTTACTTTCTCTCCCCATTAAACGGCTGCCGTTTCTCTGCCTGCGTGTCTGAGGATGAAACCGGTTTGTCCTCCTGCAGGCGGGAGGAGGAAGATGGGGGGAGCATCTTCAGACTATAAATAGCGTGGATTGGGGTTAACTGGGAGGAGGGGTGTTTTGGGGGTTTGGATTGACGTCATCATCGTGAACTGTTCTCCTACAGGCAGCTCCCTATCCTCCTCCACCTTTTCTTCTCCCTTATTTTTGCTCCTTTGATTTGGCCCCTTCATCTCTTGATTTTTTTTTTCTCGCGTCTTCTGTCCTCTAATACCCGACACATGGTTCATCTTTCTGCTCTGACTCTACGTTTGCAGCATTCTTCCTTAAGCTGGTGAAATTTAAAAAGAAAGCAGTTTCTCCCGCTATGCTGTCAGAGAAAGAAGAGAAGGTCCTCCTGGTCGCACAGCGGTGATGTTCTGCTCCGATTAGAGGCCGTGAACCAGCGCCGTGATCAATCAATCAGTCACCATGCTGAGCGGAATCTGACTTCTTTCATCAGTGCAGCTACAAGATGATGGTTGACGTCACCTCAGAGCGCCGGGTTATTTAAAGATGGCTCCTGTAAACAGCAGGATTTATCTTTGATACTTTTAGCTACTTTAACCAAACAAAGTTGGATATTATTTTTGCCTTTTTAATCCTTTTATTAATCGATCAATCTTTCATATAAAAGGGAAATCTGATTTCTACAAAAAAAGAAAATATATTACTTAAAATCAGTGATGGCATAAATATTTACTCTATTCAATTCAGTATATTTATAAAGCGCCGATTCACAACAGATGTCATCTCGAGGCACCTAACAAGAAAAGTAATTTTAAACATTTAATCATTCCAATCAGTTTAAAGGTTTAGCTAGTTTCCTATCTAAGGAATCCCAGCAGATTGCATTGAGTCATTGACTTGTGTTTGCGTCCCGTTGATGCTGACTCCAACCACAGCAATCCTTCAGCAATCCCTCATACTGAGCAAGCATGTAGCGACAGTGGAGAGGAAAAACTCCCCTTTAACAGGAAGAAACCTCCAACAGAACCAGGCTCAGTAGGAGCGGCCATCTGCCACAACCGTCTGGGGGTTTGAGAAGACAGAGCAGAGACACAGAAGGAACAGAAGATCTGATATAAGAGAACTTTCTATGTTAAAGAAAGTAAAAAGTTGATAACAGGACACAGTGGATGTTCAGTTACTGGGAGGATCATCCCAGTCGATGCCCCCCGTCCAACTTTGTAGCCAAGCAGGATACCAGACCAGGTGTAGCTTCTATGGACAGAAAAACACTGAGAGAAAACAAAGTTAACAGTCGAAATAACAGCAAATAATCCAACTGGAGAGTAGTAGGAGAGAAAAGTAGCAGAGTGAAGAAAAGTGGTCAGTCTGTCCTCCAGCAGTCTAAGCCTATAGCAGCATAACTACAGAGATAGCTCAGGATGACCTTAGCCACTCTAACTATAAGCTTTATCAAAAAGGAAAGTTTTAAGCCTGGCCTTAAAAGTAAACAGAGTGTCCGCCTCACGGACTAAAGCTGGGAGCTGGTTCCACAGGAGAGGAGCCTGATAACTCAAAGATCTGCCTCCCATTCTACTTTTAGAAATCCTAGGAACTACAAGTAAACCTGCAGTCTGAGAGCGAAGTGCTCTGTTAGGAACATAAGGAACAATTAGATCTCTGATGTATGATGGAGCTGATTATTAAGTTATTATTTACTCCCGTTCAGTCAGTGTTTAGTAGATGCACCATTAGCTTTCAGTCCCAGGAGGGACAGGTCTCAGTCAGGTTGCTGTTTTCCTTCATTCCTCCTGCTTCTCTCACAGCTCTTGTTCAGATTGAGGTCTGGGGTTTGACTAGGCCACTCCAGATCCTCCACCTTGTTGTCTTTGAACCGTCTCTCTGTGTAGCTTCAGCTGGACGCTTCGGCTCGTTGTCTTAGCTAACTGAGCTAACCCAGAGCTAACCGAAGCTAACGGAGGTTAGCCAGAAAAACCGCGGTTGAGCAACTCTGCTACCCCTCTGCTTTCTAGGCCGATTCAATAGTTGTGTTAAATAAAAGCATGAAGCCTTGATGGTTCATAACTTTCATTAAAACTGTGTTTTTTTTTTTTATAAATAAAACAAGTTTTAATAATCAATATGTAAAGTAAAGAAGAAATGTGATCATTTCAACCCATTTTTGACCAAGCAGCGTTATCTTAAAAGGCACGGCAGAAATATAATTTTACTTAACGTAAAAAATGGAGCAGAGACTTCTTGGACAGTCTGATGGTACAATAAATACCACAGGAAGCCATCTTTGTCCAATAAGAGCACGATTAACATCCGAACACACTGCTAGCCACCAGCGCTAGCGCCACTGTTGCCAACTGTCCCCGACAGAAAGTAGCTGAAGTTGCCCCAAAAAGTCGCTAGATGTCGCCAGATGACGTCATACGCTACTTTGCATAATCATGATGTCATCACGTGATGACGACCGAAACGGAAAGGAGGAAGTAATTATGTCTAGATTAAGATTTGGTCACACAGGTTTTAACAATACAATATTTAAACAGGGGAAATATGCGACACGGAAATGTGACTTCTGTCTTCAAGAAGAGACTGTGGAACATGTTATATTATTTTGCCTGAAGTATAATGTTGAGAGAACTGTTAAAAATTTTTACAAGATATCAAATTGCAACTTGACATCAAAGACCTTTTAAACAAAACTGAAAGTTCTAGGGAAAATTTGCTGAGATATCTCAAGAAGACGAAATTAACACAGAGAATATAGTTGTTTGTTTTTTAGTACTTTGTAAAAATAAGTAGGACATATTTAGCATGCATCGAATGTTTCTTGCCAACCGCCATTAAACAGAAGTTTATTGGTTATGGTATTATTTTCAGTGGGGGGGGGTTTGTCATAAGTTTTAAATGTCCTACGTTTTTGAACCTCGCCACACATTTCGAACGTTCCTTGAATGCACCACAGGTGTGCAATGCAGCATAGTACAGACAAGCTTCTGCCTTAATTCCCGTAGAAAGATCGGTCTTATATACATGTAGATTTATGTTTTACTTTTGAATTAACATTAAATACAAAACAACTTCGTTTGTGAGTGGATGAAATGAACCGAAAAAGGTTTATGATTGGTCAGTCGACATAGTCTGATCATGCTGCGTACGCATGCGCAGATCATTCTCTTACTGAGCGTCGGGAAGGAGGAAGCTGGGTCTCTAAAATGCAGGAAATATCGGCGACAAAGTTTCACAGAAAGTAGCTAAGGGTGGTCAGAATGTCGCTAGATTTGTCGCTAGGCGCTTTTTGGGAAAAGTCGTTAGAAATAGCGACAAAGTCGCTAAGTTGGCAACACTGGCTAAGGACACGCCCCTTATTATTCATAATTTCAAGTTTAAATCATATCTAAACGTTTGAGTTATAAAGAAATTCACCCCCCTCAGAGTCGTCATGACGATAAACTTGACCTATTAAACCCAAAATGTTTTTTTGAACCACGCTGTAAACATGTTTATTTTTGCTGTGAAGTTGGTATTTTTAACATGGGAGTCAATGGGAACCTGCTCCTTTCTGGAGCCACCCCCTAGTGGATGAGGTGGAGAACTGCAGCTTTTTGCTATTCCGCATTGGCTTCACATTTGGCCGGCGTAGTTTGCCCCTCGGTCGTACCTCATATCATCCAAGTATCTTCAAAGAGTCGCTGCTGATGGTGATGCTGTGGGTAGGAAAGATCTCCAGTAGCAGTCAGCCAACAGGGTGGTGTAGTTGTTTAGAGTAGGAAATTAGGACAAAATGTCTTTAATAAAATATTTCTTCTTCTTCTGCAGTCACCTGGACCATCATAACCTGTGGGACCCCAATGAGTTTGCAGTGTCCTGCTTCAGAATCATCATGTACTCCATCCAGGTAACATTTCTCTAACCCTCAACTTGGGATAACTCATTAAAATACTTTATTATTCAAAAAAATTTAATAATGTAGAATATACGAGGACTTTGTTTTCCTTTTGTGATATTTTTTTGAAGATATTTACTTTCATGTAGAAAATGAAAGGTAACGGAAGTGGCCATATATATATATGCTGTAGAGAAATGGATCGAGTCTTCGTCTTCATCACTTTTATTAGGCAGGGCTGACCCGAAGGCCTTTGCCCTTCTACTGAGATTCAACATATTAGTAGGAATCAGCCAAAACAGTGACATTATTGCTCATCTTTTATTAATATTCTCACCATTCTTAGTAGTAATAATTTATGTACTTGAATATCATTAAACATATGAAATTATGGCATTTAGGACCTTTTTATATGGTAATAAAACCGACAGAAATCATTCATTTTCACCATTTATACCTCTCATAATTACTATAAGTGGATAAGTGAACTAGGTTTTGTCAAAAAATACATATTACATAATTAGTCCTAATTATGTAATATGTATTTTTTACGTGATTAAATTTTAGCGCAGGTTTTTCATGCAATAATATTACTAGTTCCATGAACTTCAAAAACTACTCGTATATAATATATAAACATATATATATATCTTATGCGAGAGTCTCATCAGAGCCGACCGTCTGCGCATTTTCATGATCCAGACACGCACTTTAGACGCTGGGAGCGTCATGGCCGCCCTCTGATTGGGTCAAATGTTGCTGTGGCACGTTCTGTGATGAAACCGGATCTCTGTTTATTGGCCGCGTCGCTTCACGCGGTTCTAAAAGCTCCTCGAGTGGCGCAATTACATCAGTGAAGGTTTCTACTCGTTTGCCCTACTGTGTCGAGCTCTTATCAGGTTCGGGGGTCGTCTGGTGTTGAAGAAGCTTGAGGAAACACACGGGGGAAGCTGGTCATCAGAATTAGCCTTAAAGTCACTGGAAAGGATAAACTTTACCCCCTGTTTCACATGAAGCTTTAAAGCCGGGTCCAAGGCCCTCTTATTGAGTTTGATGTGATTTATCATGAGATCTGAGGTGCAGATCAAGTTTCTCCTCTTGAGCTGCTGGGGGAGGAAGTGAATGGAATGAGTTGGAGAGTAGGTGTGAAGCAGTGAGCAGAAACCAGCAATGCTGCAGTTTTCTGCAGAAGACCGAATAATCCTGGCTGCAGTCTGTCTCTAGAGGAGGACGTAAGCTACCTTGGTGGGAGATGGATGGATGGATGGATGGATGGAGGGATCAGGACTCTGGTGAATCAGATCTGATCAACTTTCAGCTACGTTCCTCCACCATCTGGATGATGACCAACAGAACAGGATCCTGGCTAAAAGCAGCTGAAAAGAGCTTCCTCTCTAGGGTGGCCTGGTTCTGCTTAAAAGATGAGCTCCATTATCCGGGGTGAGGGTTCACCTGGTTATATATTGCGTTTACCGAATATCTTCCGTATTTGACAGTTTTTGTTTTTTGTTAACGGTGACGGAGTTTAGGTAACTGAATCCATCAACAACAAAAACAGAAAGATTCCCATCTGATCATCATCTCAGACCTGGAAACCGTACTCCATGCATCTCGCTAACCGGGAGTTGACGGCGCGTTGGAGAGTTACTGGAGAACCCGGTGTGGTGCCAACCACCAGTGCATGCTGGGGATTTCCTCCCACTGAAGCGATAGCTTGTGGTTCAGGAAACGGCTCGAACAGAGAGTCTTTCCAACTTCTGATCGCTTTAACTGTAGAAATGTTCCCTGATTTCCAAACTTTGGCTGATGCGGCGCTTTAATCCCAGTCTCCAGTGTGGCAGCGGAGCGCGGATTCAGCTTCCAGAACAACATCTAAACCCCCCATGAGAATTGACAAAAACCTCTGCAGCAATCCCACCATTTGATTACGCACGAATGGGTGAGGAAGTTGTGAGACCGTGTGCGTTCAGGCCACAGCAGGTGAACTTTTCGCATTCTAAGTTAAGTTATTTAAAATAAATATTTAAAAAATATATATATATATTGAGTATGTATATCATTTTAAAAATTGACGGGTAAAAATATATTATGACCAGAAAAATGTCCTTGGAAAATGGTATGGATTTCTCTCTCCTGGACCTGCTACCTCAGCATAATCAGTTGCAGGTAATCAGGAGACACCAGATGAATGGAAGGATCAACTTTAATGTCCCTTCTCCTGGTTTAGCTGCAGGAAACGCTGAAATCCTTGTTTTGATTTGAAATCTGAAATAAGTCCTTCAGTAACAAGATGCAACCTCTGTTCAGACCTTCAGGGCATTAGATGCTGATCTGCATTGGACACACTGTGCCACTGGTTTACTCTCTCACTGTTTGTATTTTTTTTTTTTTTTTTTTCATCGGTGTGTCCTTCATGTCACAGTTTGATTTGTTGGGGGAGATTTGCATCTTGAGTCTGAAGAGCCTCTTTGATCTGAAAGTAACAGAAAAACAAATGAACTCCAGCAGAAACGCCTTCAAAAGAAGCCGCGACGTTTCTCAGCCTCTACCGAGGGGGAAACTGATCTATAAAACAGACGCTGGTGATATTTTGAGATCAGTTTCACGCACAGCTTTCTGAAAGAGCTGCAGCCGGCGTAATGTTTGGCTTCTAAAGTCGTCAACTTGAGCCCAGCAGGACGTCAATCCCAGAAGCTGAGACAAACATTGATTTTTACGCTCGCAGCAGGAGGCGGTTTTTAACACTTTCAGAGAAACAGAGGAAATACTTCCAGTCAGACATGACTTTAAATCGCTCCCTGAATGCCTCAGTCGTAAAATGTTTCCCTCTGGTTATTTGATAAAGAAACTGAACAACTGCTGTTGTCACTGTCAAAGATATTTAATGATTCAAGATCCGTTGCTGCAGCCAAGGCCTAACCTGGTATTATGTCTTTAACGGCAGTCGGCGCTGGTTGTGATCCAGTGATATTTTTTTGTAGCCCGAACAATAGAGAAACATTATGTACATCTACAGATTATACAACATTTGGAAAGCTGAGATTCTTGTGATTCCAATGACGTATGCCAATCAAGGATACGATCATAACTGTGGGACGTTTTTGTCAAACGATTCAGAAAGAAAAATAATGGCCAAATGGTTCAAAGCCACATATCATTGACAGAACGGAACCACGGTTCATTTAATGTCATCCAGTAAAATATCTAGTCCACAACAAGTCTAACGTCCACAAACCAACATAATCCACTGCTGAAAACCTTGATAATCACCTTCCTTGGGTGTATTTCTCACAAAGTGTTCCTAATAACTACCTTTAGCTTGCTCATATTAGCCTGAAAATAACACAGCATCCTTTTCTTCTTCTTCTTTGTGATGTTTATTGGATTGCATTACTGCCACCTACTGGTATGGAGTGTGGATCAGAATGTCACTCAAGGTTGTACGTGCCTCTCTAAAACTGCTGATGACCCAAATGTTGGGTAGGTTTAAAACATTAGGAAATTGCTGCGATACTTTGTGCAAACAAAGCATTAGCAAACAAGTATTAGCATTAGCATCCCTGCTTCTGCTAACTTTGCTCGTGTTTTTATGAAGCCAAGATCTAATGTCGTTTGTGGCATACAACCGTATCAAAGTATCTTCTTTACTGCCTCCAAAAGTCCCGATTAGTAGCCTACAGTACCCTCTACTGGTCTGTCTTGGGTCAATACATTGCGTGGTTGCAATTTAATTTACACAGGCATTGTAATCTGTCCAATACCTGAATGGGCAGGCCGGGTTTCTTGTTTGTTTCCTCATTTGAAGATAAAATCCTGGGTATTATACCTTATGAGATCATATTTCCAGTCTGAAACCCTCAATTTCCTTCTCCTGTTCAACTCTTTGACTTTTAATATTATATTTTATAATTGGATCAGTGATTGATGCCACATAAAAAAAACTTTGCGCAAAGTTCATTGTTTAATTCTCGATTTCAAATCCTGGAGTTGTTGATTATCTACATTTTCTCCTATTTAGATACTTAAAGCAAACATTTGCATAATTTTGTACGACGTATCTTTATAATTTAATGCTTTTTTAAAATAAAAGATTACATAAAACTCATTACAAATAGTTTCAGGGAAGGAAACGGTCCACTAACCTGAAAACTGCAGTTTATTTCAGTTCACATTTATTCATTTTATTTTTTTATTTTTCCTGACTCTCCTAGGCTCAGCACTCGCACCACGTGATCCAGCAGGTTCTGAACCACCTGGACGGGAACAACAAGAGCACACCGCGGGTCAGAGCCGGCATCGTCCAGGTCCTGCTGGAGACGGTGGCCATCGCTGCTAAAGGGTCTGTGGGTGAGTCCAGCAAATGTTCTGGCTCCTTCATGGAGATGATCGATTAATCCCAGGCTGCTGAAATCAGCTAAATGACGGAAAGTTTCACTTTAGATGTGCTGCAGTGTGTTACCTGGCCGAGAAAATGCCATGGTTCACATCAAGTGTTAATAGGAACGCCTCCTTCTGCAGAGAAAAGGTCCATTTAGCCTCTTCACTGCAGCCCACTGGAGAAGAAAATTACAAATTAGTCTGTTTTTTTTTCTCTTAAAAGCCTGACATTTCTTAGCTAGATGTCAAAATGGATAGTTAATTGTCAATGAAACTAAATTTAATGCAAATTTGCCAGATTTATTTGCTTCTAAAAGACTATTATAGTTAATAAATGTATAAAGCTCACTTTGATTCTGATTGTGAAAAAAATATATAAAATCAGCTTTTTTATTCCTCTAAGAATCTAACTGCTCTCCTGTTGTTTTTTTTCCCTGTTAAATTATGTGATAATTAAATTATATTTCTAAAGCGTGAAGGTTGTCACCTTGAGAACGGAGGAGCAGAAACCAATTTTAATGAAACAAATTTTAATTTGCCATGAACATTTTTGTTTCTGTTAAATAAAAGGTAAAAAATCTCCATGAGATGATGGAAAAACTGTTTAATTCAGGAAAAATGTGTTACTGTTTCTGCTTTAATGTTTGGGGGAAAAAAACAAATTTCCTTGTGGACAGGAATGATCCAAGAGTCCAAAGGAAGCGACGTGTTCAACTTTGAAAGTGAAAGCCCGACTCCTCACAATCTGTGGCTCGGTACAGTACTCATACAGTGTGGTTAGATTAAAAATGTCCGCAGCCTTTCCCCTTTACTCACCTGGGATCAACAAGCATCCTGAGAGAATTTGAAGCTTTCACAGACACTTCACACTTTATACTGTTTGAAACGAAGCCGAAGGCATAAAGAATTAAATGTTAACTTATCGCATTCACTCCATTTTATCAGATCGCTGCTTTACAAATATAGTTCAAACCCTTTCACTAAATAACGACCAGTAGTCCATATTGGTTTAAGAAATGGTTTGTTGGTTTTAAAGTTATCAACAGGTTTAATCTTAAAAAGGGTTTTCTTTTTGAAGTAGGTTTTTTGCGGAGTAGTTATTAGCAAACTGTTGATAAAAATCAGAACCATTTTGGCTTGGAAAAACAGGGTAATTCTCATTAGGGAGTTGAGCTAACTGGCAAGCTAACGAATAGGCTTGGAGCTAAACCAAGAGCGTACAGTTGAACTAATAATAATAAGACTAATGCTGAAATGGTAACTAGCAAACAAGCTAACAGGTGAACTAAAAGGCAAGCTAAGAATTTAGCTGACTGTTGGGCTAACAACCGTGCTATAAAACAAGTTGACAGCCGAGCTAAAGATCAAGCTAAAGATCAAGCTAAAGACCCACGATAAATAATCTGGCGAACAGCCAAGCTAGGAGTTAGTTTACTTAGAGCTAAACTAGGATTAGAGCTAAACATTGAGTGAAGAATCCAACCAGCCGCCAAGCTAATAGTCAAATTATAATTTGAGCTAACGAGCAGTTTAACTGCTAAGCTAAAATGCTAAATAACAGTCAAGCAAAACCAAAATATGAGGTAATGATCAAGCTAGCAACTGAGCTAAGATGTGAGCTTAGGAGCAAGCCTAGAGTTTAACTCACAGCTAAGACAAAAACTCAAAGTACAGTTTGAACCAAGAGCCTAACAGAGAATTAAACTAACAGCTGAACGCTAACTAATGTTAGAGATCAACAACGACGCAAGCTAGCCGAGCTTACGGTTCCTTCCATTTGTAGTCGGAAACTCAGAAATTCCAACTTACGCGTCAGAAGGATCAACTGGAACACCCCCGAAGTCAGACTTCCCATTCGGAGGAGTCCGAGATTTCTTTCTTGTGCCCACTTCCAGTTTCAATATGGCTGCCCCTGGCATCGACGGTAGTAGATGTCCCGGAAATGTCTTTATTTTCCAAGACACACTCGTACGAATTCTGAAATCATGTTGCATGTAAATCCTGCAACTTTAAACTTAACAAAAGAAATTTTTTTTTTTGCATATAGAAAGTACAGCGTAAAACGACGTTTGTAAAATGTGCTACCAACAATGGCAACCTGGGCGTCGCCATATTGAAATCCCGACTTCTGCATTAACCGGAACGCGGTTAACTCGGGTGTGACGTCAAACACAACCCACCAATTTGAAGCAAGCTATTGGTTGATCTTACAGCTGAACTAAAAGTTGAGCTAAGAGCCAAGCTAATGTAAGCTAACAGTCAGGCTAACGTCTACATTCACTAATAAAGATTTCTCAATCATGCATTTTCTACTAAATATTTAGAGATGAGACAGATGGACAATGTCCATTGATGTTTGTAATTATCTGTTCGGCATAAGTTCTCCGTCTGTATGTGTTCTATAATCCTACAGAAACCTTTAGCATTGAGATACCTAAATTACTGAGATGTTTCTTCAGCTAAGGAGATGTTGGACTGTAAATACAGAGTCAGGATTGAGAGTTATTTGGAAACCCCAGACTTTTAGGGTTCTTTATTTATATTCCAACCCTAACCCAAATTTTTGAGTTGTTAGTTTCATGTTTGCCCCGTTTCCTTTTTTCTGATTTGTTTCTTTTAAAGTCTCCTGAGCTTTTGAGTCAAAGTTCACGTTGTGTTTGGCTAGATCCTTTTTGTGTCTTCAAAATTTTCACGTCTTTAGACGCAAACTCAAGCCACATTGGACATTTGTAAAGTATAACTCTATCTCTGTTGTTGGAAAAGATGCAGGGAATGATGCCTTGTTGATGCCAGGTTCATATTAAAGTGCTCCTTTAAAATCCCAGCAGGTATTGGTGAGTAGTTTTAACTAAACGGGGAGTGACTAGGAGAACCTGATGGTCTAGTTAAATCCTTAAAGACTGGATTAAAACATGTTTTACAGTTTAAAGATCGTCGTCTCTGACATTTCAGCCCAGAAACAACTGAAAATAAAGTAAAACCAGACATTTTGTTCATTTTAAGCTTCTCAAAGCAAACTTTGTTTTTCTGTGGTTCTTCTGGTCCCTTTTTGTTTATCAGTTCCACTGAAACGGAACCAGAGTGTAGGGGAGCTGCGGATTATAGTTGTGTTGTGATGGTGTAGCTGATAGTGGTGCGTAGAGCAGCGTAGTGATGTGTCAAAGACTCTGCTGTAGATTAATCTATTTTAGAAAAAAAACTCCCCCTCAGGTTAAATGGTTTAATTTGTGGGGGGTTTTCTGGAAGAGCCCGTTTTTCCATTCGAGGGGATTAAATTTTGCAAACTTGTGTCCGTTTTTATAAATAACTTTGAGTGCAGCTCGTCTTTAAGAGCGTTGAGGCCTCATGGGGCCACAGGCAGTCGCGGGTGAACCAGTCAGCACTGACTAAAGGATAATCCGAGGTGTTGCTTTCTGTGACTGAATAAATTAGGCCTGCTGTCACTGTGGGCTGCACTTTTCTGCTCGTTTTAGAAGCTTTAGAAAACATGGAATCTATTAAAAACATTTTACAATCTGTGCACTAGGAACCAAAGTACTGTTACTGCTCATCAGAATGATTCAGACAGCCGTTATTATCTGATCATTTTAACAGAATCACATCATCTAAATCTCCTAACTAATTAAACGTGCCGTTGCAAAAGTTTTTAAGCACAAGTGTTATCGCTCTGCCCATTTATTTATTATTCTTCAGTTTGTTGTGAAATTAAAACCACTGCTTATCACAGTGGCTGCGTTTACATGCAGCCAATAACCCGTTCAAAACTGGAATATTAGCAATAACCCGGTTACGCACGGCCATGTAAATTCAATTCAAAATGACTATTATTCCCAAAGGGAAATTAAATGTTGTTGTAACTCATTATCAAAGTTTCTTCAAAGATTTGTTGTAGATACTGATGGCTGTGGGGACGGATGATCTCCTGTAGCAGTCTGCAGATCTGAAGAAGCCTCTGACTGAAGCTGCTCTGTAGTTGTATGACAGTCTGATGTAGAGGACGATCAGGGTTGTCCAAAATGTTCAATTTATGAAGAATCGTTTTTTGCACACTAATCTCCAGTGGGGTCCTCAGCATCCAACCTGTTTGCCAACAATCTCACATTACCCATTAGGATTGATCGAGATGGTTTGAAATTCCTCCTTTTCTCTCTCCTCTTCGCCCCTGCTCTGAATCCATGGCGTCTCTTTTTCAACTCCTCAGGGTTTTGTGGCTGCAGCTGAGGGATTATTTGAGCTTTTGGGATGTTAATCAGCTGCTCCCAGTTGTAAACCACCTTGTTGCCATGGTTATGCATCATAACAAATGTCCAAAAATAAAAAAATTAAAAGTAGCAAAGGTAAACGTGTATCGGAATAAATCCATCAAAAGGAACGTTGATTTGTGTTCTGCGCATGTCTATTTGCAAGGAAGCTTGGTCTTTTGAGTAGAGGAACTTCTTGTATGCACATAGAAAAACAGGAAGAAGAATCAGAAATGAGGCATATTGCGTTTTAAGGTTGTCCCTACGTCCTGACGCTAACCCTGCGTTGCCGTTTACATCGGATATGCCGATTGATTACAAATTCCATGTATACAGGAGTAACTCTCTCTGCTAACGCATGTAAACGGGTTATTCCGAATGTTTCGGAATACCGAATAGTGACCTTAACCCGACCATAACCCGAATATTGGCTGCATGTAAACGCAGTCAGTGTTAGAAAAGTTTGATTAGGAATTATGTGCTTTGACTTTTCATCAAACTACTTTCATGAATCGAAAAGAAAAATCCACTGTAATTTGGATTTTGACTCAGAAGCATAATTCAAACCGTAAAGGAGTCGCTGAAAGTTGGATTTCATGTGACGAACTCTGTAAACTGTCGGATCTCCCATATCAGACACTGTAAACGAATCAAAATGACATTATGGGCTTGTTGGTTTCTGATTGCGTGTCCTGATGAAAACGCTGATATCACCATAGCGACCTGTGACTGAGATACTTAGTTTGGCTTTGAAACTCATCGTTCCTCAACTTCATCTTCTTTTTTTTTTTTTTTTTTTTTTTTTTTTTTGTAACACTCTAGTTTCTATCCTATGTCTGTAAAGCACACACATAAACCTCCATGTTTTGGGTTTTTCCCAATGAAGCTTCATGGAAATCGATGCAAATGTGACAGAACACATTGAAAGCCTTTTAAATCTTTTTTAAAAGACAATAATAAAACTGTTGGTTGTGTCCAACGTGCAGCGGAATTGCAAAAGTTTAAGAAAAACCCTCTTCGACTCTTTAATCTGATGTGCAGCTTTCAGCCGGCCAGTTTATGAAGTACATACCTTCACCGGGCAATACATGAGTACAGTCGATCTCAAACGACCTCTTCTTAACTTCCCATAGCGCTAATCGAGGCAGATGTTTCCCGTTTTACACAATCATTACACAGCTTATGGGAATTCCCTCTTAGCCCCATGTATGTTTGTTTTTTGCCAAGAGAACTAAAAGATCATTCTGGCCTGACCTGAAGCAGAGAACCAGGGCCCTCATTTATCAAGCGTTCGTAGAAACTGTCCTATACTCAGTCCTACGAATGAATGTTCATACAAACACTCAAAATCTGTGTTCTTCCCAAAAATAATGGCAAAGAGAGCGAAGTGAGATTGAGGGGAAACATTAGTGGGGCAAAAAAAATGTAAAAAAGTCATGATGAACAGACTTTTTGAAATGGTTAACACAAAGTAATTTTAACGCAGATAGTTTTTGCCCTTTTGTTATTCACTTATGTGGAAATACTTAACTTCTCTGAATAAATAAAATCAGTTAAATTAGTCCCGAACATTTCTGTTTGGTTCTATAAGCTCAGGGGGGAACCAATAAAAACAGAAGAGTTCCTGGGAGGAAGGCAGTAAATGCGGTCGGGACAGTGGAGAGGTTCTTGTTGGAAATAAAGGAGAAAAAAATGGTGGGATATCAAAGTGAATCCAATAAAAACGTCCCTCAGCAACGCAGCTGGAGCAGATCTTCTACCGGGGGGGAACAGATCACCACGTGTGGCCGTCTCCATGGAGACGCTGCTCTGGCTGGCATCAGTAACCATGGAGACAGAGACAACCCGCTGCACCGATAAGCAGGACCATCCAGTTTCCTCACTACAGTTTGCTAACCTTTTTATTTAGAAGTGGAACAACATCCTTTTAAACCGAAGCGCTTGATGTGGCGAGTAAAAGCACAGACCTCCATGAAGCTCCTCACACCCCCCTAGATTGTGATTCACTGGATCGCCATGCATGATCACCCCCAAAATGTAATCATTTATTCCTTGGCAAATTTCTAACGTTTCCTGAAAGTTTAATCCAAATCCGTCCATGACTTTTTGAGTTATTTTGCTAAAAGACAGACGCCAACATGAGCTCCTTGGCGGATAGAGTGATAAACTGATGATATAAATATGTGCAGTTCCCCTGTTCTACCACTAGATGCTGTGCGTACGCACGGTCAGAGCTGTTCCTTATATTTAGGAACATTTCTACGCACAACTACATAAAATTGTTCCTGTGAACGAAATACGCACTGATCTGTAGGTTAGTACGGCTTATAAATGAGGGCGCTGAATTTCCAGGAATCGTTTAACAAACATGAACTTTCCCCCAACATCCCCCCCTGATTGGCCTCTTAAACACCAAAACGTTAATTGGGTTAAATGAAAACTTTTACATGTAAATAATATGTAAATGATAAATATGTTCGGACAGAGGAGCCAGTTGAGGTGAACCATGGGTCTCTCTGCTACCCGGCATCAAATATCTTCGCTTGGTTTTATCCTCCACCAAATTTTACCGTCCGCATGATGCTGCCACCGCCATGCTTTAATGTGGGGGTTGGTAAATAGGTCAGTAAACGCTAGAAAAACGGATTTATCTCTCTGTTCAGGGCGTCCTTCAGGTTGTGCTTTTGCCTGTAACATGATGGGGGTCTTTTTTTATTTTATTTTATTTTAACTGCTGGTGTGTGACGGCAGGTCCGACGGTGCTGGAGGTCTTCAACACTCTGCTCAAACACCTGAGGATGAGCGTCGACTTCGAGCTGGGCGACAGCTCCAGGAGGAACTCCAGCAGCAGCGCTTCGTCCGTCCGGGGCAGAGAGAGCGATGAGCGCATCGTCCAGAACGCCATCATCCAGACCATCGGTGCAGCAGCAGCAGCATCCCTCTCGCTCTGGTTCTAAGCTGATTGTTTTGGTTCTTTCTTGGCTCTGACTCGTCTCTCTGCTCCCCCGCAGGGTTCTTTGGTGGAAACCTGCCAGATTACCAGCGAGCTGAAGTCATGATGTTCATCATGGGGAAAGTGCCGGTGTATGGGACCCCCTGCCACACCTTGGACACGGTTAAGATCGGGTGAGTCACGTCCCCGTTATATCCCAGGTTCCCATGCAGGCGGCTGTGAGGCGGGCAGAGCACAGCCTTCTAGAAGCTTCACGCAACTCAGCGGAGGCGTCCTGTTGTTTATTTTTTTTATCTCTGAGTCACCATCAAAGATCCTCACTGGAAACTTTAACAGAACAGACAGAAATAGGGAGTAAAATCAGATTTGATGGCTGTCCACCTACATCACAGTCTAGACGCTGAAGGCTGGCGTCTTCAAGCTTCTTCTTCTCCCTTCGGATCGAGATGAAGCTCCTTTGTTCTCCGGCTGGTATCCTGACCACACTCAAACAACCTGGATGAAGATGTTTTTTTTGTGTGTGTGTGTTGCTCCTTAAAGTGTAACTCACCCCCAAATGAACTTTGTTTTTTTGCTGATAAACTGTATAAATGATCGTCTTATAGTTGGCTATCTACATGTCTGCTCATTATTTTTTGTATTTCAGTACGTTTTTGTAAAAATATTCTTTCTTCTTTTTTTCCCCAAAAAATTGTTAGTGGTGTTTTGCCGCATTTTTCACACCGTAAATCTAGTTGGAGTAAGACTCTGGTATGGGTGTGAGTTGCTCTTTAACCACGACCTTCCCCATGTAACTCTAGGGTCTCGGTTGATCGTAGCGGCATAATTTGGAGAATAAAAACACTCAATCTGTCCTCGCTTCCCCTCCTGGACGCCCCACTGCCGGGTCACCGTGATGGAAAAAGGGGGAAAAAAGGCTAAATCCATCAGGCCTCAGGGGAGTAAGAAAGGATTATCCCGAATCAAATGAACGCCGTTCTCCTCTTCCTCCTAGTCGCAGGATGACACACTTTCTTCCATTAATGCTGCAGGGCAGAAGGTCTGAATCTGCAGCATGTCGACTTTTCAGTGCAGTGTGCACACAGTGAAGCTCTACT
Source organism: Valencia hispanica (assembly GCA_963556495.2). NCBI lineage: Eukaryota > Metazoa > Chordata > Actinopteri > Cyprinodontiformes > Valenciidae > Valencia > Valencia hispanica. Next base: position 5,101,642 of record OY747712.1, on the reverse strand, counting down.
CTTCCACCTTAAAATGTGTCTAATACCGTGCATTAAACTGATAATTAAAAGAATATATATATGTTGCTGACGGGTGATGTTTATGTTTGACTTCAGGCATCAGGGTACCAAGAGGATCCAAACGATGCTGCTCAGCTCCCTCATCATGGTGAGACCTCCTCTGTCCTGTCTTAATTCATCTTTTTCAACATTCAAAGAAAATAATCTGATTTAATTTAGTATTAATGTCGCTCTTTTTCCGTAAACACCCTATGGTATACTATGGACCATGTTGATCTTTAGACCCTCCACTGTTACCCCATGATCATTTTGGGCCAAAAAAGGCCAATGAATTGAGCAATGTAAAAACCACTGCAGCACATGCATGCGTCCTCTGCATCTTCATGCACGCTCTCAGAAAGCTTCCCAACGTTTTCCTCTTCGCCGCCACCTCCTGGCTGCAGGTGGATTTATAGCATTTATAGCTCTGGGGGCTGCAGACGGGAATGGGGGTTGGTCATGGTGTGTTTCAAGGGGCGCAGACTGTGGTGACACACCAGCCTCTGGATCATATTTTCTTAAAGAATGACACAAATAGTTTAAAACGAGCAGTAAACAATTATTTTTCCTGCTGAGCAATAAACTCAAGAACGTAATATTTTCATTCGAGGTTTAATGAGATGGTTTGTAGGAAAGGGATGTGTATAAAACTTAAAAAGGGTTTTATCTCGTCCAGTTTGGAAAATTATTTTGGGCTCAGTTGAAACAAAATGTAAAAATAGAAATGAAGATAAACTTGACCTATTAAACCTAAAACGTTTTTGAACCAGGCTGTAAACATGTTTATTTCTAATATAAGGTCGGCCTTTTTAACATGGGAGTCAATGGGAACTTACTGCTCCTTTCTGCAGCCAGCCCCTAGTGGATGAGGGGGGGGAACTGCACTTGTCACTTCCGCGTTGGTTTCACATTTGGCCGGCGGCGGAGTTTGCCTCTTGTTGCACATACATCAAAATAACATAAAATGTTGCTAATTTAGTCGCCCTCCCTTTCCCAGGTAACCTCCGGGTTCAAGTCCAAGTCCATGTCTGCTGCGCTGCCTCCCCCCTTCCTGGACCCGCTCTTCTCCATCTCGCTGATGGAGGACAGCGAGTTGAGGCAGCTGGTCCTCGAGATCCTCCACAACATCATCGATCGCCACGACAACCGCGCCAAGCTGCGCGGCATCAGGTGACGACGCGGTCGGCCGCTCTCGTTCCCCGCCCTCTCTGAGCGACCCCCGTTTCACAGCCGAGGTTTGTTCCTTTTCCTCCCGCAGGATCATTCCCAACGTCGGGGCGCTGAAGATTAAGAGAGAGAAAATATCCAAACAAGATGTTGCATTTATGAAAAAGGTAAGAAATAAGTTCTGTGTTTGACTTGACTTGAAGCATTTCTCCACAGACGAATAATTAGCGGCAAAAACGCTGAGGAAGCTTATTTCAGCCAGGATGTCCTGATGCCGTGTCTAATGAGCATCATGGAGAGCTGGAGCATCTAACGCTTAGCGTTGTTGCGTTTGGGTGTTTCTCCTAAAAGGAGAAACCTGTAAGTTCCTTATTAAGGTAAACAATGAAATAAGTTCCTTCTTTTTGGGTAAAGTTACCTCCAGATTACCACGAAAAGTAGCAATTACGTTTTTCGGATCCTTGGAAATGATGGTCACGAGGTTGTGTGTTTCTGTGGGAACGTCGACTTTCAGGTCGTTTGCACACCTGAACGTTCGGAAGACTGTTCGATTCGGGGACCAAAATTGCAAAGTTTTTGCTTTTGTTTAGCTGATGCGGTTAGCTTTCACGCTGCATTTTCAATCAATCAATCAATCTTTATTTATATAGCCTGTTTCCACAACCAGGGTTGACCAAAGTGCTTCACAGTTTTTAAACTAGACAAGGTTGAACCCATAGTACAAGATTAACAACCAACAAATCAAAACTAAAACAAATAATAATGATAAAAGATGTAAAAATAAAATTTGGGTAGCCATAAATGATAGAAGGGTTTTGTCAAACAGACTGAAACTTTTGAGGGACATGTTTACCTCCCCGCCTTTGGGTGGCGCTGTGTAGGAATGCTGCCTGTTCCGTGAAATGTAAACTAGCATGGAGTGGCGTAAGATTATAGCTTTACCGCTCTTGTCTTTGGCCAATGTGCCAATGTGCCGCTTGGCATTCCCATATGCAATCGAACCGAACCAGAGTTCACTCCAACCGAGTGGAACAGAGCTCGGATAAACGAACGGGACTTTCTGGGCAAACCCTGCGCTTAAATCTCACTGATCGGGGCTGGTGTGAATGCGACCTAACAGAAAGCACAAGGTTTTTAGGTTCTAGAGCTAGCTTACCTGCAAGTTTACAATTTCCCTTTAAACGCATCTGTTTAAAATTGCCTTCGAGTAAATGATTGACGTCATATGTATGAAATGTGTTCATGCTCTCTTGCTTTACTGTGCATCATGTGTAATGTGTGTTTCACGCTAATTTGCTACTTTTACTTTTAATTTCCTTGTTTTGTTTTTGTTTGTAAATCACCAAATCATGTAAAGCACCTTGAATTACCCTGTTGAAAGTGTGCTATACAAATAAAATTGCCTTGCCTTATTATTACCGCGATTGGACATGTTGATGATATCATCAAGCTAGCCAACTGTGTACCAGCTACGGAACGAGGATAAATACCCATGTTCGGGGTTCGTATTTTACACTAGATATCGCAAGTTAACGGAAAAGAAGCCTGTTGAACTTGAAGCGTTTTTTGTTTGAAATATGTGCATCTTCTTTTTTTGTGCGATAATTAATTAATTAATTTATAAATAAGGAATGATGAAAGTAGGGAGAAATGTTATTCCTCTTTTTAGATTTTGCACTTTTATAATTATACTTGCATCATTTTTGGGGGGGGGGGGGGGGTTATAACATTTAGCTGGTATTTTATTTAAAATATCGTCATCTTTATGTTATAGGAATTTTTGTGTTGCACTGGAAAAAGATTTGTAACGCACCATGCTCAGAAAATGATCTATAAATGACGTTAAATTCATTTTTGGAGTTGCTGGTCTGCTCCAATATATCTGGCATGTGAAAATGTTCCCAAAAAAATAATTTTGACATATATGAACAGAAGAAAAATTTAGAAGAAGATTATGTTGCAATATAGATTTGAGGCCATATCGCACAGCCGTACCTCTAAGCATGTACCTGAAGGAAGGTAACCTTTAAGTTTCTGAGTGATATTTCATTTTGCTACCATGTTACTCTGAATAGCAGTAATTAATCTGCAGTGTTTTGATCCACAATCCTCGACTCTGGGGTAAAAAGGACATGTTGTTTGTTAAACGCACGCGTCAAAACACGAGAGAAGAACTTTTGAAAGCTTGGAAGCTGGAGAAGAAAAAAAAAAAACCTTTCTGAGATCTCTGAGGTGTAGCTGCCGGCCTCTCAGGAAGACTTCCTGGCTCGTTGACCCCCGACGGGAGGCGGCCGCTCACCCTCAGCTCGTCACGTTTCCCCCTGAAGACTCTCCCAGTTGAAGTCGTTGACCTGTGAGTCGCACACGAGAAGCTAGCGGCGCTGCAGAACTGTGGCTGGTTAATGGAGTAACTCGTTAGAGGCGAATGAGCGTTTTCCATTAATCCCTCCACATGGAGCGCCACGTTCGGTCTTCATCAGCTCTGCTTCTGTGGTTTCTCGGACGACTCGGAATCGGCTGCACAAATCATTTTCTCTCGCAGGAATAAGAGTCTCATCAGCTTTCAAGTGTTTTTCAGGCTCTGATGTTCATTTACTCTTGCACATTTTAAAGACCCTGACCAAAGTCCAAACACGAAGATGTCCTGTGTTTGGAGCGTGACTAATGATGAGTCTGAAATGGTTTTTAAGCCATCTTGTTTCCTTCCTTGGACGACAACCCCCCCCCACTGAAAATCATCAACGAATCCAGTGGATCAGATTTTATTGTCTGCCATCCTTCTCTGTCACAGAGCTTCGTTGCTGTCCAACAGCCATTAAGACAACATTAATGAGACTCGTCGTCCCACCGGGAGACTCGGCGCTTCATTAACGGTGACACAAACAGACCCGTTTGTTGTTGTTTGTTTTTTGCTTCAAGTCCCACAAACGGCGTCCCGCTGGTTCTTCCAGAAAACAGTCGGATCACTGATGTGGGTTGAGCTCTTAATGGATTTAAGGTGGAAGTCCAGAGGTGGAGGATGGGAATCAGAAAGCATTATAAACACATACGAGCTTCTATCAGATGTTATGCTCAACAACTAGCACTGTGACCTGGATCCGATCTGGTTTTTCACCAAAAAAACAGCTTAAAGGGGACAGATTCTGCCTCTTTTTAAACACGTTCTAACAGGTCTATGGTCTGTACAAAATCCCTCTCGGATAAAGCGACTCCACAGCTCATTTCTTTCCATCTCAGTCCCCTTCAGAATGAGCTGTTTAGGGCGCTCTGTCCCTTTTATGCAAATTAGCGGTTGCAGACCACGCCCACCCATCTTGTTACTACCTGATCCACTGGTGGGCGGGGTTTGACAGGTGATGGGCGGGGATATGCAAATTCCGCCTATTGCGACGTCAAACGGCTTGTAGAAGCAAAAGATTTCTTACGGCAAAAAAAAAATGGATAGATGGTTTTTACTCGTTTGGCATGGCAACTTGAAAGGAGGAAAAAATTTAAATTTGCATGATATGTTCCCCGTTAAATCGTCCCTCATGTCCTTTGTCCTCATGTTGTTCAAAAACATTCAAGGACGGGAGCAGAAAATGGACTAAAAGCAGCAAAAGAAAATATTTCAAAGACCATCAGAAAGTCTTTAGAACGATCCAGTAGGTCGGACTGCTTGTTCTTACCCCGTCCTTCAATCTGTCCATCCATCCATCCGTCCTTCAATCTGTCCATCCGTCCTTCAATCTGTCCATCCGTCCTTCAATCTGTCCCTCCGTCCGTTCATCCTTCCGTCCGTCCATCCATCCATCTGTCCATTCATCCGTCAAGCCATCCATCCGTTCATTCAGCCAACCGTCCATCGATCTGTTTATCCGTCCATCAATCTATCCGTTCGTCCATCCACTGATTTGTCCATTATCTGTCCATCTATTTGTCCGTCCATGAATCTATCCGTTCGTTCATCCATTGATTTGTCCGTCCATCCATCCATCAATCTGTCCATATATCCATTAATCCATCCATCCATCCATCGATCTATCCGTTCATTCATCCAACCGTCCATCAATCTGTTTATCCGTCCATCAATCTATCCGTCCGTCCATCCATTGATCTGTTCATTCATCTGTCAGTCCATCCATCCGTCCGTCCATCCATCAATCTATCCGTTTGTCCACCCATTGATTTGTCCATCCATCGATCCGTCCGTCCATCTATCCGTCCGTTCATCCATCTGTCCCTTTGTCCTTCCATTGATTTGTCCGTTCATCCATCTGTCCCTCCGTCTATCCATCCAGCTTTCCGTCCATCCATCGATCTGTCCATCCGTTCATCTGTGGCTCCAGTCTAAGGATTTAGCAGGTTTTGTATTTCATGTATGATGTAGGTAAATTGAGTGAAGTTTTTTTTTTTTTTCATTTAAAAAGTCTAAGAGCTTCTTAATTTCAATCAGGAAGAGAGAGAAGGAAACCTGGATGTAGCGTCAAGAAAGCAGCATCTAGTTATGATTTAAACGCGTCTGAATATCCAAGTCAGGCAGAGGCTGAAGGGAGCAGAAACTCTGCGATGAACTATTGAACTGTTGCTCCTTAAAGGTTTCATTCTTTAATCTCCAGGCCTTTCTTTTTCCCCTCTTCCCTCCAGCACGGTCAGCAGCTCTACCGTCACGTCTATCTAGGCTGCAAAGAGGAAGACAACGTCCACAAAAACTTTGAGCTGCTCTTCACCACCCTGGCCATTCTGACCATCGAGCTGGCCAATGAGGAGGTGGTCATTGACCTGATCCGACTCTCCGTCGCTCTGCAGGTGACGCTGATGACATTCTGACCCAGGAGCTGAATTTGATCTCAAGTTCAAAACCTACAAGAAGTAACCCGTAGGTTCCAGGAAAGTAACCAGTAGGACCAGTAGGAGAGTGGCCTGTGGGTTCCTGGGAAAGTTGATCTTTGTAGAAGTGAAGGCATGTTGAGCAGAAAAGGCCTGGTGGCGCGCACTGAAAGCATCCCTCTGTGGCTCTGGTTTCTGCAGGAAATGGCTCTAAACAACGAGGAGAACATGCCGATGTCCATCCGCTGTGGCATCATGGCGCTGGTGGCAGCGTACCTCAACTTCCTGAGTCAGATGATCGCCAACCCGCCGTTCTGTCAACACGTCAGTAAGGTGCGTCATCACACTAAAGCTGCTGCTGGTTAAATGTTCTGTCCTACTTTGAACGTTTTTCTGGTTTTATTTGCCTTTGGCTCATCATTCCTGCTTTAGTTTCGCTCCAAAGTATCTTTTAACTCATAATTCTGCTCAATTCTGCTGTTGCCTCCTCAGGTAATTGAGTTAAGAAACATGGACGCTCCGTACCTCCTGCCTGAACACATCTTTAGAGACAAGTGTCCGTAAGTATTCACTCCATAGCTTATTTAATATCTACATGCTCCCACCGGCTCAGATTATGACAACCAATAAGATTAGCTACCATAACTATGCAGATGATACTCAGCTCTACATTACGATGTCACCAGCTGACTGGAGAGCTGGGTCGGACTCTCTGGTAGAGTACTTGGCTGGTTTGAATCTTACCTTAAGAACAGGAACTTCTTTGTGTCAATAGGGCATTCTTTATCAGAACAGACAGAAGTCACATGTGGAGTGCCCCAGGGCTCCATCCTGGGGCCCCTTCTATTTATTATCTACATGCTCCCACTGGCTCTGAATATAACCATTATTTTGAACCCACCCAAACCCTAAGTAAATGCATCGAGCAAATCAATGGATGGATGTATCATAACTTTCTCCAGCTGAACAGAAACAAAACAGAAGTAATTACTTTTGGACCTAAAGAGGAAAGATCAACAGTCAGCACACAGCTTCCATTAATACAGATAGAAACTACTGATCAGGCCTGAAATCTAGGTGTAGTAATGGACTCAGACCTGAACCTCCAGGGTCACATAAAGGCAATAACAAGGTCAGCCTTCTATCACCTGAAGAACATTTCTAGGATTAAAGGACTGATGTCACAACAGGACCTAGAAAAACTCATCCATGCGTTTATCTTTAGTCTGATTGATTACTGCAACAGTGTCTTCACAGGTCTGCCTAAAAAGTCAGACAGCTGCAGCTGATCCAGAACGCTGCTGCTCGTGTTCCTCACTAGAACCAGGAAAGTAGAGCACATCACCCCAGTTCTAAAGTCCTTACACTGGCTCCCTGTAGCTCAGAGAATAGACTTCTAAATACTTTTACTAGTTTATAAATCATTGAATGGCTTGGCACCAAAGTATGTTGAAGATCTACTGTTACTATAGGAACCCCCCCCCAGACCAATCAGGTCCTCTAATTCCAGTCTACTCAACATCCCTAGAATCAGAACCAAACATGTAGAAGCAGCTTTCAGTTTCTATGCTCCTTTAATCTGGAACAAACTTCCTGACCAGCAAAGTTGCTGAAACACCGAGTTCTTTTAAATTAAGACTAAAAACCATCTGGGTTGAGCTGCCTTTCATTGATAACTACTTGAATCATTAATTCTATGATTTTGGTATTTGAGAAAATGTATTAGTGGTTTTTAAAATGTTTTTATCATGTAAAACAGAGTTCCACAACCGCCAGGCTCCAGACCCGGTACCGTTCCATGGGTCATTTGGTGCTGACCCGCTGTTCTCACAACAACGAATAAATAACTTACAGTGTTTCCGTTTTATTTATTATCAGAGTATAAATTGTTTTATTTTGAATAATTACCAGATTCTCTCCGTTACATCTAGCGATAACTCTATAACGCTGACCTAATACATCACTGCTAAAAACAAACCCACAAGCTAGTAGAATGATTGCGAAAAGGTCCAATAAAGAGACAGAAGAACAAGCTACGACTTCGAAGAAAAAGAAAGCTACATTTAACAGCCAATACCTGGAGTCATACTGAAAATATGGATTGGATATTGGAGCATAATATGCCATTTACCGGCTTTCTAATGAGGCAGTGAAACCTTTAAAACCACACCAGACGGGAAAGTCTCATCACAGAGAAACAGCCACAGGGCTCCCACTGATCCAGCGTTGTGGTCAATTGTATCTTTCATGCACTTTATAATAATTTTTCTGGTGAATCTTATTTAAAATGTATGTTTTGAGCATGTTACTCATGTTTTTGGCGCAATGAAACTGAGTCGCTAACCAAGTTACGAACACACGTTGGATATACGTTTATAATTTTAAAAGTAACCCAGTTTTTATGGCTGTCGTTTCTTTTTATTTTGTTGCATATATCTGCCGGTCCATGTGAATATTTTTTCACATTAAACTTGTCCGTGGCGGAAAAAAGGCTGGGGACCACTGACCTAAAACATCTTGAATTGCCTTGTTGCTGAAAATCGGGTATAGAAATGAACTGAATTGGAAGAAATCAAGATTGGTTGTTTTTATATCTGAGGAATTTATATCTGTACCGCTTGTGCACGATGGATAAAAGAATCACTGCCAACGTGAAATGCTGTTAGGTTTCTGCGTCCGCCATCATTGCTTAATGTGGGGGTTTGCAGCTACATCATGAAGCTGAAGGCCTTGTGATTTAAGCAGCCATGTTGAATACATAACTTACCAGTTCTCAGCTGTGGGGTAAACACTACCATAAAGGTAATAATGAATATTATTAATATTAAAAACCGTTGCAGTCCTCAACCTTTCCACCAGATGGCACTAAATGGTAACCAGCAGAGCTTTAATCCTGTAAATTAATGTTTTGGGGAAAATATTAACTTAACTTCACAGTTGTTTCATGACCTCTTTATTTGTCTTAAATTATTTTTTATTTATTATTAACGCTTAAAGTTAAACTCTGCTGATGAAACCTGGCTACAGATTCTGTTTCTAATCTAGAAACTTATTACAACCTGCAGGGAGCAGAACTGTACATTAACGTCAGTCTGATACATTGATATTTATATTTTTCTGTCACTTTCCAGTCTTCCCGAGTCTTTGGACAAAGATGACAGGCAGCTGTATTTCCAAACGGCCGACGTGGCAGAGTGTCTGGCAGGGCCAGGATACAACCTGGAGAGGTTGTCCATCCCTTACATTCCCCAGGTCACAGGTACGATGCCTCCATTCTCCACCAGCTCGAATATTCACACTTTGTACCAAACCTGGTACGAGTTAACATACCTGTGCACAATGCTAATGCTACCTGACTATTAGCTGGCATTTACAAAGCAGCCAATCCAGGAGCGCCGTTTATTTTCCCTAACCGTGGATATTACCGTAAATTTTCGCACTATAAGTCGCTACTTTTTTCACACGCTTTGGACCCTGCGTCCTATACAACGATGCAGCTAGCTTATAGATTTTTACTGGCTAACGTCCGCCGGGGGGCGCCATAGCAGGAAGCGCATAAGTGAGACAGACATGTAGGGAAAGATTATGCGCCGAAGAAAACACTACCCGTAATTTTCATGCACACACCCGCATCATGGAAAACACAAGAATAAATGCAGCTTTTAAGTTAAAGATCATTGAGCTGGCCGTCTAAGAAGGAAATGGAGCTACTTGCACATTAGCTTAGCATCAGGGAATCGATGGTGAGACGTTGGAGGAGGCAGCGGGAAGAACTGAGTCAGTGTAAAAAGACGACAAAAGCTTTCAGAGGACATAAAGACACTGAAGAAGACGACTTTAGTGACTACCAATCACTTTTCTGTTAAGCTAAACTATGTTTTATTTTCTAACCAGGCATGTTACTGTCAGGTTTTGTTCATGCCGTACTGCCGATTTTCAGGCAGAGTAAAAAAAAAGAAAAAGAAAAAGCACATCTTAAACTAAAACTTAAAAAATAAATCTGTGTACCGTCTTTCTGTGTAATGCGGCTTAGATTCAGGTGCGCTCATTAGTCTGAAAATTACAGTAACTGATGCTGTAGTTATAAGATGATTTTCACTATGCACTATTTATGCATATTAAGATATATTTGGTGTTTAAACAAACATAAATAGGGAGTTGTAGGCATTTTTAGAGGAGTGCTTACGTATTCGCGGATTTCCGCTATTTGCAGGCTGTGGCCCTTAAGGCCAATGAATACAGGAGGTCTGTTGTATTACATTTCACAGTATAATTATTGCCATATGCCCTGGGAAAGTCCCCAGAACTATCTGGGAACATAACTTCTGCAGAAAATACCAAAAATATAATCATGAACTGTAGAAAAGGGTCTAAAATGATTCTCAAGACATCAATATGTTGCACTTTTATCAAATATAACAGGTGTAATTGACGCAGGTAAGTAATCTTAAAGTATAATTACTTTAAGTAAAAAGTGTTGGGTTGGATTTGGATGGTGAGAGTGATTGCTTTATTCCTGCTCTAACCGAAGGTTTCCCTCTTTTCATATTCAGTGCTTTACACGGTAGGAAAAATCCTCCACAGGTGCAAGCAGACGTCCAGAGGTAAAAAGTTCAAATAGAGCTGGAGTAGATCTCTGTAGGTGTAGTTTCCTGCTATAATGCATTAATTAGCTCACTTCAGCCCAAAAAACAAACAACGTGCAACGTCCCTAGAAATCGGCTTGTAGAGTCCTCCTTCCTCTTTAGGATTCCAGTGTTCTGATGGTCCGCTGGTCAGGCTCCGCCCACATTGTTTCTGCTGAAATTTTAAAATCCTGAAGGAGTTTCAGTGAATTCAAAGTCGGGTTTCGCCAGAGGTGTACGGAGTAGCCAAAGATTTACTCCACAAAGAGATGCATCACTCTGATAAAGTTTTACTCAAATGGAAAGTAGTTGTGCATAAATGTGACTGGAGTAGGAGCAAAAAGTATTTGGTTAAACATGTGATTCGAGCACTGATCACATCTGATTCAATCTGTACAAAATTATGTCAGACGGACAAAAATATAAAGTTAGGAGCAGATTATGATATTTTAAAGAATAACGTAAAAAAAAATTTTAGGGCCATTTTAGGTAAAAGTGGGGAGAAAAAATGAAGTAAATTTCTGCCGGAAAACTCTTAATTTCATTAAAACTATTAATTTAACGCATTTTCGAGGGAGAAGTTCTAAATTTGCAAGAGAAAACTCCGAACTTTTGAAGACAAAAAGCAAAAAAGGTTGATATTTTCCATGTTGCAGCTTCTTCCTTACAGTCTCTACCGCTTGAGGCGTTCAGGGCCTCATCTGAACGCGGGAGAAATCGCTCCGATCTGGTAAAAAAAAAAAAGGCCAGCATGAACCACTTACATTTAAAAATATATATATATATATATATATCCAGATGCGCATTTTGTAAATTTAACACTTAAATCTTATTGGATTTCCGGTATTTTCTGTGGGAAATATCCGATTCTCAACAAATTTAGGAGTTGTTATTTTCTACTTGCAAATTTCTGACTTTAAAAATGTCAGAAAAAAATGTCTTATTTTAAATACCAAAATTTTATGCCTTTTAGTCATGGAAATCATAGTTTTCTCTCCAAGATTTACGACTTTTCGACTTTAGATAATTCAGGTTTTTCATTAAAAAAATGTTGATTAATAATTTTTTTTAGATTAAATTCACTCAGATTTATCTACAATGGCCCTAATACTCTTTAACTTTTTAACTGCGTACTCCCCACCTCTGGTTTTGGCTTGATCAAAAGTTAGTTTTTAGATCAAAACATGTCGCATCCAAACCTTTGCACGAACCATGGAAGAAAAAAAACAGAAGCTCTTTATGTAGTTTTTAAACGGACGTTAAAACACTTTAATAACCTGCTGAAACCATTTTTCCTGCTCTGCGTCTGGATTCATCGTGGTGAGTTGATTCGTAGATAGTTTAGTAACTAACCATCCTGTGTTTTTATTTTAGATTAAAATAAATTACCTCTCCCTGTTTGGTTTAGTAACAACATGCACCAGTTTCACGTCACCATCTAAATATTAGTACACTTTACAGTTGGTCTGTAAAGACTGTAAATAAGTTTTATTACCTTCTTCTATGCGGACGTCTTCATGCGTCTACAGGGGTTTATGTAGGAGATGTGGAAGTCGGAGTCAAAAATAGCTACGCTTTAAATTCTAAACGGGTCAAGTGTGATAAAACTGAAGGAAAATTAACTCTTTTTTTTGTCATATTTCACCTTAAAGCTGAATATTCTCCAGGAAAGGTAATAAAATAAAAAATTAAGTGGCTTCGAAATGCGAATGTTAAGTTGGTTAGAGCTAACTTACAGTAACGTTTTTATCTGTTTTTATTGATCTCTGCTCAGTTTAGCTTCGAGTTAACATCTGGATCCCAGTCAGAGCCGGCCCAAGGCACAAGCGAACTAAACCTTCTTAGGGCCCCCAAACCATCAAGGGCTTCCCATAAATGTAGAAGTGGAACACAGACTACAGATCTAACTTTTATTTTAATTTTTTATTGAGAATACCAGAATACCACTCAATTTGATTTCATTTTGTTTTTCCAATTGTTTAAGATTTAAAGAACTTGGCAAGTTTACTTTGCAGCTAAAATAAAATCTTTTTTTAATTGAATAAATATTAAACAAATTTAAATTTATAAAAGGAATTATTTTATTTTGATTAGTCTAGATTTTTTTTTTTTTTACATTAAAAATGAATTTATATTTAATTGCTTTTTAATATTCAGGATAACAGGATAAATAACAGGGGGGGAAACGCCTCTTTAGATCGTGAAGGTTGCAGACCTTTAGGTTCATCTAGAGCAATTAAAGTAAAAATAATTATTTCTTTCGTGTTTTTTGCCGTGGTTATGATGAAGATAAAGAAACGTCTGCTTGATCCTTTTTAGCTGTAGGTCTCTGTTTGTGTCTGTGACCTTCAGCATTGTGGACAAAAGTGTGAGACAAGTCCAACTGGGTAAATATTACCGTGGACCCATTACACCCCCTACTTGGACCATATCAGCCAACAATTTGCACAGTGATGAAGCAACATTGTTGTGTTGTAAGACGTTGGCGCCGCTCTGTAGCGACCCCTGGTGTTCAGAGGGGAGACCTTCGCTGAGGCAGGTCTCATTTTCTCCTTAAACGGAGTAAAAGATGTGATTAATGCGGCTCTTTCCTGTTAGAGTTTCAGCCTTTTCTCTGGTTTCCTCTGAATCTTTTTGTGAAACATAAGAGGGAGCAAATGTCAGCGCGGTAAGAGCCCAGCTTTCTTTAATCTCCCGTGTTTTGGGACGAGTTTCCTCATTAGTGTCGACTGCTGACTCATTCCTGCTCAGAGTTCGCAGCAAAAGGTCGCCGTGACTCGTGGAGAAAGTTAATTACCGAGCGGCGCGGGTTTTTTTTCCCCCCTTCTGTTTTCACACCTCGTCTGACCCTCTGCAGCACCCTAATCTCCCTCCTGCAGAACAACAAACAGCAGTGGCTCCGGGTCAGCTTTCAGAACCTCACAGGAGAGACTTTAAGGCCCGGAAGAAACCAATTTGTTCCCCCCGAAGAAAGAAAGGGGGGAAAAAAACCCCAAGGAGCATCTATGTGAGCAGAGACGAACCGCTGATGTACTCAGAAACATAAAATAACTTTTGTAAAATCACATTACCATGAGAATTAATGTTAAGTTAATGAACAGAGTTTCCATCTTCCTGGATCTCAGGTTTTCCCGGGTTTCTTCATCGGTTTTGTTTAAAACCATCCAAGTTATATGTAATGGCCTTTTAATTCAATTTGACCAGATTTTTGTTCATTGTCGGTCTATTGCTCGGGGAGAAAAATAAGAAAATGTTACGAGGAATGCTTTGTAATTTCTTGGTGTTTATCATCAATGTGTTTCCTCAATAAACAAATTTATGTAAAAAAACAACAACATACAAGCAAATTAGTATAAATAAGTTTTGCTGATTTATTTTCAAAGACAAACGATTATTTTAGTACTTTTTACTAGTTTACTCCGTTTAATTTTTTTTCTTTTTTACAAAAAAGTTTTTAAAAAAGCAGCAGGTTGGAGACCTAACAGACCGGCACTCTACCAAGAGATTGAAAAGCTCTGTTTGTGGCTAGAAATGTATTTTTGGTTCACACCAAAGCGTCAAAAACGCGCCGCACGCCAAAGTTGGACACTTGAACATTCGCAGCTTGACGCTTGTCAAGCTGGAAATACGCAACTTGTGGGAGGAGCTAGTGCCAGACGGTGTTTTTTGCAAGATGGCAGCTGTCGGTCTAGCGTTGGAAGAGAGAGTCTCCATTCTCTATTTACTGTGGAGAGTACGCTGCGCAGGTTCACAGGGTCAGTAATGTGAAAACTTTCAAAAGTGAAATGATCTCACCAGGTTGCCGTATCTCCTCACTTATATTCCTCCAAGCAGCTCCTTTTTACTCCCGTCTCTGTAGAGAAAGCAGCTGGTGTCGTACAGCTCAGGGTGATTACCCGCGGCCTTGATCACCATTTCCTCCATGTTGAATGAATGGCTTTGGCCGGACCCTGACCCCATGACCCGGGTCACAGCGCCACGCCACGTCACCAGGCTCCTGATTGGTTTCAGCGGTGCGAATTGACACCGAAGTTCAGGTTTTTCAACTTTGGCGGCAGACACAAAAACGCTCGTCATGCGCGAATGAACAAAGTGCACCACATAAAATTACGCGCGTATTTTCTGACCCGCCTCATTCGCACAAATGTGACAGAAATACATCTTTTGAGACAGCCTGACGAGTGTCGGCACGCTTCAAACGCGTTCGCTGTGAACGCACCGTAAGGGTGTATTCAGACCAGAAAAGTCATTTGGTCCGCTTGTTTGGTCCGGACCAAAAGCGGTTCGGTGCGGTTCGCATTCAGACTGTACATTTTTGCAAGTGAACTATATTTTGCAAACACATCCACGCGTGTGTGACGATCGCTGCTGCCATTGGACAGCAATGACTGGGGCAGCACACAGAGCGCAGAGAACATGGACGTCCTACGTGCTGCATTCAAGCTCTGCATATTTGTGCCTTTATTGGAGTGTCAAGACCAGCTCATTCAAAGCAGGTTTCGTCACGCTCTGTTTCAAATTTTGGAAAAGCGAATGTGTGCAGTAACCCGAGGGAGACGTTCGAAACGAACCCTTGTCCGTTTAAAGCGGACCGAACAGTGCGGGTCTGAATACACCCTAAAACTCTGGCAGTGTTCAGGTACACGACGTAATTGTTTCGCTCCAGTTCTGACCAGCATTTTTTACTCTTGAGTGCAGGGCCTTGGGTTTAAACCTACAAGCCGTGCAGTGGTTATTTAAAACCCAGCTAAGTCTATATTTATTTTTCCCCTCCCCCACATGTTCAGTCAGTTTAACTGCGAGGGTTTCTCTCTGTACGGCTGACGCAACAAAATGTCGTTTGACCCTAAACTGCTAAATCTCATCGTTCTGATCTGTTCAATCCGTCATTCGTTTGGCTCAGTCACTGAGAAACAACTAATTATCAGGGGTAAACACGCAGGAAGAACATTTAGAAAGAGAGAGAGTAGGTAGTTATTTGTTATCCATAGATGTCTGCAGATGTTTTATGCAGATTTCCATTTTCGCTTTTTCTAATTTGAAAGGCCAGTTCGAAGCTTTTCGATTTTCTACCTACACCCATGGGTGTCCGGACCGCCCGTCATCACTCTATATATGGTCATGGAGTTTTATAAAGTTTACTTCAAGGTTCACTCATGATGTCAGAAAAGGTTTTAAAACGACCGATCTGCTCTTAAAACAAAATGTGGAAAAGCCAGTAGTGAATTAGTTATTAGTGCCGACCCCATTATCAGGTGAAAGACACGATGAAATATTTCCCATTTTGAAGCCTTTTGTTTTGCTTTGTGTTGCTGCAGATGAAGACCGTCTGAGCCGGAGGAAGAGTTTCGTGGACACCATCTCTCTCCAGGTGGACATCATGTCCAACAGCCTCCCAGATAAGGTGCGGATCGTCATCTTTTATGACCCAACGTCTCCTATGAAAGGATAAAAATGTGTTTTTGAGCGTATTCCTGTGCGTTGAGATGTAGCGCCTCCTGCAGACTCACTCTGTTTTTTGGGGGTTGTTTTTGTTTTTTTTATGTCAGCATTCGGAGTTGGCCGAGGAGATCACATTTGAGACCCTGAAGAAGGCCATCGGTAAGATCATCCCTTTTATCTCATGTGGTCATAGTAATAAAAAGAAAAAAAACACTACAGTCTTTATAAATGTTACTTTAAAAAAAAGCCCAGATCATGACCCGTCCTCCTCCGTGCTCAGCAGTTTGTACTGATCTCTGCGTTGGTATCTTGTTAAAAAAAGAAAATTTTAAGATACGGGTCTTTTTCTTATCGCCTCATTATGAACTTTAACCTGCTAACTGCGACCTGTAGCGTTTGCAGTAGGGCTCTTGTCGTGACAAGTTACACACAGTATTCATATTTATTGACTAACAAAAGGCATTCGATACACACAGTATTATTGACTAAGCAATACAATGTTGCTTCCACAAGTGGGTGGAATCTTATCTGACAGATAGATGGCAGTACGGCCAACTAGGGGATCAGGTCACAAGCTGAAAAAAAATTGGATGTGGAGTTTCGCAAGGATCAATATTAGGACCGACACTTTTTTTTTTAGTTCATATAAACGATCGATTTCTCAACTAAGTTAAAAGACATCATTTTTGCAGATGATAGAACTACATTATGTTCAGGTAGAGAACTCCATCAGCTTGTTATAGAGATTCATACAGAATTACAGAAAATGTGTTAATAGTTCAAAATTAATGTTATCTCTAAACGTATCCCAAACAAAAATATTTAGTAAATCTAAAAGAGATGTACAAATAGAAATTGAAACATTTCTAATAGAAAGATTTGTGGAATATGACTTTTTAGGTATCTATTAGAATTGTCCCTAAGGTTGAATTTAGTGAACATTATTTTTAAAATCTACAATCATGAGATTAGATGATTTGATTAAAGTAAAAACAGGGCAGATATTATACAGGGCCTATATATATATATGTATGTATGTATGTATGTATGTGTATATACGTATGTATGTATGTGTATATATGTATATATAATCGACGATCGATTAATTGATCATTTAGAAATTCATCGATGACATTTTATTTTACCAATCAATTAACGGATGTTCTGTTGCGTAGTGCGAGTTTTGAAGGAATGCAATTAATTTTGCTAGCCGACTCAGTTTCTCGTGAGTTTCTGTGTATTTCAAAAGTAGCATTGTCATGAAGAGGTTGCAGCAAAGTGTGGCGTGGGACCACTTGGACTAAAAAAACAGACAAACAAAAAAGGTCTGGCTTCACTGCCAACACCGCGAAGCTGTGTATAAGTACTTGAACGCACTTCCAACCCTGGTTAGAAGCGGAGCATCCTGCTCTTGGTCTCATCCTAGCATAAAGTCGGTGTTAGCATGGAGGAGCAGAGATGCACAACGAGCAGAGAAACTTAATCACCGATTACTTTCTAAGGAAGGCTCCGCCACCCCTGGATTGCCCCCTACAGACTGGTGGAAAATGAATTAAACACGATTCCAGATGCTTGCCAAGTTAGAACCGAGGTATGTGTATCACAGCGACGTCTGTCCCCTCACAGCAGGTGATCTCAGCGCTGCAGGTCAGACGCGACAGCAGCCTGATGACCGTCAGTCTGGTCACCAGGCTGCTTTCGCTTCAGACCCCAGCGCTTGTTAACATGCTCATCTTTCTCAACAAAAATCAGTAGACTGGTGCTAAAGTTGTGTATAAGTTTCTTTTGTTTTTGTCTTTTTTACTCTGTTAATGAGCCTAATTCATTGTTAGGTACGCTAATCTCTCTCATCCTCTTCCTCGACTCTTCTTCCTCAAATGTAACACAAAACTATCAGACCTATAAGTATTATATATATTTTTATGAAAGAAGCATGGGGCAGAATGAAGAAACGAAGCTCACGAGCGACGCGGCCGGCGCTGCAAGTAACTGCAGCCGGCCGCACGGGAGCGCGCACAAACCTTCACAAAAAAACACACCTCTTCATAGTGACATGCTTCTTTTTCTTAGTGCCACTTTTTAGTGGGTTGTGAGTCCTTGGTCGTTTCCCAGTTGCAGAAGAGAAGAATTCATTCTCGCAATTAAATCATTGGAGGTCTGCGACCATTATTCTTCCTCTTTTAAAGCTGTCGAGAACGCGCAAGCCGTGTCTATTGACGTCACACCCGTAGGACAGCGCGGGAAATTCAGGCCCTGAACTGCAGCACATTTTGCAGCACACAGCCAGTTCAAGAAAATGGAGCGATACGTGGGTGGGCTCATTCTTTTTGGTTTATAACGCTTCATCACCCAACAGCATTAAAAAACTGGACATGGATGTTAATTTTATTTACAAATCCTGCCCCATGTTCCTTTAAGTTATTGTTTCCACCAACTTGTTGTGTGGTCATTAATAAATGAATTTGAATCTATGTATTATTGATGTGATATGAATAATAAGTTTATGTGAGGTTGACCTCTGATGATTGATGTTTGTAGGTGTCCATGCTCAAATAAAACAGTTCTCAGTGTCGCGCGCCCTGACATGGGGATTAATTCTCCTGGGAAGACTGGCCGTTTGCTGCCATGTTTTCCATATGGGAATAATCGTTTTCCCCGTGCAATTATCGATTAAAGGCGCCTTGGAAAGGCTTCCCCGATGGATGGGCAGCAACAGTTGCTTCTTTAAGGTTATCGCTGATGTCTTTCCGCCTTGGCATTAGTTAAACCCGTCTGTAGGCGCCGACAGTGAAGAGGATCAGAACCTTGTACATCTCATGGAAGCGATGAGGTTGAACTCATTTCCCAGTCCGATGCTTTTGCTGTTTTCAGTCGTAAACATGTAGTCGGAATACGGCGTTTGTCCTGTGTTGGTCACATGGAAGCGATCTGAGCTTGTTGGCGTCTCCTTTCAGATACGACCGGCTTGGAGGAGCAGGAGAGGGAGAAAAGGCGTCAGGTGATGGAGAAGTTCCAGAAGGCTCCGTTTGAGGAGATCGCTGCTCACTGCGAGTCCAAGGTGGGAAGATGAGGAAGACGGCGCGATCACGGACCAAAGTCTTAACAGCGACACAAGTCGTTTTCCTAACTTTTATGACGAACTTCGATCAGCTCACAGCGCCGTAGCGGCTCCGAAAGAGTCCGTCCGAAAAGCCTTCTCGTCCGCCCACCAACCCTGGGGGGTTGGTTGGTTGGTTGGGCGGTGATTTCGGAACCAAGCTGAAACATTTGTGTCTCTGCTAAGACTTACGTCCATGACTGCAGTGGATTCCCCAGCTGTTTTCTTCCTACTGACTTTAAACGCTTTCTGCCACCAGGCCAACATGCTCCACGACCGTCTGGCTCAGATCTTTGAGCTTACCATCCGGTAAATCCATCGCCATTGTTTAGCGTTTGTTTAGTCAAACTTAAACTACACCTTTCAGGATTTCCAAATACCAGAGTTTTCTTTTTTTATTCAGACCAAAATATTGATGAAGATTCTGCTGGTTGAGTCTGGATACTAAACCGGAGCAGCTCTCCTTCTTCTAAATATGACGTTTTTCGTTTTCAGGCCTCCACCCAGTCCGTCCGGAGTGGTCTCCATCTCAGCAGGACACAACCAGCATCCGTCCGTCCCCGTCTACGAGATGAAGTTCCCGGACCTCTGCGTCTACTGAACGAACTTTCAACGGCTCAGAGAGACTTACAGTCGCAGCGAACAAAATCCGGAACAACGCAAACTGCTTTCCGATTCCCGTGTTGATGTGTCGACGCTGAAGCTTCACGCCTTGTAGATAGACTCCAGACTTAAACGTCTCTTGTTAGAAAATAAACACAACTTGTAGGTCTTAGCAGCTTCTTCGCAGATATTCGAGAAATCTAAAGCAGCCTCGGAGGTGATGGATTAGTCCAATCTCCTGGATTTACTCATTAATTTTCAAAGCTGGTCAGTTTAAAAAACAAAAACATGAAAAAAATCTCGATGCATTTTAAAAGGCTCATGGTTGGTGAAAGGCATCAAACTTTTATCTCTGAAGCTCTTTAAAGATTTTCAAAAAGATTCTGGGATTAAAATTAGGCAAAATCTGGTGAAATTTTGCAAAATGTCAAAACTGTTTTTTTTTTTTGTTTTTTTTTATATTTGTTCAATAAATAAGAAATATTTAAGAGACATTTAGGAAAGCGATGTAATCGGACTTTATGTATCGGGTTTTCCAGCAATAATTAAAAAATAAACCCCATTAGTCTATTAGTAAATAATTTGTTTCTAAATATTTCAGAACCAAATATATGCTTAAATATTTTTTTGCCAGAAACACTATAAAATAAAGATTCGTTTACAGATTGTAATTTAAATTGTGATGATAAAACTAACATAATTCCACAAGGTTTCTTGTTCAAAGCTGGATTTTACTGCCCCCCTTGTGTTTATGGTCTGAACTGCAATATGTCTAATATACTGCCCCTTGTGTTTATGGTCTGAACTGCAATCTAACGTCTAATATACGGCCCCTTGTGTTTATGGTCTGAACTGCAATCTAACGTCTAATATACTGCCCCTTGTGTTTATGGTCTGAACTGCAATCTAACGTCTAATATACTGCCCCTTGTGTTTATGGTCTGAACTGCAATCTAACGTCTAATATACTGCCCCTTGTGTTTATGGTCTGAATTGCAATCTAACGTCTAATATACTGCCCCTTGTGTTTATGGTCTGAACTGCAATTTTGAAATATTTTTTGTAACCACAAGCACAACCACCACTAGAAAATAATGGATAAAGATAGTTTTTTCTTATAGTAAAATGTTGTCAATTTTTATTTTGTCTTATTTGAGCTAAAATATCTCAGATCTGATGGAAAAAATTTATTCAGTATTATTTTTGCAGAGTCGGATGTTTGACGATAAGATAAATAAGCGAAGAGAGTGAAGGACCAAGTTGCCTTTTTTTCCCTATTTTTGTATTTAAACTGCAGTTCATCTTAACAACAGCAGGAGGCAGTATATCAAGATTTTAATACTGTGACATTTGTACCCAGAAGTCTGAAATTCAATGTTGTTTCTGATTGTAAAAATCTACCAGAATATATTTTTATCCCATTGCATCCCGCTGTAGCTTCCAGTCTGCGGACTCTAACTTAGATACCAACTTCATGCAATTCAGCACATGAACAGAAGGGGGCAGTATATACCGATTTAAAACACTAGTTTGTTTAGCTGCGGACCACCGGGTAAAATATAATATTCCCCTTACATTTACTGTACGACGGCGGTTCTAGGAAGGTTGCTCTTCTGCCAAAGAGTCTGTTTCAGATTAATAGGAATGTCGACACTTCCTGGTTGACCATCCAAAGATGCATTGATATTCCTGGAGGTCCTGGAAGCAGGTTCAGGACACCGGATCGTTGTTCTGTAGCTGCCTACCAGACCTACAACGGTGTTCGGTTTGCAGAAGTGGGTCCGTTTTTTTTTTTTTATTTGTGCCGATGAGTTGAGGTGTGAACGTTTCTGTGTTCTGGACGATCCGCGATAATAGACGGTAACCCGAGCTTCGGCGTGAGAGGGGAAAACCGGCCCAGCGCTTGGGCGGTTCCGATGCGAGTCGAGCTCGTCTCGCTACCTGAAAAGTGAATTTCGATGGTTGTTTTAATCGCCAGCCTGAGCCTGTTAAAGTTGAACTGTAGATGGTTGGTTTCATTGCTTTAACTCGACCAAAACCAGCAGAACATATTATGTGAGGAAGAGTTTAGTTTATTAAGAACCGTCGCTAACTTGAAAACAGATCGTCTAGGAAAGACTGTAGGAGTCCCTAAAGTTGTAATACAACCTATGACCACTAGGAGTTGATTTAAAAGCCTTCATTGCACAAAAAGACAGACGTTCTACAAAAGGTTGGGGTTGAAGGTAATGGCAGCAATACTTGATACAGGCCACACTTTCCTAGAACTCCCAAAATTCAGGTTACTTTCCGGAAACTCGCAGGTTAAAAGGTGTATATAGTATAAAAGGGACTGCTTAGTATTTACAGTACAATATGATACCAGCAATGTAACCCATAAAGACAGAAGTATCCTTTAACTTTAGGGACTTTAGGTAGGTAAGTTTTAGGAAGGTAAGCTGTAAGATGCTTAAAAGTATCTGAAAAAACGCTAAATTACTATACGGACTCTGAGATCGTCCCCCACCTTCCCGTAGATCCACCGGCTTCTGATCCAAAGCCTCCCGAATAAGAGAAGCGACTCGTGACCGGATGTAGGGGCTCAATCGAACCCAGCCCGCCGGCGTGATTCATTAGTTTCTCTCTCTAGAGATATAAAGACGCTGTGAAACCGCCATCTAAAGCCGACCCCTGTCACGATCCGGCGGTCAGTCAGCCGATGGGAGAGACTCGCTAGTTGTAGACGTGGCTGGGAAACCCGATGAATGGGTCACTAAAGCGGTAGATCGTCTATTTTTGTACATTTTATGCATCACACGGTTCAGTTGTTGCCTGGTAGAGATTTAAAACATATCATTGAAAATGCTGAATCATCGGTGGGGGTTTGTTGGTTACGTCAATGTTTAGTGTCTTTTACTCTAATCATTGATTATTTTATTGATTGAAATGAGCTGTTATAAGATTAGTTTTTTTTTAGATCTTTAATGCAATCTAGAAATTTAGCACCTGTTTGTTTTTTTTACCTAAATGTCGGCTGTGGTTTCGTCATAAATCGTCTCAAACATCTAAACCTTCTCACCAGCACCTAGAAAAACCCTCTCCGCCATTTAAAACAAAACAAAAAAATCAAAGTTAGACTTGATGGGGGTTTTTTTGCACATGAAAGTTTGTCAGTATTAGACGCTGAGGAGCAAATCTGAGCTCATTTCAGTCATTTCAGAGCTGAGCTCGTTTTTTCCTGATGTTTGCACTTAAGTCACTGTAACGCGGTACTGAGGCTAAAACAAATGAGCACAGAATGGTACGAATGGGTGGTTGGAAGTGTTTTTATTCAGCTGGTCGTCGTAAAACAAAGAAAATCTCAGATTAGATGATAGACCTGCCTTTTTTCTTCTTTTTTTAACGCTCACAGAATAGAGCTGGGTTAATTCAGCGACGTGTCGAGAGCCAAACCTTCTCTTTTATTCGTCTGTGGTGCAGCAGTTTGTATTCTTGTGCCAGTTTTAGAGATAAATGTGTCTCGTCTCTGTTCTCCTTCGCAAAGACAAAACGCTGTTGTTTTATTCTGCGATTTATGACCACTAGACGGCGCCAAGACTCGGCTCCTCCTGCAGGTTCAGGAAATCATGTCGAACACAAAAAGCAGCTGCAGATTTTGATCGACTTTTATGCTTCCATCGTTTTTCCGGCACTTATCCCAAAAACAAAAAACACAGATTTATTTTCGTCTGACACGTTAACCTGAATAAATCAGAAACTAATTTCCTGAACCTCAGCTGCCGCAGAGCCTCTGTGCTTTAGAACAATGAATGTGTTGAAATTTAATGTTGGAGAGATGCAAATAAAATGTTTCTATTAAAGTATTGGAGTTGTAACGTCTTTAGTTTTCCTCCTCCTCCTCTTCTTCGTGCTCTTGCTCTCCTGGTCTTTCTGTGGGTTGTTGATCTTGGTTCTGCATCCCACTGAGCGTCGGCAGCTCTTTGGTCTCGGCGCCTGATGATCCAGCGGGAGGATCTGACTTCTCTTCGTTCATTACGTCAGAACTTTCATCACTGCAAACTGTTAGATTTGTTTAAATTAAACACAAAAAACACCCACCAGTTTCTAAAACTAGCCAAAAGTCCAAAAGTGTTGAAATGGAAAACTAGTTCAACCCTATTATTGAGCTACACCTTAACTTTAGTTCAGTTTAGACTAAAAACTAGCTAAAAATACTGCTCACTAAAAAATAAGAAATTTTTCTTCTACTGCAAGTAAAACACTAACTAGGATACATAAAAGAAAAGGGACCCAAGCACTCAGCCTTGAGGTACACCTGAGCTTATTTTTTAAATTACAGGTTGCACCAGTTAGTTTTTAGCTCACCTGTCTGGATGTTGGGAAGAAGAGTTTGCCTCCTGGTCCCCAGACCGTTTGCTCTCTTCACTGGACTGTGGGCGTATCATCTCGGGTTTGGGGGGTCTGCTGGGTCGCCGGCAGGGCGGCGCCGGTCCGCGGACCGCTGCGAGGGCAAGCTGTGGTTAAACTGCGCCGCAGCCATGCACTCTGCTGTAGTTTTATCGCACACACACTGCAGTTTGTCGCATACTGTGACGCCCTGACCTGCAGACGGTATAAAAAAAGGTGGTTTGTTCTGAATCTAAAGCTGTCCATTTTCAGGGCAAAGGCTTAATAGCATGATTTGTAACCTTGTGGTTATCTGGTACACGGAAAAGCACCAGTTGGAGCTTCTAAGTGGTGTAAAAAAAAAAAAAGTAATGTGTAGGTTGTGGAAACTAGGAACTTTTAAAGCAATAAAGGTTTATAATGTTAGTTTGTGGAAATTCACCTTTGGAGGTTTCCCCTGTTTCACAATAAAGTTTTATTACATTTTGTAATCTGAAGTAATCCTTTGAGTCAAAGTTGCATAATCAAAATAAATGTGCAGAATTGACCATTTTTACAATTATACATTTAATGTTAGTATCACTCATTTTCTTGCCAAAGCTGCCTAGTGTTGCTAAAATGCTTCAAACCCAAAATTAGAAATAACATATCAACTTTTTGGTCTAAGGTCTATTTAAATATATGCAAAACACATTAGTTAGCCTATTTATTTTTTTTATTGCACAACGTAGCTCAGGGTTGAGACTATATACACGTTTCTGATTTCCTTTGATTCTGTCTCAGGAGTTTCCAGAAATGTTTACCATTAAAAGTTAATGTCTGTAAAACAAAAAACACAGAAGCCTGTCTTGCGGCGCTTTGCGCTCACTCACATCGCGGTTTGTTGCGGCTCTCGCAGGAAATGTGAGCGTTGAGCTTTCTGTCCGCCCTGTAGCCCATGGAGCTGATCTGTTTCAGGCAGCAGCGATGGAAGAAGCAACATCTGAGGAGCAGAAAAACAAACATGGCTTCCTTCAGTCTTCAACGCCACATCAGCCTGGAAATACTTACTGAAGTATTTAATAAAATATTATTGAATCATGTGGAAACTAATCATTAAGAAAAAATTTTACCGTACTCAGTGTGCTCCGGTAATTTACGTACATTTTAAATTAAACTGATTATTTTAACAGAATATAAGGAGTGCCACCAAAACAGCGTAAGAAAATAAGTCAGAAAATGTTTAAAATTCATGTTAAAACATTCAGGAAAACAAGAAAAAGAATCACTTTTAAAACTTGCATTTATAACAAAAAATATTTAACTGAGAAGTTTTAGTAAATACATGTATTTTTAATTTTTTTAAAAGTTTTTGATTTCAAAGACACAAAATAAAAAAAGTCTGAATAATTTAAAAATTTATATTCCTTAATGTTTAATATGCATCGCCATGTTTTTTGTTTTTTTTTTACATTTTGTGCATGTTTTTCCAACTTATAAATCATATTATAAATGTAATTATTTTTCAGTAATTATTATTTATTATTATAAATCTGTAAATAGGTCAGGCTTGGAGAAGTTATAACATTTTCCAATTAAAAATAAAGTAAAAAAAAGCATTTAGAGATTTTTAAAACTTGCTGCATCCTCGG
Source organism: Valencia hispanica (assembly GCA_963556495.2). Lineage (NCBI taxonomy): Eukaryota > Metazoa > Chordata > Actinopteri > Cyprinodontiformes > Valenciidae > Valencia > Valencia hispanica. Next base: position 5,075,864 of record OY747712.1, on the reverse strand, counting down.
CGAATGAAGGAGCGTTTTCGCAGATCCTTCCCTCCCTGCAGCTGTTGGACTCTATAACCATCGCTGCTCCCAACAAACCCAATAATGTTTATATCCCTGCTGTTGACGATGAGTGCTTAGTTGTGAATTTAAAAAAATATAATTTCAAATTCAACAATTCATCCATACAAAAAAAATACAAATTTGAAAAGGATTTTGTAATTGCACATTTTAAATTGAAATACGAAAGAGGAATTTCAAATTGTATTTATTATTTGATTATTAAAAACTGTGATTTGAAAATGTTTTTCAAATCCTATTTCAAAATGGAGAATTAAATACAATTAATAAATGACATTGTAAATATCTTTCCTTTTCATACATTTAAAAAAGTTATTCCTTTTTCTACATCCGTTTTCTCTTTCCAGCTCTCATTTTCAAATCCTTTTTGCAATTGCATTTCCTAAATGGTTTCCCTTCTCCTTTTCATTGCATTTGGAGTGACCCTCCTGGTCCCTGAGCACACTGAAAACTAAGTTCAACCAATCACAGCTGCTCCTCGAACGTAATCAGCTCTGTCATTGGTTAGACACGAGCTGTGCAGCTCAGCAAGGTCCACCCAAATATGGCTATGTATGTCGCTACTGTCGACGCCATAAACTGTGTATGTATAAGAGGTTGACACACAGCCTCTCCTAACGAGGCCACTTTGAACAAACCATGCATTTAAAAACTGCACAGAAATCAATGGATCATTAAAAAAAAATCTAAAAAAAAAACTGTTGCGACTCTTCGGCTTTTTCAAGAGACAGACCAAAGGTAAGAAATTATCTTTGTAAAATGGCTTATGCATAATTTTCTTTAGCCGTCCTGTTGGTAGCAAACTAGTTCTCCTTAGTAAGCACATTAAGAAAATTCATTAAAAATTACTAATAGAAAAGCAACTAAATAACTTTTAAATTACAGAAAAAGAAATTATAATTGCAAACTTGATATGAGGAAAAAGCAAAAACAAATGTAAAGGAGAGAAAGCAAGTGAAGAAAGTTCGATCGAACTAAATTATTGTTTGGTTTTGCTGTTTTCAGATGTAATTATCTAAAACATTCCAAATTTAAAATAAATATAAAATCATCCAGTTTGTACATTAGATGAAATGCATGTATTGGAAAAATAAATTCTATTTTAGGCACCTTTCTGCGCCTCCTATAACATCGTGTTTCAGGCTAAGCCCTTATAACCTCGGCCTATTTTGAAGCCCGTTTCTTGAAAAATGCTTACCCATGAAAAATTAGTATATTTCAGCAACCAAAAGGAGCATTTGAACCATTTTGGTGTCATTGTAAAGGTAACATTGAGTAGAATTGATAGATGTATCATTATGCATGTTATCTGTTACTGGTTAGGAGAAACTGAAGATGGAACACAGCAGAAATGTATTGTTTTTGTTCCGCCTAAAAGAAACAAACATGTTTTATATTGAAAAACACTATGGATATTGCTTGAATGGCAGTGGTTACTCAATAAAATGTAAATACAACATGTGGACATTATCTCTGCAAAATTTTATACCGATTTATGTGAAGCAGGACAAACCTAGAGAGGTTTTAGTGCAGGAGACGCCCAGAACTTCTCACAAACTCACCGGCTGGAGAGGTCGGCCTTTTCGTCCTGCTGGACTCCTCCTCTGCGCCAGCGATCGGCGGAGTTGTTCTGACTCTAGCTTTTGTTGTCGTGAGGGCAGAAACATCTATAAAGAAGAACAGACGTTTACTGCCCCCACTCAGAATATCATGCAGATCTGTCTTCAGATGCTTCCTCCATGTTGGGGCGCATCTGGGCTGAAACCAGCCGTACTCTGAAGGTAAGCCGACCTGCAGGACAGTGATGTACCGAACAGGTTGGACCATAACAGACCTTCACTATCTGTCCCGAACTCATTTTTTTTATATCATCTAAATCTAAAACATTAATTTTAGGGGGGGGGGGGGGGGGTTTGCACAGTTTTCCACATTTCTGCAGCTTTAATATTTTCTTCCTAATAAAGGAAAGGCGAGGCAGTTTTATTTCAACAAGGTAATTCAAGGTGCTTAATAAAGCACTGTTTACCACGTCGACCCAGTGGCGTGCTTCTCAGGGATGCTGAGGTGGAAACAGACAGTGCACCATCAGCAGGAGGAATCTGCGTCGCCGTCTGACTCCTCCCATAATTTATGCCGGCTGAGCTGCGTGGAGGGGGGGCCTCGGTTGCGGTCTCTCCTTTGTGGACGAACTGAACTGGATCTGCCGCAGAGAAGTTTAATTTTTTTAAATCCAGCTGTCTTTTTATTAGGAAACTCTGGAGCACCTCAGGGCTCTGTGCTCAGCCCCTCGATTATCACTCTAGACAAACGACTGCTGACGGCATCGCTGTAGTGGGGCTGATAACGGGGAACGATGGCAACAAATAGGAGCTTCAACAAAGTAGAAAACATCCTGAGCTGCTGCCTTTTAGCTTTAAAGCTAAGCAAACAAACAAAAAACTCAGCCAGAACCCTCAGAACAATTTGGAGGATTTAGAATAGCTTAGGTGAACACCTTATCTGAGAAATCCCTGCTTCTTTTTAGTCATAAAAAGCAATAATCATGTATATGTTATGAAGACAGCATCGTTTTCCTCTTTTCTTGTCGTGACCGTGACGAACAGGTTTTTCTGGCTTACCGAGGCCGATTTCTGCAGGACGGTGGATCATCTGATCTTCAGCTACGTCTTCCCACTCGACTGCTTCCTCTGCGGCTGCCTCATTCAGATCTGTAGATGCAGCAACAGGAGGGACGTCTGAGCCAAGTGAGTCATTCAGTGGGAAGAGTCAACAGCTGAGAAATTATTTCTGGTGCCATCAAAGCTCCAAGTGCAATGATAAGCAGCTTAGGGAAAATAGATTCACAAAACTTTTACAACACAGCCTGATACAGCTTTAGAGGAGGAAGAGAAACGTTTTGTGTTAAAATCTGTTTGTGTTGCACAGATTAAGTTTTTCTGCAAAGGTTGGTTGACTGTGAGGTACCTCCGGTCTCTGTGATCGTATCGGGATGAGTCGGGAGGAAGCTTGGTTCTGGCCCTCCGGTGATGAACTCTTCGTCCATCCCAGGTGGATAACTTTGGTTTTCCACAGCTCCCATCATCACCACGTCCGGTTCTCCTGGTTTAGATGAGGTAAAATTCAAGATGGAGCTGTAATTAACTGTTTTAGTCTCATTTAAATTCTGATTAAAGTAGTTTTCTCCTTTTTTTATGAGTAACTACGTTTCTGGAACCATATTCTCCAGCATCTGAAGGACTTTTCTGCTTTTTTGATTTAAATCAACCAAGTTATTTCATAAACCACAACAACCCAATGGGACTTATAAGCAAAAAGATATTTAAATAAAATAACAGAGATCCATGACATTTTTATTTTTATCATTAGTAAAACAGCAGAGCATGTTCTTTTCTGCAGCTTAACGGGGTTAGTACCCAGTAAGTCCAGTAGGTACCCCTAGAAGTTATGGGAAAGAACCCTGCAAGCCTGGAAAGTTCCAGAAACTAACCTGTAATAGTTAATTTAAAAAAAAGTATCATGTTTAGTCTAAAAAGCAGCCTGTAAGATCCAAAATCAGTTTTAGTGTGAGTACAAATGTTAGTTGTTTTTATGTACTCCTATAGTTATTGTTTCAGCAATTTTAGCGTGTATGTATGGTTTAAGATTTTTCTTTTGATTAATGAAGGTTGCATAACCACCTTTAATCTCGCTGTACTCTGTACTCTATCTATCTATCTGTCTATCTATCTATCGCCCATCTGTAGGCTATAGATTACAGAAAATACCTTGTAGATTTCAAAAAGTAATCCGATAAACCTGTCAGTATAAGAAACACACCCTTAAAATTTCAGAAAGTATCTTGTAGAATCTGGAAATCTATTGTTCAGGTTCCAAAAACTTTTATGTTAAATTAAAGCTACATGAAAGTACCAAAAAGTAGCATGTAAGATTTGATAAAGTAACTTGTGTTATGTTCTGGGCACTGATGACCACAAAGACTACAGAATCTTCTGCTCCTAGCCAATTAAGATCGGAAAGAAACAAATATTTAAATTATATAATTTCCAAAAACAACCTCTAAGTTTTCTACTATACTATAATATACTGTTCAATAATCTAGCTGCTAGAAAGTATCATATTAGTTTCTAAAAGTAACCTGTAATTCTGGGGAAAAGTACCAGTACCTTGTAGCTAATGTGTAACCTGTACTCCTATAAAAGGCTATTTTAATTTGGATTATTGTTTTATCCATATCTTCACATCTTTTTTGCTATTTATGACAACATGGAGACTATTGAGATGATTATGTATATTTACCAGAAATATACAAAATATTATACCTGTTAAAAAAAATGTATGTGATGTTAAACTGCTGATTTTTTTCTGATACTGACGTTAAAATGATTCTTCTCTCAAATCCTCATAATTAAAACTGATTGCAGTTTATTACATTCAGAGTCCTTCATTGTTCTCTGTTCAAAGACTGAAGTGTGGGAAAATTTTTTCGACCTGATCCTGAAAACTGGCTCTTTACCTGCAGGCAGCCGGGAGGAGCTGGCGAGCTGCTCTGCTGCAGAGTTGTTTGCTGCTGTGAGAACATCTGGAAAAAGGAAGGACGAGGACGGATAGAGTGCAAACAGAAAAATACCCAACAGTTCAACATTACTGGAGTTTTTTTTTTTTTTTTTTACTAAGTTTGTCCTTCAGAGGTGAAACAATCACTGTGTTCTGGGGTCGGTTCAAACAGACGATGGTTGCAGGATGCTGGCATTGGTATTTAGAGAGAAAACTCAGCCTGAACCCTTTTAAAGACCTCCAACGGGCTTCACTAACTTTTTTTTGTGAAGCTGACTTCTCCACTTTAATAACCTCCACTTCAACTCTCAGACAGAGAGCAGCTCAGCCTCTTCCTGCAGCTATATTTAGACATTCACAGATCAAAGCCGCTGAGTAAAATCAATGATTTTTCTGTTCCCAGAAGAACGTGGGCAGGAAGCTACAGGATTAGATGTCAGGAGGTAATTGTTTTAATTGGCTGAGGTGTCAGTCGGCCGTTTCCTCCCATCCGACTTTGCTGACCCTTTATCCAAACGTGACGCGACGTCCGGAGACCAGGTGGGGTCTACGTCCGCTCTCAGACTCACCTGCTGCGTTGAAGATCTCGTCAGCCTCCGCCACGGCACCGGCAAACCAATCTAGGACGAGAACAAAACTAATGAGAGATCCCAACTCCCAATCGGTCTCTGACCCTGATCAGGCAGAGAGAAGAAAGGCGAGACAATGAGTCAGAATGCAACAGAACCCGAATTTAACTGGGGTTTTTTTTATTGAAAGACCACCAGCAAACTCAGAAGGAGACCCAAACAGTTTAGGAGCCACCTGAACTGGGAACTTCTGGACCACAGTGAAGCCGGTCAACCATCAGCACCTTCAAGCTGGACGGGAAATCTGCAGCCGCCCACTTGGACGACCCAAGTGCCTTCTCAAGGTCGGCGGTCGGATGAGTGGAGAAGAACACTAACAACTAAACCACCGTCATGGTCTGGGCCTGTTTCTCTTTACTCCTCCTAGGGTTATCGTGATGGTTTTCTCAAAATCGTACCAGTCCTTGCCGCAGCTGAAGAGGCGCATCATATTCCACGGATGCCCAGCGTTGCATATTCGACACGTACTGAGGATCGTATTGGGAGCACTTTTTTGCCATCTAATGGTTGGAGTGTAATTATTCGTAATATGACCCATTTGCAATCTAGATCCATAAATCCATATCTGTATTACTGTGCTATATTGAAATGGGAGTCCGTACGGACAATGAGCGCCAACACAGATCCGAACTGGTTCCCAACCTCAACCATACCAACAATCGACAGGAGAGGTTTAAAAGCCGAGTCTGTGGCTAGAAACCATCCAGTTCTACTAGGAAGAGGTGGTCAAATGTTGAAGTCAGGTGTACCTCGATAGGAAAATGTCCTCCAAGTATTTATGGAAGTGCATGTACATTTCTGAGGCTGCAAGATTTAGAGAAAATCAGAAACAGATTCAAACTTGAGTGTCTGGAAATCACAAATTTCTATTAGTTTTAGTCCAGCAGAGCAGAACGACTCCTTGAGACCCCTCAGAGTCGAGTTATAGGGGCTCTGAGTCACGCAGTCGACGGCGGCTCGGTCACATTCACAGAACCTCGCCCCTGGGTCCCCGACGTCTGCAGGAGAAGGAAGGGACGATGAACCCACCAGGTCCTCAGGAGGGATCCCAGGGACGGCGCTCGGTCTCAGACTCACCACAGCTGCTGTTTGCTGCAGAGCAGGTGAAGTCATAAGGAGGCAGCTGCTGCCTGCAGGGGGCAGCATCCTGGTAACACTGTCTGTGAGTAGCACAGCAGCTGCAGGGCAGAAACCAGCAAAGAAAAAAAGATCCAACTTGAACCCTCTCCAGGCATCACTTCAATTCTGATTTATTTATAAAGCAAATTTAATACAACATGGTTGCCCAAAGTGCTGTACAAGTAATAAAAATAAATAAAAGAATGAAATAAAAAGACTACAGTTGTAGTTAAACACAATAAAAATCACAATTCCCATCAGAAATGGATTCTAAACTTGAGATATCCTAGTTAAAAGACAAATAAAAATGAGTCCTATATTTAATTCATTTAATTTTTTTTTCTCTTTTCATCGTAATGCTACACAAAATGCCACAAAAACCATCCAGCAAACTAGGGATGTGTTTTGGCAAAAATCTGACGATAGGATATATCGCGATACTATGGGTAAGCTTGTGATTTTTAAAACTCAAATTAACAGTAGGAAAACTGTCCCATCATTCTAAACACTCCAACATGTTTCATACTTTAACACGTCCAGTTTTTATTACTAGATCTAGTTGATCCACTGGAACGAAGGAGAAAACAGCCACAAACTACCAGTTATACATATAATTTAACTACAAAAATTACTGTCATCATTAATGGTTCCATTCAAATCCTTTGAAAAAAAAAAAAAATCGATATTTTTCTTTTGAATATCGATACAATATCGGGAAATAAAATATCGCGATATATCTGTGTATCGATATTTTCTTACATCCCTACAGCAAACGCAACAGTAATACATTCCATGACAAAAAGAACAGTAGTAGGATGAAGAAAAAAAGTCCTATAAACGCCCAACCCATTCTTATTTTAAAAATGTTACAAATTAGATGGCCTCACCAACACCAGAGAACAACAAAATAGCCCAGACCAGATGTAATCAGCTTTCAATTTCAACATTATTATTAATATTTTAATTATTAATTCTGCTTACACCATGTGAACATAAACAAAAAACAATAATGATGCAATGGAAACAACAACCAGGCCATTCAAACTACACAACGCACACCCACATATATACATACAGGCAGGCATGCACGGGCTCACACAGATTTTAAAATCTGAAAGAGTCTGAGCGGCTCGATTTATCGAGCGGCAAACCAATTTAGTAGCAGCCACTGAAAAGGCTCCGGGATCGGACCCTTGATGAAGGAGCCTCCAATAAGACCGGAGAAGGTGACGTTAAAGTCCTGGCTGGAACAAGATGGCTCAGACAAATAAGGAGGAGCCAGGTCATTCAAGGCTTTAAAAACAAGTAGCGTAACGCTTTGGACCCGGCGTTCTATAAAACGATGGGGTCTAATTTATAGATTTTATTAATGGCTAACGGCCTCCGGGGGGCGCTATAGCAGCAAGCACACAAGTGAGACAGACATGTGGGTTAAGATTATGCGCCGAAGAAAACGCTACCGGTAGTTTTCATGCACACACCCTCATCATTTAGACGGTCGGTCTGTACCGCAGTACCGAACCCACTACTAATGTTATACCCAATTAACACCCATGTACAGAAAATATCAGAATTCCATAAATTAAACCAAAAAAACCCAGAAGAAATCATTAACCAATTAAGCTCCTCCTCCTGCTGTCTTGATATCCGACCCACAGCTTTTCTAAAGAAAGTTCTTCCTGTTATTGGGTCGGATCTGATTCAAATAGTGAACTCATCCCGGCTATCAGGTGTCTTCCCCCAGGCTTTAAAAACAGCAGTTATTAAACCACTGCTAAAGAAGAAGAATCTGGACAACATGTTAATGCAGAACTACAGGCCAATCTCTAATCTCCCATTCATCAGTAAAAATTTTGAAAAAGCTGTTTCAGCAGTTAAATAGCTTCATAAAAATGACAAACCGCTTTGATGTTTTTCAGTCTGGTTTCCGCGCTCACCATGGCACTGAGACTGTCCTCGTCAAAGTATTCAATGACATTCGCAGAAATACAGACTGTAGAACCTCAGTGCAGCATTTGACACTGTTGATCATGATATTTTATTGAAACGACTGTAGAGAGCTGGGTCGGACTCTGATACAGCACTTGGCTGGTTTGAGTCTTACCTAAAGAACAGGGATTTCTTTGTTTGAATAGGAAACTTTTCATTAGAACGAACAGAAATCACATGTGGGGTGCCCCAGGGCTCCATCTTAGGGCCCCTCTTATTTAATATCTACATGCTCCCACTAGGCAAGATTACAGCAACCGATAACATTAGTTACCATAACTACGCGGATGACACTCAGCTTTACATTACAATGTCACCAGGTGACTCTGAACCCATCCAAACCCTAAGTAAATGCATCGACCAAATAAATGGATGGATGTGCCATAACTTTCTCCAGCTGAACAGAAACAAAACAGAAGTAATTACTTTTGGACCTAAAGAGGAACGATCAACAGTCAGCACACAGCTTCAGTTAATACAGCTAGAAACTACTGATCAGGCCAGAAATCTAGGTGTAGTAATGGACTCAGACCTGAACCTCCAGGGTCACATAAAGACAATAACAAGGTCAGCGTTCTATCACCTGAAGAACATTTCTAGGATTAAAGGACTAAAGTCGCAACACGACCTAGAAAAACTCATCCATGCGTTTACCTTTAGTGGGATTGAGTACTGCAACAGCGTCTTCACAGGTCTGCCTAAAAAGTCAGTCAGACAGCTGCAGCTGATCCAGAACGCTGCTGCTCGTGTTCCTCACTAGAACCAGGAAAGTAGAGCACATCACCCCAGTTCTAAAGTCCTTACACTGGCTCCCTGTAGCTCAGAGAATAGACTTCTAGATACGTCTACTAGTTTAGAAATCATTGAATGGCTTAGCACCAAAATATGTTGAAGACCTGTTGTCATGGTTCAAACCAACAAGACCACTCAGGTCCTCCAACTCTAGCCTACTAAACATCCCTAGAATTAGAACCAAACATGGAGAAGCAGCTTTTAGTTTCTATGCTCCTCTAATCTGGAACAAACTTCCAGAAAACTATAAAGCTGCTGAAACAAAGAGTTCATTTAAATAAAAGTTAAAAACTCAGCTGTTTAGAGCTCCCTTTGAGTAAGATATTAATAATACCTGGAATGTCATATGTTTTAATGTGTCATTTGTTATGTGTCTCTAATGTTGTTTTATGCTGTTATTGCTACTTTTATTATATTTTATACCCTTGTCTCCCAAAACACCTTGAATTGCCTTGTTGTTGAAAGTGTGATATACAAATAAAGTTGCCTTGCCTTCAATTAAAGAGGGGTGAACCCTGTCGAAGGCAGAATAAGATGGCTTAAGATGGCGAACCACCTTTGACAGCTCAGAAAGGGACACAGGCTCAAACTGCTCAAAGACAACAGATCATGTAGATGCATTTATAGCAGGGTCCAAAATAGATGAAGACAGGGATATAATTGCAGCAACCTTTTCAGTAAAAAAAAAAGCTACAAAATCTTTCACAAAGTGAGAGTGGAGGTGAAATGTGATTATGAAAATTAAAAAGAACCCAGTTTGTCACTATTCCTGGAAGCCAAAGTAGAAAAATTGTGTTTTTACACATTTCATGGCTCCTGAAAAATGCGTTTAAAATAAGCAGCAACATTTCCAGCTTCTCTTTTTATCCTTAATGCAAAACAAGTCATGTGGATTTGAGAATCAATGTGAGTTCATCTGGGCTCTCCTTACGTGTCCAGAGGATCCACAGGGTACCCGGGTGCCACATATCTGCAGGAACAGCCGTAATCCTCAAGGTCCCGGGGACACGCCCCTGATGCACACCGCAGCTTGGACACAAAGCTCAGTAGCGAGGGGAAATTGTCAAAGACGGCGTGGAGCCAGGTGAATCCAACGGAGGAAGAAGATGGAGTTGACTGAATGAAGATTTACTCATAGATGATCACACCGACTCCATGCAGGGCGGAAACTGAAGGCCACACCTCTGAACAGCATAGCGCACAAGGATGTGAACAACTGAACAAACGGTCGCACAAAGAAGAACCACTCTTTGTAAGAGAATCGAGACGTTGATGGATTATAAACACTCAATCCTACAAAAAATCAGCTGCTTTAGCTACTAATCATAACTGTTTTCTTACAGGAAGATGATTTAGGTTAGAAATAATTTAAATGTTATAAGAGCTTTAAAATCATCAGCTTTGTGCAGTTTGTAACGTTTCCTCATGTGAAACGATGTTTCTGTTTGCCAGATTTTCCATCTCACCTTCAAAAATGTAGAAAATTTAAATCTTTAATTTGAGAGCTGAGAGAAAAAAAAAACCTAAATGTTTTTTATTCTTACAAAATCAGTCGTGATTAAATAATTGGCAACAACAAGTCCTATCATAATAAAACTAAAGTATTTTTAAAACCTTACCTCACTTTTTTTTTTACATTACAGGAAAAGTGTCTGGAGATTTTTAATTAGTGATCAATGACTTTCTGATTCCGTTCTAATTATAACTTTGGCTTCTTACCGCAAATCAATTTAGATTAGATTTAGATTTAAATGTTAATATTACCCCTAAAAAAAGCTTTAAAACAATCATTTCGTTGTGCAGTTTGTAACGTTTCATCATTTAAATCATGTTTCTTTTCGCCACAGATTTTCCTCTGTGTAGCGTCATCTCACGCTGAAAAATGCAGAAAGTTCAAAACTTTAATTTGAGAGCTGAGAGGAAAAAAAACCTCTAAATATTTTTAATTCTTACAAAATCAGTTGTGATTAAATTATTGGCAACAAGTCCTATCAAAATAAAACCAGCAAAAGCATTTTTAAAACCTTACTTCATTTAATTTTTATTTTTATTTTTACATTACAGTAAATGTGTCTCAAGCTGTTCCATAACTTTCTGATTCGCTGCGTTGCAAATATGATGTGACATGTTCAAAATGGGGAAGACAACAGAACATGTTTGTGTACGGCAGATCAGGAGATCAGGAAATGCTACCATCAACCGTTGGTCTCTATCTGCATGCGCTGTTTGGGAGCCGTGTAAAAAAATAATTATTTTCTGTCCTACCATCACAAATGTAAACATGGAGAATTGGCTAAACTAATGGGAACCGATCATGTAATATCATGTTTTTCCGCAACAAACACTCCAGGAAGGTCTACTGTGAAATAACTCACTATTGTTAAGTATGGTGGAGGATGAGTGACATGGGTGTAACAGAACATGTATTTGTGTTTTCTGGTACGGCCCTGTCGGTTCAGTACACACGTTATATTGTTTTCTACTCTGGCTATGTCTGCTTGTACAATTTTATTTATAAAAAATCCAATCAAATCTCCAGTCAGTTCTATATTTTCAACTTCCATTAACTTATAAAACATTATAAAATCAAATAAATTTCAGGAATCGAAAGGAACAAATTCAGGAAAAAAGGTTGTTTGAAAAAGAAAGGTAATGTGCACATTTGTATTTATTTTTCTTGATTAAAATGTACCAAACGGTGACTTTAAAAGCCCAAATACATACCGAACAGTGATATTTTGTGTATTGTTACACCCCTACTGAGTGATGCTGTGGGCCTGTTGCTCCTCCAAAGATTGTGGGAACCTTGTCAGACCGCATGGCATTGTGAAAATTAAAATACAAGGCGATTTTAAATAAAAATCTGGGCCACCTCTGGCAGAAAAACTAAAAAAATAAGTTGTGATTCAGCAAAATAATGATCGATTTAGTTGTTCCACAAGTCAGAACAAAGACATATGGCGAAGCCTCATTCCACCATTACGGCTCTTGTGTGTCCAACAGCCTGCTGGAGAACCTCGGGGCCGCAGAAACTGCTGATGTTTTTAAAAAGAGGCTAAAGAACTACCTTTTTAGCTTGGCTTTTAATTGAGGTATTTTATTTCTGTGATTTTTATTTATCTTATCCTAATCTTTATTTTATTTATTTATTTATTTTCAATTATCATTATTTTTTATTACCATTTATCTATTTATTTTTATATAATAATATTATTATTATTGTGTTACTGAAGTGTTTTTACAAATTGTTTTATACAGACTAACTCCAGTGTTTCCTTGTTTTTTAGCTAGGCTTTTAATTGAGGTATTTTTTCTAATTTTTCATTTTATTTTATCTTCTTTATTTTATTTATTTATTTATTTTCAATTATTATTTATTTATTTATTTTAGTATATTTTATTATTATTATTATTCTAATCATGTGTTACTAAGGTGTTTTTACGAATTGTTTTATACAGACTAACTCCAGTGTTTTCTAGTTTTTTAGCTTGGCTTTTAATTGAGTTATTTTATTTATCTAATTTTTTTTATCTTTCCTTCTTTATTTTATGTATTTATTTTAAATTATTTATTTATTATTTATCTATATATTTTTATTATTATTCTTAATATGCGTTACTGAAGTGTTTTTACAAATTGTTTTTACGAATTTTTTTTATCTTTCCTTCTTTATTTTATGTATTTATTTTAAATTATTTATTTATTATTTATCTATATATTTTTATTATTATTCTTAATATGCGTTACTGAAATGTTTTTACAAATTGTTTTTACGAATTGTTTTATACAGACTAACTCCAGTGTTTCCTAGTTTTTTAGCTTGGCTTTTAATTGAGGTATTTTATTTATCTAATTTTTATTTTTTATCTTGTTCTTTATTTTATTAATTTATTTTAAATAATTTTGTTGTATTATTTATCTACTAACTCCAGTGTTTCTTTCATGGGGATCCTTCTCGCTGGGAGCCCCTCCAGTTTAGCCGTGGAGGTCGCTGCCATTGGTCGCTTGTTTGGTGGAAAAGCACTGCAGCCTCATTGGCTGTGCTGTGGATACCTGCCTGCCCTGATCATGGCGGTCCCTGTGGTGACTCCTCTGTGGCTGTGGGGTGGATGCATCTCCCAAATATTGTTTTCTCACAGTGATATCATTCTAGATGTTTATTTTATTGTACGTTCACTTAAAGAGACATAAGCGGATTGAGCATGTTTTTGCACTGTCAAATAAAAGGTCAAACCACCAGAACATAAAAACAAATTCATATAGGAACTGATTCCAACATCAGCTTCTCTTGGTTTAAAATAGAATTAGCTTCAAGTACAAATTTGCTAATTAAACTAATTTATACAAGATTAAAGTCCCTAAAGAAAACCTCCTGCAGGCTTTGATCCAGCATCACATGTCGAGTCATCCTCTCGACCCAGTGAACCAGCAACCTTTAGCTTGAGTCATTAATTTTAATTAATCCAAGCAGCCTGTGTGGTGACCGTTAAGATGCCTCAAGTTTAACATTCTATATTTCAAAATAAAGATGATTATAAATCACGATTCTCACCAATTACGTGACCTGCGTCTTGGCTGCTGCCCTCCTGGTCCGGACAGAACACGGAGCTGCCAGAAAGCGCTGCAGAAATAAAAGGATTTAATTCATGCATGCAACATTTAACACATGAGCTGTTAATTGATATCTCATTGTGTGATTAGTGTAATTACACAAATGAAGGAACTTAGCCATCGTGGCAGAGAGAGAACAGCATATCTACAGGTCAGCGATTTGGGGAAGAAAGGGAACTCACTGTTGGAGGCAGCTGGCAGCATTAGGATCCACAGCAGAAACATGATGAGATCCTGCAGAGAAAACGTTATTTTAAAAATAGCATAATCACAATAAAATAAGATGAGATGGATCAAGTTTTAAAAAGAAAATAAAAAGCTTTCATCGGGTCCAGATCGCAGTCGCAACCCTTTTCCTCGGGCCTGACTTCAGGCTCTGAGAGTCCCGGTCCAGGTGAGGGAGGCATCTTGCTGCCACGGTCCCGCAGCCAATCTGGCCTTTTACCCTGAACCAACAACCGAAAGTACGGCCGTTTTAGGGTCCAAACTGGTTGGGAAACGACATGAAGCCTCCGGAGTCCTGCTCTAAAAACCCGCTCCACATGTCAACCCACTGTTTTTCCAGCCGCTCATCAAACTGTCTCTAAAGACACATCTGGCCTGACTGCATGGGCTTAGCAACCTTGGGTTTAACATGCATACTTTTACAGCCGTTTTGCTAAAAGCTGTTTGGAGTTTAATTCTTGAATAATTATCGAGGTTTTGAGCGGCAGATGATGTTGGATTTTGGACATATAGGACGTGTTGTGGACTAACTATTTTAAAGGAGAACATTCACTGGACCGTTGTGGATGTAAAAAGACCGTTTTTGTTGGAGATGGCTCTGTCCTGTGTTTCGATATGTGGTTTTGAACGGTAAGTTGTCATTCATTCGCTTTCTGAGTGGTTTGACAAAAGCGTGTTCTGTGTCTACCGTTATGATTGTATTATTGATTGGCTTACATCATTTGAATTACAAGCAGGGGTATGGAAGGTGTTGAAATTCAACTGGGAGGTTGGAAGTTTCTTTACCTCGGGTGTTATATTTTTTTCTATGAACATCTCAAACTTTCTGGCGCCGAGGCGACCTATATTTGGAAGCACCGTGAGATTAGGCGGCCTTCCTTTCAAAGCCGAAGAGAGCTACTGACGTCTGGTAGCAGCTGGCAAACAATATCAAAATAGTTGACAGCAGAATCCAGCGCAGCAGCGAGAGGTACTGATCACTCGCAGCTGCACCAGTAGCGCTTACAAAGATCTTCTATAAAGAAAGATGCCTCAGTAAACGTACACAAGCAGACACACAGCAGGATCATGACAGTGGCTCAACCGCGGTTGCTTTTGCATAGCAGCAGGGAAGCAGCTGTCACCGAGAGAGCACAAAATCACGCGAGATTAGCAAAATCACGCGTGGTTTTGTCAGTAAACGCAACAACCATAGACATATATAAATGTCTATGACAACAATAACCAGGAAAAGACAACAACATGGCTCCAAAAGGTTGGTGTTTTATGTTATGTCCGTTTTATATTCGCCAATAAGTTTATGTTATGTCAGGGAATATCCAAAATCGCTCATCTGTGTGATGACTTCTCACCGGGCCGCACAGGTAGTGACCTTTTTTTAAAGTAAAGCAACCGCAAAGCAGCACGTTTCTTTTATTTTGAAAATTTCCGGATGCCGAGCCGTATATTTCCTGTCTCCCCCTATCCAAAATGTAGAAATTTACGTGTTTCAGAGGACTCCCGCGTATATTTAGAAAAGTGCTGCGACATGACGCTCCTGAGACGCAGCAGACTCGTGCTGCTTTCGCCTCCGGTGGAAAGGGTTCTATTGACTACAGCGGTGGCTATCAGCTGCGTATGACGTGCTGCTCCTGTAACGCGCTGCTCACGCGTCCGGTGGAAAGATGGGGTTAGACAACCCATCTAGAACAGACCGGCCTAGAAAACTCCCCAACCTGGCTATGACCAGCCCACCCCTGAAAGAATGGTTTCAAATTATGTATAATATGAATATGTACATAGAAAGGGTGTCAAAAAAGGCAGATCTGAGCCGGAACGTATGTAACACACTGCCAACTGGACGTAAAAACACGAAGGGGTTAAATATAAATAAGCAACGACCCCACCGTAGCTAAATTGCCCTGGCGCCCAGTCTGGAGGGATGGATAGTTTAATGGACACATATGGATGGAGAATCAGATATATGGACAGAGGGAAATCTGGATGGATGGATTTATGAAGTGAAAGGTTTTTGTGAGGCTCTCATCTCTTCTAGGAATTATTTCAGCATTTTGCAGAAGTTATTCTCTGCAGAATTTCTCCTGTTAGAACTCTAAATATTCCTACGTATCTTTTTAAAATTATCATTATTCTTAGAATTGCATTAATGCCTCCTACGGTTCTTTTAGGAAGCGTTTCAGGTGAGAAAGTCCAGCAGGGCAACATGTTCGCAGGACGGACTGACGCAGAAGCCCAGCAGAACCATCATTGGTCGCATCGTTACAGCCATCATGGAGGAGGAGGGGAAATGTCCCAGCTGCTTTCTGCCCGACTGTAAAAGAGACCTCTATTTACTCCCGCCTCTCATACCCAGCTCCGTAAATTACCCCCCATCATTATAATGATTATTGCTGCTGTGCCAAACAAGAGCTTCAGCGCTCGCTGCATCAGCCGGTAATGGCTTCAAGCCTCAGCCCACCTGTGGCTCTGCTCCACAACACCAACAAGTGGGTTGTTGACGTTGCGGAGCCCCGGGTCGGTTTCACCTGGAGCGGGAAGTGATATCGGTGCCTCTGAGAGGAGGGAGGGGAGGGGGGGCTTCACTAATGCTGCTACAGACTATCTTTAATGTCAGCCTCCACGTTAATGGAGAAAGCTGACTACTGAGACATTTCTGTGACCTGAGGCTCTCGACAAGCTTTACAGCCTGAGTTGATATTAAAAAAGCAACATTAAATGCGACTAGTGGCCGCTCAGATCAACCAAGTTAAACCTGAACACTTTGTCTGAGTGTCTGTGGATCTCAGGTAGCATGTTAAAGATTCAGATACAGACCGTCAAGCACGGTGGTGGACGGGTGATGATCTGGGCTTGGTTCGCAGCAACAGGACCTGGGCGTTGGTGTTAAATTTTTCCTCGCTACTGGCCATTTGAGCTTTTAGACTTGAGATTCTGCTCCCAACCTCTCATTCACAATGGATCAAAGATGTAATGTCCTGCATGGATTTGGAAGAAAATTAGATACACGGTTCGAGGATCGGCAAACAATGAGCTTCATTCAGCTAAATAATTACTGATCTGAATTCCTCTTTGGAAAATCTTGCACAGCCACTAAGTATGTACTATGTATATACAGATATCTGCTCCTCTACTTGTCACTGTTATTGTTATCACTATTATTATAATTTATCTTTTCATTTACCTTACCTTTTACATGTTTTTTTAGCTTGCCTTATTTTTACATCCTTTTTTTTCTATTTTCATTCTGTTACCCATTCATCCTATTTATTTAAATAATTTATCTAATTATTTCCTAGTTATATGATTTTATTTATTTACTTTTATTAATTAATTTATGTCTACTTATTTATTTTTGTAACCCGTATCTATTCATTATAAAAAGTTGGGTCAGGAAATGTTCTGTAAAATGTTTCGTAAAAAAATGCTTAAATAAAAAGTTCCACCAAAAAAATCAAATAAAAGCCTGAATATTTGAAAAACACTTTTTTTTTTTTTTCATACATACATAGGAAATTAACTAGCATTAACGTAAACCTAAATGCATTTGTCAAACGAACTGTAAAGCCACGAGGATAATCTTACCTTATTTGTCTTCTGGCTGTAGAAGTTGAGGTTTTGTGCTTCGCTCTGCTCCAATCAGACACTCCACTGTTGGGCCTCTGCTACTGGTAAAATGCGTCAGATCCTCTTTTTGTGGTCTTTATTTCCCAGCAGACTGACTCCTCAGCTTCCTTAGCTGTTAATCACTCCAACCTGAGGAAGACAAGGAGGAAGGGAACCTTCTGGCCCCGTAAGAACCATTCCTATTGGCTATCAGGTGACACCTGAGCAGAAGCTTATCCCGGTCCTGTCCGGTTCCTGCGCAGGTATGTCAGGGTTTCTTTTAAGAAAATACAGACGGGGTCCGGCAGGGGAATCCACAGAGCGGCCTTTGTCCAAGCAGGGGTCTGGATCTGTGACCTGGGGAGGATCAAACGGGGTCTCATTTGATCCTCTCAGGAGTTCGGATCAATGAGTGCGAACAGGAAGGGGGGAACGGAGGGGGCTTGCTCTGTGAAGCAGAACAGCTGTTGGCTTAATAACAGCAGGGCCGATAGTGGGGCTTCGTGTTGGACAGGTGGGGCAGAAGATCTGAAAGCATTTAAGGAAAACATCAAAAATATCCTAGCAAGAAGAATTTTGCTCTAATTTTTTTAAGTGACCAACATGAAAGGCTGTACAGCGCTAAGAGCTTCAGCGTCATCAGAAGACATGAAGTTAATTTTCACAGTTATGCCGACGATACACAGCTGTGCGTCTCCTGATGACACACGGCCGATGGATGCACTTTTTAGACATCGAATCCTGGATGGCTGAAAACATTCTCCAGCTCAACCAGGACAAACACTAAAGCTTTAGTCATCAGTCCTGAGGTCTGAACCCATCCAGACCCTAAATCAATGCATTGACCAAATAAATGGTTTGATGTGCCATAACCTTCTCCAGCTGAATAGAAACAAAACTGAAGTAATTCATTTTGGACCTAAAGAGGAACGATCAACAGTCGGCACACAGCTTCAGTTAATACAGCTAGAAACTACTGCATTTGACACTGTTGATCATGATATATTATTATAACGACTGGAGAGCTGGGTCTGACTCTCTGGTACACTACTTGGCTGGTTCGAATCTTACCCAAAGAACAGGGACTTCTTTGTTTCAATAGGAAATTTTTCATCAGAACGAAAAGAAATCAAATGTGGGGTTCCCCAGGGCTCCATCTTAGGGCCCCTCTTATTTAATATCTACATGCTCCCACTAGCCCAGATTATAGCAACCAATAAGATTAGCTACCATAACTATGATTTCTAGGATTAAAGGACTGATGTCACAACAGGACCTAGAAAAACTCTTCCATGCCTTTATCTTTAGTCTGATTGATTGCTGCAACAGTGTCTTCACAGGTCTGCCTTAAAAGTCAATCAGACAGCTGCAGCTGATCCAGAACGCTGCTGCTCGTGTTCCTCACTAGAACCAGGAAAGTAGAGCACATCACCCCAGTTCTAAAGTCCTTACACTGGCTCCCTGTAGCTCAGAGAATAGATTTCTAAATACTTTTACTAGTTTATAAATCATTGAATGGCTTAGCACCAAAGTATGTTGAAGATTCACTGTTACTATACCAGACCACTCAGGTCCTCTAATTCCAGTCTACTCAACATCTCTTGAATCAGAACCAAACATGGAGAAGCAGCTTTCAGTTTCTATGCTCCTCTGATCTGGAACAAACTTCCAGAAAACTGCAAAGCTGCTGAAACACTGAGTTCTTTTAAATCACAACTAAAAACGTATCTGTTTAGAGCTGCCACTGAGTAAATGATTAATGTCAACATTTGTTGTGTGTTTCATTCTAAATTGCTGCTTTTGATTTCCAATTGTGGGCTGCACAGTGGTGCAGTTGGTAGAACCTGCTGCCTTGCAACAACAAGGTCCTGGATTCAAATCCCAGCCTGGGGTCTTTCTGCATGGAGTTTGCTTGTTCTTCCTGTGCATGCATGGATTCTCTCCGGGTACTCCGGCTTCCTCCCACAGTCCAAAAACATGACTGTTATGTGACCTGTGTTGGGGTACATACAGCCATTGGGTGGCGCTAACCCACATTCTAGCTCCAACAGGAGAAGAAGAGGACCAGAGGTTATACAAGGGTTTGAGTCACTGGAGCACGCTCTCTTCAGTTTGGGCTTTCAGCCAGACAGTGCTAGGAGGGACCCCGCTGGCGAGGGAAGCACGCGAGTTTCTGGGAGAAACTCACTCCAAGGACGACAAAGACTGTGACCGATCAGGTGAATCGCACACCCTGTGTGTTTTGAGATAAACCCCCTGAGCCCTGCTTTCTGAACAGACGCTGCTGTGTGGAGCGGACTGCTAACAAGCTACTGAATGCTGCAGAACCGCGTCCAGACTGGAGCATTACATCCACCGCCGACGGAGCCTATGCGAGATGAATGCCGTGCTGAAAGCTGCGGAAAAGGGTACTATCAGTGAAAAAGGGTAGAGCTGATTGCTGTTTAGCAAGCCGGAGAGGACGCCATCCAAGCTAAGGCTACACGTGCACCCCAACAGCCATCCTGCCACTGCTAACAGACCGGAGCTTTGGCTAGCCTGCGGGCTAACGTTGTGTTAGCTTCGCCCATCATCCACGGAGCAACCTGGAGAACTTTAACCGTTCAATAAGGTCTGTCTAAGCAGAGGCGAGATTAGTTTAGTTTAAACAAGATTTAAGGCTTGTTTATTTTCACTGTGATTTGTTACTTTGTGTAAGATTTTATTTATTGTTTGGGTACAAACAGTGATTTTCGAGGTTTCCGATGGAAAGTTGTTTTATATCCTGCAACCTGAGTTACTCAATCCGACAGTTTTCCTTTGTTTGGTGTTTAATAAATGATCCAGAGCGACTTTAAGCAGCTCCCCGTGAGTTAGCTGTAGGCTACATGCTCTAGCGAACCACGTGGGCCCGCCGTTGACGGCTTTTTGAACAATAAAGACTGCCGTTAATGCTATTCAAAATAGACAGTCTTTAAAACAGATAGTTTGAACACTAAAACTAATCTTTTAAGTCACTTTTGAAACCGCCTTCTTGGTCAGTCAGAATACTAAATTAGATCGACATTATTGGTACTGCCGTTAACGTCAACAAAAAGTCTTAATATTAAATTAGATCAATCACTGCGGTGACCGATACATAGAATAGAATCAATTATCTAAAGGTTATTGATTTCTATTTCAGCGAATGGTTTAATGAAACATTGCTTCTTCCAAATAATGTTTTTCTAAACTTCTGCTTTGCATTGTGAATTGCTGGTTTGAAAACAAACCAAAATCTGCTGATTAGTTTTAAACTAATCACAATTAGTTTAAAACTAACTGGCTTCATTCCCAACACTGTTCAATACAAGCCTTGGTCTTTGAGCAAACATATTAATTTTGAACTGAGACATCATTATCAATTTATTGGTTGTTGTTTCTATTTCTGTGCATATTTATCACTTTTATTGTTTTACTTCTAAGTGTGTTTTTATTATCGTTATTCTTTTCTTAGTGGTTTAGTTGTGTGTTACTAGTTTGGTGAGTTTGTTGATTAAAGTATGTTTACTGAAAGTGAATTCTTTTTGTAATTAACTTGTATTTTGGAAAACCGTTGTTATTTCACCTACATGTGTAGTAACTTGCTGTTCAAAGAACGCCAAGAACTTATTCCTTCATCTATTGTTTAATTATCTCAGCCTTATCAGGCAGGTAAACATAAACCAACACTGAACAATTTGGCTATTGATATTCCTGGAATCCACCAGGTGGTGCCCCTAAACTTGGTAATTTTTACATAAAATTATTCATCTTAATAATAATTGCCCTAGGCAATTATTCATAATTATTCATACCCAAAACCTACCTATCTGTGGCACAACTGGTCTCTCTAAACTGCCCGTAGGTATGAGTGTGTGCGTCCTGTGTCTGTGTTGCCCTGCGACGGACTAGCAACCTCTCCTGGGTGTAACCCTGCATAGGATGGATGCATTTCCAGCTGTTATATTCCATATTTTTTTCTTTATCACCAAATCACGTAAAGCACCTTGAATCACCCTGTTGTTGAAAGTGTGCTATACAAATAAAATTGCCTTGCCTTGTGGCTCTCAAACTTACCACCGTTTTATCAATGTTCACCCTCCTTGTGATTATATGCCTGCAGATAGCAGCACTTTGTATTGGCCTGGAAGTGCATGTTGTGATCAGAAACTCTTCACTGCTTCATTTGGTCTCCCAGCAATCAGCACTGCCAGGCCTGGTTTTGATTTGAAGGGGGGGCTTTTACCAAGGCCTACGTCCCACTTCAACTACCAGCAATATATATATTCCAAGCAGGCAGCACTGTGAGGATCATGTTCTTTGATTTCTCCAGTGCATTTAACTCAATTTAGCCTGATTTGCTTCGTCAGAAACTCCTGAAGACACAGGTGGAGCCCTCAACAATCGCCTGGATCAATGACTACCTGACCAACAGACCACAGTTTGTGAGACTGAAGAATTGTGTGTCAAACCAGGTGGTCAGCAGCACAGGAGCACCACAGGGGACTATACTCTCACCATTCCTTTTTACTCTGTACACCTCAGACTTCCAGTACAAATCAGAGACCTGTCATCTGCAGAAATACTCAGATGACTCTGCAATTGTCAGGTGTATCAGAGATGGACAAGAAGCTGAATCCAGAGAGCTGGTGGACCGCTTTGTGACATGGTGTGGAAACAATCGTCTCACCTTGAATGTGAACAAAACAAAGGAGATGATTGTAGATTTCAGAAGAAACAGGGATAAGTCAAAAACTGTTTCCATCATGGGAGAAGAAGTGGAGGTGGTTGAGGAATATAAATACCTCTAGTTCACCTTGACAACAGACTGGACTGGAGGCTGAACAGTGAAGCCGTCTACAAGAAGGGACAGAGCAGACTGTACTTCTTGAGGAAGCTTAGGTCCTTCAAGGTTTGCAGCAAGATGCTGCAGATCTTCTACAAGTCTGTTGTGGAGAGTGTAATCTCTTCAGCCGTCATCTGTTGGGGTAGCAGCATCAGAGCCAGGGACTTAAAAAGGCTAAACAACCTGATAAAGAAGGTTCTGGTTCTGTTCTTGGGACGACTGTGGAACATCTGGAGATGATAATGCAAAGAAGGATTTTTCATAAAATCAAAAAAAAGATGGACAACCCTGAGCATCCTCTTCATGAGACAGTCATACAACAACAGAGCGTCTTCAGTCGGAGGATTCTTCAGTTTTGCTGCAATACAGACCGCTACAGGAAATCCTTCCTGCCCACAGCCATCATTATCTACAACAACTCCTTAAAGAATTAATTATATGAGCTATACCAACACTTAATTTCCCTCTGGGATCAATAAAGTATTTTTGAATTGAATTTGAATTGAATTAAAAAGCCCCTCATCATTCAAGAACATAAATACCCTACAATGGGTCCTCCAACTGATCCAGCCATCATCTCGCAGGTGAAGAAGTTCCAGCACGAACTTCTTCATTTTATAACGGAGGGGCTAGGGACGAACCAAGTAATAGTTTCAGCAAAAATTACTAATATAATATATTTTATCTGTCGTCGGCTCCTTTCAGAACGTATTTTCTTTAGGTAAACTTTCCAGAGGAATGATCTACAGGGCTACAGCCTTCTTGGAGCTCCATCTGCTGAATATGTATAAAACACAATGAGACTTGGAGCTCCATCAGGTTGGAGCTCCCGGATGAACCGTTCCCAAAGCGTTCACAATTCATTTGTGTTTTTTAAATTATTTTCTTTTACATAACCCAGCAGGAGAACATCTTTCAAAGACTCCTGCAATATGTGGACTCTGCCCTTTTTTAAATACCCGATACATGACTGAGAACATGTTGCCTCATGTCTGCCTCTGGTGCTGTTTTATCAGCAACCCTGACCTGTAAATATTAAAATATGAAAGTCATAACCTGATGGATTGTTCCAACCATCGCCGATGTACATGCTGAATTTGTTTTCACATCATTCTCGTATGGTTTCTGAAGCTACATCTGCAGGGAAATTAATTCTTTATGTAAATATCTTAAGAACAGCTGATCAAAAACTTTACTGAAGCTGTAGGATTATAGTATACATTTATTAATTTAAAGCCATACCATCTACAACTCACAATATAAAAATGCAAACCGAAACCCAGTACTGCAATACAGCGATTTCATGATAATTGGGAGGCAATTAAAACAAATTCTTTAAACATAGACCTAGAAGGTTTGTGATCATTTTAAAGTGCTGATATCTTCTACAATTTGCTGGCGGTAATTTTTTCTCCTCTGCAGTTATCTACCGTTTGCTTTTCTCCAGGTAAACGTTTAGTCGTGTTCGGTCCTTCAAGGGTTAAAATACTGCCGCAAAGACGTAAAAGGCTGAAAAATCCCTTGGGCAGAACCTTATTCTATTAGTTAAAACATTAATATTGGGAGCTAATGTACTTGCAGATCATTATATGAACAAATGTTTGGAGAATGATTAATAGATTAGGGATGTGTATTGGTAAAAATCTGCCGATACGATATGTATCGTGATACAGTGGAGGCGATACGATATATTGCGATATTATTAGTAAAACTATATATTGTGATTTTTAAAGCTGAATTCAACGGTAGAAAAACCGTCTCAGCGTTCTAAACACTCCAACCTGTTTCAAACTTTGACACATCCAGTTTTGTCAATAGATCTAGTTGATCCACTGGAACAAAGAAGAAGGTGAAAACATCCACAAACTAGCAGTTATACTTTTAATTTTACTACAAAAATGACTGCCATCATTAATGGTTCCATTCAAATCCTAAAACAAAGACAAAAACAACAGCAACGATATATTGCTTTTGAATATCGATACAATATCGGGAAATGAAAAAATCTTCTATCTATCTAGTCATGGCCAAAAGTTTTGAGAATGACGCAAATATTAGTTTTCACAAAGTTTGCTGCAAAACTACTTTTAGATCTTTGTTTCAGTTGTTTCTGTGATGTACTGAAATATAATTACAAGCACTTTATATGTTTCAAAGGCTTTTATTGACAGTTACATGACATCTATGCAAAGAGTCAGTATTTGCAGTGTTGGCCCTTCTTTTTCAGGACCTCTGCAATTCAACTGGGCATGCTCTCAATCAACTTCTGGGCCAAATTCTGACTGATAGCAACACATTCTTTCATAATCACTTCTTGGAGTTTGTCAGAATTAGTGGGTTTTTGTTTGTCCACCCGCCTCTTGAGGACTGACCACAAGTTCTCACTGGGATTAAGATCTGGGGAGTTTCCAGGACATGGACTCCCTTTGTTTCTGCTCCCATTTTTCATGAGATGGACTTAAAGATCTAAAATTCATTCCAGATACACAATATTACCATTTCTCTCAAACATTTTTCACAAATCAGTCTAAATGTGTGATAGTGAGCACTTCTGCTTTGCTGAGATAATCCATCCCACCTCACAGGTGTGCCACATCAAGATGCTGATCTGACATCATGATTAGTGCACAGGTGTACCTTATACTGCCCACAATAAAAGGCCACCCTGGAATGTGCAGTTTTGTCTCACAGCAAAATGCCACAGATGCCACAATGTCAAGCAGATCTGTTGCGCGTGCATTGAATGTTCATTTCTCCACCATAAGCCGTCTCCAAAGGCGTTTCAGAGAATATGGCAGTACATCCAACCGGCCTCACAACCGCAGACCACGTGTAACCACACCAGCCCAGGACCTCCACATCCAGCAGGTTCACCTCCAAGATCGTCTGAGACCAGCCACTCAGACAGCTGCTGAAACAATTGGTTTGTATAACCAAACAATTTCTGCACAAACTGTCAGAAACCGTCTCAGGGAAGCTCAACTGCATGCTCGTCGTCCTCATCGGGGTCTTGATCTGACTCCAACTCGTCGCCGTAACAGACTTGAGTGGGCAAATGCTCACATTCGATGGCGTCCGGCACGTTGGAGAGGTGTTCTCTTCACGGATGAATCTCGGTTTACATTGTTCAGGGCAGATGGCAGACAGCGTGTGTGGCGTTGTGTGGGTGAGCGCTTTGCTGATGTCAATGTTGTGGATCGAGTGGCCCATGGTGGTGGTGGGGTTATGGTATGGGCAGGCATCTGTTATGGACGAAGAACACAGGTGCATTTTATTGATGGCATTTTGAATGCACAGAGATACCGTGATGAGATCCTGAGGCCCATTGTTGTGCCATACATCCATGAACATCACCTCATGTTTCAGCAACATAATGCACGGCCCCATTTTGCTAGGATCTGTACACAATTCTTGGAAGCTGAAAATGTCCCAGTTCTTGCATGGCCAGCATACTCACCGGACATGTCACCCATGGAGCATGTTTGGGATGTGCTTGACCGGCGTATACGACAGCGTGTACCAGTTCCCACTAATATCCAACAACTTCGCACAGCCATTGAAGAGGAGTGGACCAACATTCCACAGGCCACAATTGACAATCTGATAAACTCTATGCGAAGAAGATGTGTTGCACTGCATGAGACAAATGGTGGTCACACCAGATTCTGACCGGTTCTGAGTCCCCAGACCCCCAATAAAGCAAAAAACTGCACATTCCAGGGTGGCCTTTTATTGTGGGCAGTATAAGGTACACCTGTGCACTAATCATGATGTCAGATCAGGATCTTGATGTGGCACACCTGTGAGGTGGGATGGATTATCTCAGCAAAGCAGAAGTGCTCACTATCACACATTTAGACTGATTTGTGAACAATGTTTGAGAGAAATGGTAATATTGTGTATCTGGAATGAATTTTAGATCTTTAAGTCCATCTCATGAAAAATGGGAGCAGAAACAAAGGTGTTGCGTTTATATTTTTGTTGAGTGTAATTATATGGCTGTAATGCAATGACGCAACACTGGGTGAGTAACGGTTCACCGGGAAAAAACCTAAGCCCTAGAAATGGCCGTCTGGACTTTTCCCTCCTATTTTAGCTCTAAAAAAAAGACAAACAATGTAAAACAATTACAGAGTTTTTTGGACTTGTGAATCGATTCGATTCTCAGAATTTTTATAAGAATTGATTCAGAATAGATTTTTCGAAACAGTTTGGAGTGTTTAGAAATGCTGTGACAGTTTTTCTACGGTTAAATTCAGTAAAAAAAAATCACAATATACACTCCTACTCATAGTATTGCGATACACATCGTATCGTCAGATGCGATTCGATTCTTTGAATTTTTATAAGAATCGATTATTTCAACACAAAACTAGTTTTTGCAAATGTTCGAAGCCTAAACCTCTATTTATGTTTCTTTTGAACTGTGCGGTTGCCAACGCTCCCCCCAGAAAAGGCGGGAATCACCGTAGCAACCGGTGACGCAACATCTTTCCTGCAGCTTCTTCATAAATTAAACTACATTTTTCTTCTAAATCATTCATTTTCTTTCTGAGGTTTGTCTGATTTCTAGTTGAATAATGCAGGGCATTCTTCACATTAAAGGGGAATAAAGCTTTGAGATGATTTATCATGCTTTCATCTTTATTTTATATAATTTACTTTGTGAACATTTAGAACCCAATTCAAACATTTAAATGTAATTTGGATTCAAGTTTACATTCATCAGGGGGGGAAGAGCATGAATTATTGAAGCACAACTGGATTTATGCCGAGTTAAGATGATGTAATGGTTACGAGATTATTTTAAAAGCTTTTCTATTGATCTGTCAAAATTTGAGCAACAAGTTTGTACTTTTTCAACCCATCGTTTCAATCTCTGTAAACAGGAGCAACCCGTAAAGACTGTTTAATAAGGACAAACAGCTGCCTTATTATTATTATTATGTTTTTAATCAGCCAAAATGGCAGGTTGGTGATTATTATCATCAGGGTTGGAAGAGCAAAATGTACTTTTGTTTTTTGGAGGTGGGGGAAGAATCACCCACAAGTCAATCTCCAGTGAGTCCTCCAGCTGTTCCAGAAGCTGTTTTTGTCACATCCGACGAAGATGAACGGCCCTTTGTTTCCCTCCGCTTCCTGTCGGGGGGGTCACAGTTTGTTGCACATCTTTGACAGGCATCTCTGTTTCAGATCTGTGGAGGGAGGAAAGTTGAAAAAGGGTTACAGCCGGCCACCCGACACTAGAGGAAGAACTTCTGTCTGCTTCATGTGCGAACAAGAACCGATAGAAACGCTAACCTTAAACAGTCCTAAAACAGTTCCCCTCCGTAATGTTTGTCTGATAAAAAGTCAAGAAAAAGCGAGACTTAGCAGACAGCAGAATCCTGCAGGTTTCCATAGCAACACTATTGATTGGGTCAGAGTTCGTTAGCTCTTAACGAGCAAACCCCTTGAACCCAGGCGTTGCTCTGAAAGGACTGTGAAAAGTTAGTAACTTTATTTATTTGCACTTTTCAGATTAATTCACAATGTTTACAGTAAGAAAACATAAAACAAACATCAAAACGACACAAACTCTAGAAACCAAAGATTATCTTCTGTTTTGATGGTATGAAATGTTAAATAATTAGCAAACTTTTAATAAACGAACCTGGCGTGCAGCTTCAAAGACATTTTAAAATGAACTCTTAAACTCGTAAAATGGGTCTTAATCACCCCTTAACAGGTCTTGGCTGCAGAAGTGTCCAACCAGAGTACCTTCTGATGTAGCGCTGCAAAAATAAAAATAGAAATAACATAAAAATACGCCATCAAATGAAGAGATATGGGGCTTTTTTTCCAAATGCATTTCCATTTTGGAGGTAGGAACGCAATTTTTGTCTTGACCTCATTTACTAAAGGGTTTAACGATAGACAATAATCACTGTTCGTTACGTTTTCTGTGCACTTTATTTTAGAAAAATAAATACAAATGTGCATAAGACTTTATTTTTTTTAACTTGGATCAGCATTAAACAAAGAATCCTTTTTCCTGAATTCCTTCCTTTCAATTCATGAATTTAATTTGATTTTATTCTGTTCTATAACTTACAGAGTGGAAAGTATCGAACTGACTGGAGATTTGATTGGATAAAATAAAAAAATAGTACAAGCGGACATATCCAGAGTAGAAAACAATATAACCACTGGATTTCTGCTTTTCTTATTACTGTGGAGGGAGAGTCGCAAGCCCGTCAAAATAAGCCAGCAGAGGTCCCCAGACTTTATAGAATTTTTTTGTCGATCCTTTTAGAGAGTATTTGATTTTTTCTACTTTCAAAAACGTCAACATATCACCTAGCCACACCGAAGCCCTTGGTGGTATTATAGATTTCCACTACATAAGCAATCTCCTTCGAGCTATCAAGGTTGCAAAAGCAATGACGTTGCCCAGTACCACGACATTAGTCCCTTGTACACCAAATATGGCCATTATAGGGTCAGGTTGCAGCGCTAATCCAAAGGCTTCATTCAAAGTTCTAAATATTGATATCCAGAACTCTCTCAACCTGGAACACGCCCAAAACATATGAACCAAGTCTGCTCTGGCAGCCTTACAACGATCACAACTCCCATCCAGGTTAGGGTATATTTTGGCCAGTCTAACCTTACTATAGTGGATACGGAGCACAACTTTAAATTGAATCAAATTCAGGCGTGCACAAGAAGAGGCTCCATTTACCAACCTCACAGCCCTGTCCCATGAATCTCTTGGTATAACAACCTCTAAATCTTCTTCCCATTTTGCCTTGATATTGTCTAGGGATATGCTGTCAAACGACATAATTAAATTATATTGTCACGCTGCCCTATTCACTCCTCCTCATTGTCCTCACCTGTGTCTCCCAAATCATTCACACCTGATCCTACTCACCTCCTGCCTTTAAAACCCATCACTTCTCTCCACTCAGTGCCGGATCATTAGTATTGTCGTCTTCCTGCCTCTCCGTTCCTGCCGTCGTCCTCTACACCACCACCATCATCACCTCCTCCTCCTCTAATAAACATCCTTCACCTTCCTTCAGCGTGCGCATTTGGGTCCATACTCCACACACATCCCTGACATATATAAATTAGAAATTTGACCCTTCAAAGTTAAAGAGGACTGAAGTAAGACATCTAAATTTGAATCACCAGGTAATTGAGGGAAGGCTGAGTTATGCGTTTGGATGAAATGGCGGACCTGAAGATAACGAAAAAAATCATGTTTAGAAATGTCAAATCTATTGGCCAAATCAGTGAAACTAGGAAAGACATTGTCAATGAAGAAATCTTTGCATGCATTAAGGCCCTTGTTGACCCACTGTTTAAATGTACTATCTAATTCGGCAGCCAGAAATAGAGGATTGTTATAGATGGGGCTTAACATAGAAAGGTCTGACAGGTTATATGCTTGCCTAAATTGTGTCCAAATCCTTAATGTCGAACTAACCACTGGGCTGGAAGAAAAAATGCGACAGGGAGACTGGGAGTTTTGTTGTAATCAGCGCGGGAAGTGATGTCTGTTTACAAAACTTTGCCTCCGCACTGCACCAGTCTGTGTCTGGGGGCCTGAAACCAATATAATATCTTTTGTATGATCGCTGACCAATAGTAGAACTTAAAGTTCGGAAGTGCCAATCCACCCCCGCGTCTTGGTCTCTCGAGCAGCGCTTTGCTTAGTCTGGGCACTTTACCCCCCCATATAAAACCTGAAAGTATCTTATCCAATGAGCAAAAGAAGGATTTTGGCAAATAAACTGGGAGATTTTGAAACAAATACAAAAATCTAGGCAGCACATTCATTTTGACAGTTAATTTTCCCTGCCAAAGAAAGGTGAAGAGCACCCCATCGCTGTAGGTCACATTTCAAAGATAGGTGTGAAGTTAGCTTGAAACAAATCAGAGAAGGAAGGGGTGATATTAATTCCCAGATACTTGAAGCCTGACTTTGATAAGCAGAATGGCAGGTCTGTATCCTTAATCTGACTCGCCTTGTCATTAATAGGGAAACAAACACTTTTTGAATAGTTGATTTTGTAGCCAGAAAAGATTCAAAATTCAATTCAAAAATACTTTATTGATCCCAGAGGGAAATTAAGTGTTGTAGCTCATATAATTAATTCTTTAAGGAGTTGTTGTAGATGATGATGGCTGTGGGCAGGAAGGATTTCCTGTAGCAGTCTGTATTGCAGCGAAAATGAAGAAGCCTCCGACTGAAGACGCTCTGTTGTTGTATGACTGTCTCATGAAGAGGATGCTCAGGGTTGTCCATCATTTTTTTTATTTTATGAAGAATCCTTCTTTGCATCATCATCTCCATTTTTTCCACAGTTGTCCCAAGAACAGAACCAGAACCTTCTTTATCAGGTTGTTTAGCCTTTTTAAGTCCCTGGCTCTGATGCTGCTACCCCAACAGATGACGGCTGAAGAGATTACACTCTCCACAACAGACTTGTAGGAGATCTGCAGCATCTTGCTGCAAACCTTGAAGGACTTAAGCTTTCTCCATAAGTCCAGTCTGCTCTGTCCCTTCTTGTAGACGGCTTCACTGTTGCGCCTCCAGTCCAGTCTGTTGTCAAGGTGAACTCTGAGGTATTTATACTCCTCAACCACCTCCACTTCTTCTCCCATGATGGAAACAGTGTTTGACTCATCCCTGTTTCTTCTGAAATCTACAATCATCTCCTTTGTTTTGTTCACATTCAAAGTAAGACGATTATTTCCACACCATGTCACAAAGCGGTCCACCAGCTCTCTGTATTCAGCTTCTTGTCCATCTCTGATACACCCAACAATTGCAGAGTCATCTGAGTATTTCTGCAGATGACAGGTCTCTGATTTGTACTGGAAGTCTGAGGTGTAGAGAGTGAAAAGGAATGGTGAGAGTACGATCCCTTGTGGTGCTCCTGTGCTGCTGACCACCTGGTTTGACACACAATTCTTCAGTCTCACAAACTGTGGTCTGTTGGTCAGGTAGTCATTGATCCAGGCGATTGTTGAGGCCTCCACCTGTGTCTTCAGGAGTTTCTGATGAAGCAAATCAGGCTGAATTGTGTTAAATGCACTGGAGAAATCAAAGAACATGATCCTCACAGTGCTGCCTGCTTTGTCCAGATGACAGTGGGTTGGTTGAAGCAGGTGGATGATGGCATCTTCAACTCCAACTCCACAGCGATAAGCAAACTGCAGTGGGTCCTGATACGTTCTTGTTTGCTTACTCAGGGGTGCCAACAGGAGTCTCTCCAGGACCTTCATGATGTGGGATGTCAAGGCAACAGGTCTATAGTCATTGATGACTGATGGGTGAGTTCTCTTTGGTACTGGAACAAGGCAGGATGTCTTCCACAACACTGGAACCTTCTCCTGAGTTAGGCTAAGGTTGAAGATGTGCTGCAGAATCCCACAGAGCTGCTCTGCACAGGCCTTCAGGACTCTGGGGCTGACACCATCTGGACCTGCAGCCTTGTTCTAGATGCTAAAGTCACCCAGAATCTTCAAAGCCTCATTTGCACTGAACAGTGGGTCTGATAAAAAAATTAATAGATCATCCGCATACAAAGAAACCTTATATTCCATACCCATTCTCTCAATACCACATATAGACGGTGTAGATTTAAGTTTTATTGACAGGGGTTCTATCGCTAAAACGAATAATAGTGGACTCAATGGGCAGCCCTGGCGCGTTCCTCTAGATAAAGGAAAGAACTGTGAGCACAATTTATTAGTAACAACTGCAGCCTTTGGGGATGAGTACAGTAAACGAATCCAGGACATAAAGTTTTGACCAAAACCAAACCTACTCAATACAGTAAAAAGATATTCCCATTCAACTCTGTCGAATGCCTTCTCCGCATCCAGGGAGACCACTACTTCAGGCACCCCCCCCTGGACGCCGGAGAATGCACGACATTCAAAGGTCTGCGAACATTAGTGAATGAATGACGCCCCTTCACAAAACCAGTTTGATCAATTGAAATTATTTCTGGTATTATTGTGTTCATTCGGGAGGCCAGGATTTTAGATAGTATGTTTACATCCACATTTAGCAAAGAAATTGGCCTATATGAGCTGCAATTTTTTTATAAAACTCGACCGGGAAGCCGTCCTGTCCGGGGGCCTTTCCGCTTTGCATCTCTTTAATTGAGTTCTCTATTTCCTGTCGGCTTATGGGTCTCTCAAGGCTATCTCTTCCATCCTGTGTAATTGTTGGAATATTCATGTTTCCCAAAAATCCAAACATAGAAGAGGTGTCCTGGGGAGATTCAGAAATGTATAACTCGGAATAATATGTGTTAAAGGTATCATTGATTTCCATGAGGGTCTACTTTCAATTCTTGAGGTGATTTCCTAATTGTTGGGATGAGTTGAGAGGAAGACCTGCCCCTCAGCTGGTGGGCTAGTAGGCGTCCCGCCTTCTCCCCATGTTCATAAAAAAAGCTCGTGATCGTAGCAAGTAATGTTCAGTTTTTTCTGTGGATAACAAATCATATTGCGTCTTCAGACTCAGTTTTTCTTTGAACAACTCTGGCGTCGGAGTCCTTGAATACTGGTGGTCAACTCTAATGATAGACTCAATTAACTTCTCCTGCGCGAGTTTTCTTTCTTTATTGCGTGAGGCCGAAAATGATATAATTTGTCCCCTCAGAACAACTTTCAAAGTTTCCCATCTGATTGGTTAAAGGAAAATCGTCTATTGCTTTAGATATAAACTGACAAAAATTTGCATCCGAAAGCAATGCTGCATTAAGCCTCCAGGCTGACCTGGTGGATTAATTAAGCGCGAAGCTAATATCAAGAATAAGAGGTGCATGATCAGATTCTACAATGGCAGAGTATTCTACAGAATTTACTGAGGGAAGGAGGTGTTTATCGATAAAAAAGTAATCGATCCTTGAATAAGACTGGTGAACATGCGAAAAACAAGAGAATTCTTTTTTGGTTGGATACAAAAATCTCCATGGGTCTGTACAACCCAGATGAGTCATCAAAGTAAAGAGAGTCCTGGACATCTTTGATAGAGGCGCAGTTGTAGGGCTCGAGCGGTCCATGGCTGTGTCGATGACACAGTTCATGTCCCCCCCCCCCC
The DNA here is from genome assembly GCA_963556495.2 of Valencia hispanica. NCBI lineage: Eukaryota > Metazoa > Chordata > Actinopteri > Cyprinodontiformes > Valenciidae > Valencia > Valencia hispanica. The sequence goes on along the minus strand of OY747712.1, from coordinate 5,042,325 downwards.
CGAATATTAGGTGATGCGTGTTTAAATCAGGCAATAGGGTCACTATCTTCTTGAAGACATCCGCATCATCCCAGTTGGGAGCGTAAATACAAACTAAGACCACTGGAGTATGAAAGAGATTTCCCGATACTATCACAAAACGCCCCTGATTATCCCAAGTTATTTTTGAGGCAGTGAAAGGAACTTTTTTATGGATTATTATTAAGATAAGATAAGATAAGAGATACTTTAATAATCCCCGTGGGGAAATTAAGTTTCGGTACAACCAATCCAAGATCATACAAACAATTACAAACATTAACACATTACAGGATTTGGAAGACCGCGGTAGCAGCCGGCTTTACCAGTGCCCCTTTTAGCAGATAGAAATGATTCACAATAGGAGGGGGGGTGAACAGGGGGAAAAAAAGGCAACTCTGCCCAGCCCCCTACAGGGAGCCGAGCCGAGGTGCTGAAAAAACCCACTGCAAAAACATATAAGCACATGTATCGGTCATAACATATGAGAACACAAATGGGACGGGGGGAGGTTCGGGAACCCTCCGTACAGAGAAACCGGTCGCGGCCATCCAAAGCACGCGCCCATCATTTCGCTGTCTGAAGAGTGGGCAGGAGTCTTAGGGTACCGCGAGCATGTTGAAATCCAGGACTGCGTGCATGTCTGTAGCTGTGGCGTGAGCGTGCGTGCATGTATGTGTGCATTATTGTGAGACAATGAAACTCCTCTCAGTTCAATCCCAGAGTCTGTCGCCTGTGATGTAATAAACAACCTTGGGGCTGAGTCAGGGAGCTCACAGGCTCATGTGGGGGATGGGGGAGTGGGGTGGGATGGAGCGTCCTTTTGCACACACATCCAAGGGAGTTTTTGTTTGGTCTACCAAGACCAGGGAGTCGAATTCCAGTAGATAAGAAGTTGTTGTTTTAGAGCCAGGCGAAGATCACTTTTTCTCTTGCCTTAGAGTCTGTCAGTGGTCCGAGTTCAGTCCAAATGGCCAAATCGTGGGTCAGATTACCTTCCAGCCGGCTGAGAACTTCTCCAAGTTATTACCCAAGCAGTGAAACGAGTCCAATTTTGCTCGCACATCACAAATAGTCTGAGTGTTGACAGCACAGCAACCTTCCTGTAGCCCAGGTAGCCTGCCAATTGCTGCCTTTAAGCTTGAAGTTTACGATACCTCAGAAAATCCACCTGCAATAATCAGCAGATATCCGGTTATCATGAATCCAATTATATAAATGTTTCCAACGTCCTCAATGGCCAAAAGTGAGAGACACAAGATCCTCCACGATGTTCCATCGGAACAACTCGGCTCTCCCTTTTAGCCGTTCTCCGGGAAAAAAATTGATTGATTGTATCAAGAGACCAGCTGACCAGAACCAGATCCAGAACCATAGTTGTTCTTTCCGGAGGAGAATGCAAAGAGAGGCTCCAAAAATAGTTGACAAGACAAAAGAATGCAGAAGTAGACAACAGTAGGGAGGGAAAGAGAAAAGCGTCCATCCTCGCGGAGAGCAGGAAGAAGAGATGCAAGAAGAGATTGCAGCGCCCCGAGCTCTGCTACTAAAGTCAGAGTGATAAACCTGACCCGCCCAGGCCTTTCTAAGGAGAACCTGGTCTTCCAACTGACAAAACGTGTTGCAGACCCTCCTGTCACATTGGTATTAACTCTAATCGTTACCAAATATCAAGCAGAAGTAGCAAAGAGAAAGAGAAGAGACAAAGAAAATTTAACTTCGGCATGAGTCCAACCAGAAAACTCTTGAAAACTCTAGGTTCGCCCTCTGAACCGTGACAAACTGCAATACTCCTAACATGTTTAGACTTCAAATTATCCAAACACTCTATGACCCCTTACACCAGGGGTGCCCAATTCCGGTCCTCAAGGGCCGGTCTCCACCCAGTTTTAGATGTGTCTCTGCTCCAACACAGCTGATTCAAATGGTCCAACTACCTCCTCAGCATGTCAAAGTTCTGCAGAGGCCTGCTAACGAGACATCATTCGATTCAGGTGTGCTGCACCAGGGTAATAACTAAAACATGAAGGAGATCGGCCCTTGAGGACCGGAATTGGGCACCCCTGCCTTACACCCTGCTCCCAGCTGTCATCTAAACAATTAACGCTCTCAGCGCATTAGCTCCGGAGAGAAGAAAAACAAACGAGAAAAAACCAAAACGATTTGCAGTCCAGTTAACAGCAATCATAACCCGTTATTATAAACTGCTTCGGGTTCACAGCCCCATAAGAACGGGATAAAAATTAGGATTCAGCTGCAGCTTAATAACAAAATAAGTACTGGGAGGGAGTTTAAATTTCTTACACATGTTGTAACAGCTCAAATCAACCAACCTCCTGAAATGGTGCTCTATCACCTCGGTGAAGAAAATAAAAGCCAGCTTGCAGAGCTTATGGTCCCAAAAATATTCCACTTTTAACAGTCCGATGATCCGTCACTGGGTGCAGCCACTCGGCTGTCATAAAACTCCTGGGCATCTTCAGGCGAGTGGAAGACAAATGTCCTGTTGTCAAACTGAACTCGAAGACGTGCAGGATACAGGAGGTTGAATCTGATCTTCTTCTCGTAGAAAAGTTGCTTGACGGTTTTAAACGCTGCGCGTTTCTTAGCCAGTCCCGCTGACCTGTCCGGGTATCCAGATATCTTTAGGAATTATAGATAGGAGTGGTCATTGATTAAATGTTAAAACGGCTTGCCAGTGTCTTTCCTCCGGAGAGTTGAGGGTTTTTTTTCTTCAGAGTGAGAGTTTCAGAGTTTTAAATCGGTCAAGCAGCGAGAGACCGCTGCCAAAAATCACGTGATGGCAACCTTGCAGCGGTGTGGACGAAAGTACGAAAGGCGGATGTTGCAAAGTTAAATTTTTTTCAGATCTCACATTACAAGGTTTCAAAAGTTTTTTGCAAAACATAACAAGGTGGGAAAACAATGCCATATTTGAAACTCTGAAAATGTATACTTGAAAAACAGCAAGGGTGAAACAAGCGATTTGAATCTCTGAAAATGTGAGGCTGAAACTCTCTACTTTACATGTTGAATTTATGAAAAATAAAAATGCTAGTACAAAATTAGGATTGCAGAGATTCAAAACTTATTTTCAGGTTTTAAATTTTCAACCTGATTTTCAAGGTTTCAAAACTTTTTCTTTCAGTTTCAGATTATGTCAGCGTTCTCAATTCATACTCCGGGGGGCTTGTCGAAAACTTCTTCGCCCATTACTTTCATTAACATGTCGGATATAAACTTCACAGGAAGCTGGCCCTTTTTGCGGTCCTCCGGAACATTCAAAATCCTGAGATTTGCTCTTCGAGATCGATTTTCAAAGTCCTCCACACGTTCGAGTAAAAACACGTTTTGCTCTTCCAGGTTTTTAATCTTTCTCTCAGACGTGTTTAGCGCGGTGACGTTATCTGCAGCCAAAGTTTACGTTGCACTCAGCCGCGCTTGGAAGCTAGTATCAGTTCCCGTCAAAACGTCCACAGAGGACTGGAGCGAGGCAGTCGACTCCTTTATTAGAGCAGAAATGTCATCTTTAAGCGAAGCCCGTTGTCTACTCGGCTCTGCAACAAGTTGACTCATGGAGACCCCTTCATTGCTTGAAGTCGAACCGTCATTATTAGCTGCGTCAGCCATGGCAGCAACCTTGCTAGCCAAAGTAGCTCGAGTCGATGTTGGTTTGTTCTCATTCATTTTATAGGACAAATGTTGGCTCTCTTCACCGCGTATTTTCGTGATTGGGGTATAACCTTATATTTAGAGCCAAATGCCCTAAGCAGCTTTGTCAAAGGTTTAAACCTGACAAGTTCAGCCAGGAGCTCTGCTTTCACGCGTCCTACCCTTGCATGGCCAAACCGGAAGCCCAGCTACCTAAATATTTAGCTTCAAATCAAATATTTAGCTAGTTACCTAAATATTTAGTTAGAAACTGTGACATTTATAAATGAATAAATAACAGACGCAAATATGACTTTGAAAAATAATTAACACTTATTTTTCTCATGGCAGTCTAAAAAAACCAAAGTATTGCTGTCAATTTTTGAAACTTTTAAAACAACAACCCTTCTTTGACTTCCACAGACCTCCAGCTACAACACATCTCAGTCAGTGCAGGTGGAGAATGCCCCAAAAGAAAAAGGCAGCCTTTGATATTTTCTAGTTAATAGTTTTTAGCAGTTTCACTCCTCCACAGTTCCCTTACTTCTGGAGAAGGAAACTCTCTTGACTCGTCGACACACCTCAAACGTGTGCTCTTCGTACCACAGGAAGCTGTCATCACAGTATCTGTAAGAAGAAACCCAGAATAAGACCTTGGTGAAAAGTTTTCTGTCCAGAATGAAGACACTGAAAATCAATATCAATTAAAGGAGTCTCAGACCATTTGATCCCCACAACGTGAGACCAAGAATTGCCAGGTTTCTCCACAACAGCAGGATTGTTACCCTCCTCTCTGTTGCTATGGTTTCATGGGTGGGTGATGGACAACCATCAAAGGTTACCATGGTTGCAGAAGTTGGTTGTGCTTCTTTCAAATTCTCAGTGAGGAAAATAAAAAGCTATAGGACTAAAACTACATCATCTACATGTCGTCTGATCTGCTGATTTATCTATCTTCTATCTATCTTCCGGAATTGCGCCGCTCAAGGTGGCAGCATGTTGGAGTAGCTCTGTTACTTTGGTTCATATTTTTTTCTTTTTTTAAACTTTAATTCTTCCATTTCTGGTTGAAACATTGTTTTTGTGGACAACTGTTCTCTCTGGTTTTGAATGCTGTGCAGCTGAAAGGATTTTTGCTGATACTTTTTATTTTTGGACATTTGTTATGATGCATAACCATGGCAACAAGGTGGTTTACAACTGGCAGCAGCTGATTAACATCACAAAAGCTCAAATAATACCTCAACTACAGCCACAAAACCCTGATGAGTTGAAAAGAAGACGCCATAGATCCAGAGCATCCTCTACATCATCATACAACAGAGCGTCTTCAGTCAGAGGCTTCTTCAGATCTGCAGACTGCTACAGGAGATCATCCCTACCCACAGCCATCAGCATCTACAACAAATCTTTGAAGGAACTTGCATAATGAGTTACAACAACATTTAATTTCCCTTTGGGATTAATAAAGTAATTTTGAATTTTGAATTGAATCTGTAGATACCTCGTCTGCTACTTATTTCTGACTGTCTTGACAGGCTTTGTTTTGACTCTGATTGGCTGACAGCAATACATCTCTTATGCTGCGTTTGAACAAAAACGAACTTAAATTACTTCGCTGGCGGAGTTCCAAGATACATTCCAACAGTTTCTTCCTCAGCTCCTCTTCTTTGGGTAAAAATTGCAACATTGATGTGTTATCTCCACAAATAACACAAGCCCAAACGTGTTCCACCATGTTGTGGAGTTGCTAACGGTAAGCTTCTACTCCCTGAGCGTGAACGTATTCCGCCATGTTGTGGAGAAGCTAACTGTTAGCTTCTACTAGGAGAGCCTGAACGTATTCTGCCATGTTGCTGAGTTGCTAACGTTTAGGTTCTACTAGCAGAGCATGGACGTATTCCTCCATGTTGTGGAGTAGCTAACGGTTAGCTTCTACTAGCAGAGCATGAACGTATTCCTCCATGTTGTGGAGTAGCTAACGGTTAGCTTCTACTAGCAAAGCCAAAACATGTCCCTCCAAGTTGCTGAGTTGCTAATGGTTAGCTTGTACTAGCTAAGCCAGAATGTGTTTGTCCATGTTGTGGAGTTGCTAACGGCTAGCTCCTGCTAGCTGAGGCTGAACGTATTCCACCATGTTGCAGAGTTACTAACGGTTAGCTTCTACTAGCTCAAACAGTACGTGTTCCCCCATGTTGTGGAGTTGCTAACGGGTAGCTTCTACTAGCAGAGCGTGAACGTATTCCTCCATGTTGTGGAGTAGCTAACGGTTAGCTTCTACTAGCAAAGCCAAAACATGTCCCTCCAAGTTGCTGAGTTGCTAATGGTTAGCTTGTACTAGCTAAGCCAGAATGTGTTTGTCCATGTTGTGGAGTTGCTAACTGTTAGCTTCTACTAGCAGAGCCTGAACATATTCCACCATGTTGCAGAGTTGCTAATGGTTAGCTTCTACTAGCAGAGCCAAAACATATCCCTCCAAGTTGCTGAGTTGCTAACGGTTAGCTTGTAATAGCTAAGCCAGAACGTGTTCCGCCATGTTGCGGAGTTGCTTACGGTTAGCTTCTCCTAGCTGAGCCAGAACGTATTCCACCATGTTGCAGGGTTGCTAATGGTTAGCTTCTACTAGCAGAGCCAAAACATATCCCTCCAAGTTGCTGAGTTGCTAACGGTTAGCTTGTACTAGCTAAGCCAGAACGTGTTCCGCCATGTTGCAGAGTTGCTAACGGTTACCTTCTCCTAGCTGAGCCAGAACGTATTCCACCATGTTGCAGAGTTGCTTACGGTTAGCTTCTACTAGCAGAGCCAAAACATATCCCTCCAAGTTGCAGAGTTGCTAATGGTTAGCTTCTACTAGCAGAGCCAAAACATATCCCTCCAAGTTGCTGAGTTGCTAACGGTTAGCTTGTACTAGCTAAGCCAGAATGTGTTTGTCCATGTTGTGGAGTTGCTAACTGTTACCTTCTCCTAGCTGAGCCAGAACGTATTACACCATGTTGCAGAGTTGCTAATGGTTAGCTTCTACTAGCAGAGCCAAAACATATCCCTCCAAGTTGCTGAGTTGCTAACGGTTAGCTTGTACTAGCTAAGCCAGAACATGTTACGCCATGTTGCAGAGTTGCCAACGGTTAGCTTCTACTAGCTGAGCCAGAACGTATTCCACCATGTTGTGGAGTTGCTAACAGTTAGCTTCTACTAGCAGAGACCTGCTCTGCTCTCTCCTGGGTGGAAAAATCAATGCAGCCTTCCCGTGGGTGGTCGCAAGCCATGGTAGGCAAGACTATAAATGCTAATTATCGCTGTGACATGGAAGGGACTGTTTTTTTCTGACTTGCTCATTTTTGGCATCTATTTCCTTTCTGTGGCAAATGCAGGCAATGGGGGTTTGAGAACATTTTCAATTGCAGCATGCAAATGCAACTCAGAGTGACCAGTCGTGTTTCAAAACGAACAAGTATTACACGGTAGTGTTACACGTAGTGAATGAGACCTTTTAACATGAAAGACTTGAGTTTTTACTTTAACTTAACTTGGGTATAATAACTTGCAAGGCAAGGCAATTTTATTTGTATAGCACACTTTCAACAGCAGGGTAATTCAAGGTGCTTTACATGATTTGGTGATTTAAAAAAAAACACACATGGAATATAACATTGGAAATTAAAAGTAAAAGAAACACACATTACACATGATACACAATAAAGCAAGAGAAAGATCAAAAAAGCAAGAGAGCATGAACACATTTCATACATATGACATCAATCATTTAATCGAATGCAATTCTAAATAAATGGGTTTTTAGTCTCGATTTAAAGCAGTTCAGAGTTTCAGCAGCTCTAAACTCGGTCAGGAAGTTTGTTCCAGATAAGGGGAGCATAGAAACTGAAAGCTGCTTCTCCATGTTTAGTTCTGAGTCTAGGGATGTTTAGTAGGCTAGAGTTGGAGGACCTGAGTGGTCTTGGTGGTTGGTACCATGACAACAGGTCTTCAACATATTTTGGTGCTAAGCCATGTAATGATTTATAAACTAGTAAAAGTATTTAGAAGTCTATTCTCTGAGCTACAGGGAGCCAGTGTAAGGACTTTAGAACTGGGGTGATGTGCTCTACTTTCCTGGTTCTAGTGAGGAACACGAGCAGCAGTGTTATGGATCAGCTGCAGCTGTCTGATTGACTTTTTAGGCAGACCTGTGAAGATGCTGTTGCAGTAATCAATCCGATTAAAGATAAACGCATGGATGAGTTTTTCGAGGTCCTGTTGTGACATCAGTCCTTTAATCCTAGAAATGTTCTTCAGGTGACAGAAAGCTGACCTTGTTATTGCCTTTATGTGACCCTGGAGGTTCAGGTCTGAGTCCATTACTACACCTAGATTTCAGGCCTGATCAGTAGTTTCTAGCTGTATTAACTGAAGCTGTGTGCTGTGGTTGGAAAGTCTGCATCAACGGGACTCAACCTCACGCCAATGACTTACGCAATCTGCTGGGATTCCTTAAATAGGAAACTTTTTAACTGATTGGAATGTTTGTATAAATGTATTGAAATGACTTCTTGTTCAGTGCTCTGAGATGACATCTGTTGTGAATTGGCGCTATATAAATAAACTGAATTGAATTGAATTGCTGACTCTTGATCGTTCCTCCTTGGGTCCAAAAATAATTACTTCAGTTTTGTTTCTATTCAGCTGGAGAAAGTTATGGCACATCCATCCATTGATTTGGTCAATGCATTTACTTAGGGTTTGAATGGGTTCAGAGTCACCTGGTGACATTGTAATGTAAAGCTGAGTGTCATTCGCGTAGTTATGGTAGCTGACCTTGTTGGTTGTTATAATATGGGCTAGTGGGAGCATGTAGATATTAAATAAGAGGGGCCCCAGGATGGAGCCGTGGGGCACCCCACATGTGATTTCTGTTCGTTCTGATGAAAAATTTCCTATTGAAACATAGAAGTCCCTGTTCTTTAGGTAAGACTCGAACCAGCCAAGTTCTGTACCAGAGAGTCCTACCCAGCTCTCCAGTCGTTCCAATAAAATATCAAGATCAACAGTGTCAAATGCTGCACTGAGGTCCAACAGAACCAGCACTGTGGTTCTTGTGAACATTATCTGTTCTAGAAATCCTTGACTGCCCATTTAAAGTGACCCTAGAACAACCTGTTTCATCTCCACCCCCTGATAAATGCTTTGGGGTGAATTGTTGCAGTACCTCCTCCAGATATTTGAAAAGGATGATTAAACTCTATGAAGGTAAAGATCCGGTCCACTGGTGAAACTGTGCACCGTTTCTCCTGAATTGGGGCCAACCAGCTAATAAACACCACATGCATCGGGCAGAGAAAACACATTTCTGTTTTCGTCCAGGCATAACATTTTTTATTTCAGATGACTGTTCTTTGGTTGGGGTCATGGCTCCAGTCAATCAACCAGGTGCAATAACTATAATATCTGCAAAACTCTCTCAGTTGCAAACTCGTCCGAGATTTAAAACTGGGCAGGTATATGTTTTAGAAATGCTGAACAACAAACCTGTAGATTTCTGCCCCTCATTAAACTCTCTGGACCTTTTCCCTCAGTGGTTTTGGTTTTTCCTTTGAGTTTTAACTGCAGTCTGGTAGATTATTCACCCATCTCTAACCAAAGTCACTATATATTATTTAACAGCCTTAACCAGCCGCCTGCAGAAGTGTGACCCTAATGCAAAAGGAAAAGTGTGAAAACCTTTTCAAGCGCGTCTTCTGGCTGAACGGTCTGCAGAGGCACTGGGAGAAGAACTTGCAGAGCTCGAGAACGCAGGGCTGCAGCTTGAGTTCGCCGACCGTCATGGTTTTGCCACTGGGCTCCGGCCTCCTCCAGGGACAGCCTCTCAGGAGAGAGAGCGAGAGGTCACTTCAGTCAGAGACGGGTCCATTCAACACATCCCGACCAGATTCAGCAGTTATGAACGTTTACAGTGCCCGAGGCGTTTGCTGCCTCATTTACAGATCAGAAACCAACAAGCCAAAAGGTGATCGCGCGCATTAAAGTACAAACCGCAAGACCATTATGACTAATCTCCAGAAGCTCACAGAGCTGATCAGGAGATATCACATACATTTTAGGGCTGGGCAATATATTGATTTTTCTGTTTATGAAAACTGAATTTTTGGAAATGCAGAAAATCTCTTGGGCTTCCAAAGTTCAAAGTGATGTCAGCCTGCCCAAGGCCTTTCATCTTGTTTTACAGCATGTATTGATTTGGACTTTGATTTCAGGTCAACTGTGAGAAGGGATGATTGAAATAAAATCCACTTTTATTTGTCATTTCTTTCTAAGAATAGAAAGGGAGAAAAAGAAGAAAAAATTCAACTCCGATCAAAATCGATTGACATGAAAAAATGGGAAGATTCCTGTCGGCCAGCCTAACCTCCTTTAATTTGTCCAACACAGTTGTTTAACGTCCGATGACGTGCTCAACTTTGGAAAATAAATCTTGGAATCAAAAATAATCTTCTGATATCTTCAAATAGCACCAGGGAATGATAAATATGGAATAAAAAAAGTGATTAGTTGTGAATCGTGATATTTATATATATATATATATATATATATATATATATATAGATAGATAGATAGATAGATAGATAGATAGATAGATAGATAGATAGATATCGACTGACTTAGTTCGCCGCCAAATCACAGGAACCTTCATTATCCATTAGTGGTAAATGAGCTTCTAATTAACATGAAGCTACAAATTCAAGCGAACCTTAATGAGAAATGTATTCACATAAGTTTGTAATGTAATCTGGCCCACATCCCGACCGGTAATGTAATAATGAGGAGAAGGTGTGTAAGATCCCACAACAGGGCGAGAAGCAGGAAATACAGACCTTTAAACAAGGTAACAAGGACAACATTTTCTAACTTTAAAAGAAACGTCTGCAGAAAGTGACTCAATAAGAGCGACGAGGGTTGCTTTAGTATTTAGGACGGGTTTTTAGGAGGCGTTTTAGTACTGCTACGTATGTGAGAAAGTATTCACCCCTGTTGTTTTTACTTTTTCACAACACTAGCATGTCCCATATCAAATAGTTTTTAGTACAAGGCAAAAATAATCATTTATTAGGGGGAAAACAGGCTGTCCAAACCGTCTCGAACCTATTGTGAAAAAGTATTTACCCCCTCACGATCATAACCGGTTGTGTGACCAGAGCCGGCCCAAGGCACAAGCGAACTAAGCCACTGCTTGGGGCCCCCAAACCATCAGGGGCCTCCCATAAATATTAAGATTGAACATAGATTAAAACGTTTGTTTTTTTAAAATATCAGAATATTATTACATTTTATTTTATTTTTTAATTATTTAAAATTTTTAAACTTGGCAACTTTACTTAATAGCAAACTATTAGTACATTTTTTTAATTTAAAATGTTCTTTTTATTTAAATCAATTAAAATGTATTAAAATTAAAGTTAAATTTTTATTTATCTTTTTTCTTACATTAAAAATGAATAAAAAATATTTTTAATTACTTTTTAATCTTCATTGGTGGTTGTGTTACCATAGTTACCATCTGGTGCTATGACTTTAACCTTTACTTTGTGTTTCAGTCTCAGATTGTCTCAGAAAATAATAATCAATTATCCCCAATTGATTTTCAGCCAATTAAACTTGGCTTCCTCTCCCAGATTAGACCAAATCTTGATTAAAACGCTGTTTTGAAGGGGAGGGGGTATGGAGGACTACAGGGGTCATTGGAAAAGCAATACAGCATTTTGACGAGGAGTGCTTAATTGTGAATTAAAAATATAGATTGCTAAATATAATTTCAAATTCAACAATTAATCCATACAAAAAAAGACAAAATTGAAAAGCATTTTGTAATTACACATTTTAAATTGAAATACTAAAGAGGAATTACAAATTGTATTCATTTTTTGATTATTAAATACTGTGATTTGAAAAAAAAATTCAAATTCTTTTTCGAAATGGAGAATTAAATAACACAATTAATAAATGAGATTGTAAATATCTTTCAATTCACACATTTAAAAAAGTTATTCCCTTTTCTACATCCGTTTTCTTTTTCCGGCTCTCATTTTCAAATCCTTTTTGCAATTGCTTTTCCTAAATGGTTTACCCTCTCCTTTTAGCGTTCGAGTGACCCTCCTGGTCCCTGAGCACACTGAAAACCAAGTTCAACCAATCACAGCTGCTCCTCGAATGTAACCAGCTCTCTCATTGGTTAGACAGCCACATTTGGGTGGACCTTGCCGAGCTGCACAGCTGGTGTCTAATGTATGAAAAGGAAAGATATTTACAATCTCATTTATCAATTGTGTTATTTAATTCTCCATTTTGAAATAGGATTTGAAAAAAAAATTCAAATCACAGTATTTAATAATCAAATAATAAATACAATATACAATTCCTCTTTAGTATTTCAATTTAAAATGTTTAATTACAAAATGTAATTTTTTGTATGGATTAATTGTTGAATTTGAAATTATATTTAGCAATCTATATTTTTAATTCACAATTAAGCTGTCATCGTCAAAATGCTGTATTGTTTTTCCAATGACCCCCGTAGTCTCCATAAGGGGGTTCTTAACAGGAAGAAGGCAAAATCTGCTTAAGGCCCCATTAGACTTTGGGCCGGCCCTGTGTGTGACGTTTGGCAGCAACAGCTTCCATCACTATGGAGGAAATTTGACCCACTCTGAATTGTGGAAATGTTTTATTTCAGGTAAAAATGTGATCATGTTAGGACATGAGCAGGATGCTTTATGGTCAGTGCGTCCAGGCAGCAGGGCAGCTAGATTACATACAAGTTTATGGTCTCTACGCATCTAGTGGGCGCCAAGCTGCCCCGCAGCAAGTCGCGAGCATCGATGTAGCTGGCATCAGCGCGTCCACGCGGCTGCTGCTCGGATGCTTCGACGGACCGTCGGAGCAGCTGCTGCGTGAAGTTGGGAAAACTGAACTTTCGGGCAGCAAACGGGGGGCGTCAACCAATCAGAGCGACTCTTTGTACTGACGTAGTTACTCCTTCCATGGGTGGATCGGCAAGTCATTCATTCAAGATGGAGGATCAACTAACCGTCGCTGTGTGTAATGTTCGTGAATTATATGACCCGTCTTCGTCTTTTTACAAAGACAGGAAGAGATCGGATCTTATTTGGAGGAAGATATCTGAGGATATTTGAGTGCCAGGTAAGCAGTTAAACATTTTTCTTTTAACTTTCTTATGTGTTTAGACGACGTTGTCTGGCTTGTGTGGCTTCATTAATTAAATAAACCCAAGCCATTCGACATGATCCGGCATGTTGTAAACAATTAGCAACAGACAAATCTACGCCGCACGCTGACGTGATGCGCGGATGCGCCGACGCAGACTACAAAGTGTGCAAAGAGCTGGGTTTTAATTGTAAAGCGTCGACTTTCGTCGGTTTGAGCGATTTGACGCCTGGACGCGCTGACCAGTGTGAACGCACCATTAGATTATTTCATACCAGCTCAAATCAGATTAAAGCCCAGACTATTTTTTTTTTCATGGTTTCCATCACTGTGCTGCTGCACAACACGAGTGAGCTGGAGCTTAGGGTCACAAAGTGTTCAGGAATGCTGCTACACTCATGAAACACTAATAATGCTACCTAATGCATCTATGAGGCATCCTCTGAGTCTGCTTATGCTCTGGTAACTGCCTGATAGCACTATTTACCCCCTCTAGTGGCTGTTCTGTTCCTGTCTGCTCCTTGCGCATCTCTGGGCCACCAGCGGAGCAAATGGCATTAAGATCTGGTGCCGATCTGCTGCTTTTCCACCGGTGTCATTTGATTTTGTATCTTCGGCTGCAGACACACGTCTTTCCCAGTAGCAACAGCCTCTAAAAAAGGTGAGATCCTGTCTCCAAATCAGCCCCTGAAAAAACCCTGCAAGCCTTTTAAGACCCCCAACCACCCCCCCCCCCCTCCGCCGTAAGTTGACCTGCAGGCATTAGAGCCGACACCGATCAGCAGGTTACGGTTCCTCAACATATGCAGCTCATTTTGCTGCAAACTAATGACTCGGTGACTCTCTTTGTTGCCAGGCAAAATTCAAAGGGAGGATGGATGCTTTCTGCAGTGGGACGTTACTGCCATCTAGTGGTTTTGCCGGGGAAATGTGGACAGAAGGAAGACATTCCGCTAAAATGACCCTGAAATTCCACATTTAGACCAACACATTCAAGCTTTTTTTGTCTTTTAAACACACAAAGATAAGTAGAGTTTTAAAAAATGACTTCGCTTGATATATAAATTTAAAAAAAGAGAAAAATGCATCAAATTCAGAGCACCATAAACGTTGTTATGGGTGCAAAGCTAATTAAAATGCAGATATATCAGAGAGTTGATGCTTTTCTGTATTAAATCTCTCCCATAAAGAAGGGCTGTTGCCATGGCTACTGTCTCCAGCCCTGCTTTCCTCCATCTGCAACGCTCGAACACAAACCGCATATCCACACACACACAGAAACTCAAATTGAATCAACCGCCGTCGGTGAGCCCAGAAATGACGGCAAACGTCACACAAAATCAAACAGCAGCTGAGGTCACGGGAGGTAAAACAACAACACAAGGGAAGCGCACACGTTTCAACATGGATGCTATCCCCCCCGCTGAGGTGTAGCCTACTGGGAGATGGTGCTTAATAATTTCTCCTGTGTCCTGTGTTTTTTATTTTATTTTATTTAGAGCGATCCCGACAGATGACAAGACCTGTGGAAAGCCGACTATTGGGGCGAAGAGGCTGCTGAGACAGGTTTTCCCACCAAAAATGAGAAGTCGTATAAAGATCATGTGGGTTGTTCCTTTCTCAGTGCACAGAAGGCTCCGAAAAGTCATCTGGAAGGATGAACGTTTTGTTACTTTGAGCTAATCCCAGGGGCCACACATGTCTCATGTTTGTAAAATTATTGTCTTTTGTTTAAAATCGACCTACCCAACCCATGGGAATATTTCTTCATGCTTATGGTATTAATTAAATTAATAAATGAAGGTAATGTTGCATGAATATTCCAAAGTATTAGGGATGTGTATTGGTAAAAATCTGGCGATACGATATGTATCAGAATATACAGGGGAGACGATACGATATATTGAGATACTATGAGGTAGACGATATATTGTGATTTTTTAAAACTGAATATAACTGTAGAAAAGCTGTCCCAGGGTTCTAAACACTCCAACCTGTTTCATACTTTAACACGTCCTGTTTTATTACTAGATCTAGTTGATCCACTGGAACAAAGAAGGTGAAAACAGCCACAATAAATAAAAAAGAAAACAACAAAAGACCCAAAATCAATACATTGCTTCATTGCTTTTGAATATCGATGCAATATCGTGACATGAAATATAATGTATTGGTGTAATGATATTTTCTTAGATCCCTACATTGTAGGAATGTGTATTGGTAAAAATCTGGCGATGCGATATGTATCGCGGTACACGGGAGATGATACGATATATCGCGATACTATGAGTTAGACTATATATTGTGATTTTTTAAACGGAATTTATCTGTAAGAAAAACCATCCCAGCTTTCTAAACAGTCCGACCTGTTTCATACTTTAACACATCCAGTTTTATTACTAGATCTAGTTGATCTACTGGAACAAAGAAGGTAGTACTGTGTTGAAAGAAATCGAAGAATCTGAATCGATTTTTATAAAGATTCTAAGAATCGAAGTCCAAAAATCAGTTTAATTGTTTAACATTGTTTGTCCTCCCCCCCCGCTAAAATAGGAAGGAAAAGTCCAGACAGCCATTTTTAAGGCTTAGGTTTTTCCCGCTGTACTGTTCCTCACCCAGTGTTGCGTCATTGCATTACAGCCATATAATTAAGGTAGCAGTAAAACAAAACAAAAAAACATTTTTAATAGCACTGACCGTATCAATATTGAATTGGAACAGATTGGATTTTATTGAATCGGATTGATTCTAACTCTTGAGAATTGGAATCGAATCGATTCTTGAAATCTGAATCGATACCCAGCTCTACAAAACGGTGAAAACAGCCACCAACTACCAGTCATACTTTTAATTTTACAACAAAAATTACTGTCATCATTATTAACGGTTCCATTCAAATTCTAAAAAAATAAATAAGAAAATCGACACACTGCTTTTAAATACCGATACCATATCGTGACATAAAATATCGCGATATATCGGTGTATCGATATTTTTCTTACATCCCTGCTACATTGTAATTAGGATTTAATCACTTATTCTCCGTCTCAGTGAATGCATCTCGAGCAGGAGGTGAAGTTAGAGAAACAAGCTTATTGTTCCAGCATAATGTTTCCTGATAGAAGATGCGTCAGATCACGGGATGACAGACGTCAGAGCAGCAAGATATCTACTGGTCGTTCCTGGCCTCGAGGGATCACTTCACGTTTATCGTTTGTTGTGTATCTGTTGAATTTATTTATTGTTATTTGTTGTTTAGCTGGGCACTTATTGAGTGCTCCATTTTATTATCTGTACAGCACGTTGGTCTCCCATGATGCGTAAAGTGCTATATAAATAAAGGTTATTATTATTATTATTATTATTATTATTATTACTATCAGACTGGCATGGACCGGTTATTCAGGAGCGGGACAAGAAGATTGAAGAGGACGGGCTGGAGAAGATAAACAGTGATTGCTATAGTACTATTTAAGGTGTCCCTCCATGTTTGACCAAACATGGGTTTATAAAATATTTAAAACGCCTGAAGGACTCTGCTTCATCCTATTTTTAGAAGATTGATATATTTTCAGCAACAACAGTGGAAAAGCAGGTAGAACCATCAGCTCTGGGTCTGATGCCTCCTAATTACATCAGTCTGGGTCATTAGTCAGTATATATTTGTTTTGGTTTTTAGCAGTTTATCTCAACAGAACAAGTAATGATTCTTGAATTTGGTTGCAGGGCTGGAGCCACGACCAGGAGAGCATCCTGCAGGTCCATGTTTCATGTTGCAGGCGTGACCAGTAAAAGAGACACTTTATCTAGTAAAGAAAGGGTTTTCATTAGAAAACCAAAGCTTGTGTAGAAACAGGCGGTCTCTTTTAATAAACTGTAGGTGTGCGGCTGGTTTATTTGGATTAAAATATGTTTGCTCTTCATTCTGTAAATTTACTCACAGTGGGTAGAGCATCCAGATATTTTACTCAAGTAAATAATATTATAAATAATAATATTTCTCAAGTAAATGTAAAAAGTATGGCATAGCAAAACTACTCATGAAAGTACTTTTATTTTTGCAAAAGGTTACTCAAGTAAACTTAGTTAATGGAATTAGTTAGCAAGCTATCACTTCAGCGTGAGGAAATCCCCCAGCATGCACCGGTGGTTGGCATGACAAAGCCTCAGTAACTCATTCAACGCGCCGTCAGCTCCTGGTTAGCGAGATGCGTTGAGTTCGGTGTCCAGGTCTGAGATGATGCTCAGATGCTCTCATGGGAATCTTTTTTAAATTGATATAGTTACCCGTACACCGTGCATAAAGTAAAAAAAATAAATGTCTGCACCATGTTGTCAGGTGTGAATACTGATCTGTCAAAATGATGTATGAATTTTTCTTTTCTTTTTTCTTTTCAACAATGAGAAAACAATTTGCGACGTACTATAAGAGGATTGTCGCTCTTTTGCGTGGGTTCGAGATCCGTTTGTTTGCACAGCAAACGAGCTGATATGCAGGAGCAGCTTATTGAGCTGAAGAGTGACAGTAGACTGAAGGAACTCTTTAGCTCCTGCTCTCTTTCGTCATTCTGGGCAGCATCGATGCAGGAATATCCTCAACTCTGTGACGTCGCCTTGAAGGGGCAACTGTAATGAACCAGATTTGGGGATGCCCAGCTTGCAAAAGGTTGAGAACCCCTGATATACAGTAAAAACCAAAAACTCTCACTGGTTCTAAGATATATTCATTCATTCATTACCTACTGTAAGAACTGGCATTATATTGAATGAAATGACTTGGAAAAGTGTTTCTTCTGCTTAAAATGTGTTATGTAACTATGTTATTTATTTGTATTTTAGTCTTACCCATTACTTTATATTGTTGTCTGTCGGATGACATAATTTAAAACATCTTAAATCAGATGTTACTCAGTACTAAAGTACTCTATTTACCAATTTATTATTTTTTTTACTCTTACTCGCGCCATTTTCTTTGGACGGCTAATTTTTACTTTTACTTGAGTAAAAATATGTTGAGGTAGTGCTACTCTGAGTTGAGTACAATTATTTTTGGCTACTCCAGCCACCTCTGCTTGCCGGTCAGGAAACGACTCGTTCAGAGTCATTCCTACTTCCGATCGCTTTAACTGCGTTGAAGAGTTACGGAGGCTTTGGAAGCACGTCGGTGTCGTGCAGACCACCGGTACATGCTGCTGGATTTCCTCCCCGCTGAAACGATAGCTCGCGGATCAGAAAACGACAAGGTTCCGAGAGTTCAGAAAGTCTGAAATGTTCCCTGATTTCCAAACTTTGGCTGAAGTGGAGCTTAAATTCCAGTCTCCAGTGTGGCAGCGGAGCACGAATTCAGCCTCCAGAACAACATCTAAACCCCCCATGAGAAGGCGTCTGTCCGAGGCAAAAATCCTAAACCTCACGACAAAAACCTCTGCAGCGTACCACTATTTGATTATTTACAAGCAGGAGAACGTTATTGTTCCATGAGGAGCAGGAGGAAGATTTGAGACTGTTCGGATTCAAAGTGCAATCATTTAGTTAAATGTTTTTATGTGCAGTTCTCTTTTCAGCTCTTTCGGATTGAATATTGTTTTAAAATGAATGAAAAAGTAAATACAGTTGAATATGAAAAAAATTATGACCAGATCTATTTATTTTTTGCCCTGTCGGTCAAAATAATGAACAAGAATACCTAGCGCCACCTCTAGTGGGAGGCGATCTAATTTATTCCTCAGTAAAGATGACATTTTATTGAATTTTTTTAATAGGTGTTATTTCAGTTTTTGTTTATTTTACTGCCTAAAATTGTCTGTATTGTTAGGAATAGTAAATATCCATACACTCGAATATGTTAGAAAAACGCAGGCTGTCGTAGAGTATTTTTTAAATCATTTTATGTCTTTTTTTTAAAATATTATTATTTATTTTTACTGTGATCTAACCAGGCTGATGTGAAGCGTTAATGACCCTGAAGATTCTCACTTTAACAGCCCCTCTTGACTGGCCGAGTCCCTGTCTCAGTTTGTAGCTTCAGAGCTTCGGTGAAGCAGAAATATTCCTCATTTTCCAGTGGTTTAAATCAAACAACAACAAAAATAGGTAAAAACCTAAAACCATCTGAAATACAGCTTTATTAATGGGTTCTCTCTGGGTACTCCAGCTTCCTCATACGGCCCAAATACATGACCGTTAGGCAGAGGTGGGTAGTAACTAGTTACATTTACTCAAGTAACTTTATGGAAAATATTTACTTTCAAGAGTAGTTTTGCTATGCCGTACTTTTTACTTTTACTTGAGTAACATTATTATGAAGCATCGCTACTCTTTAGTAAAATTTCTGGATGCCACTGTGAGTAAATTTACAGAATGAAGAGCAAACATATTTTAGTCCAAATAAACCAGACGCACACCTACAGTTTATTAAAGGACACCTCCTGTTTCTACACAAGCTTTGGTTTTCTAATGTCATCTTCTGTCTGTTGAGCTTGTTGCATTTTGAGGTCAAGTTTAATATACAGTAAACAACACCATAAACTGTCACTGGAAGTACCTATTACCTTGTTCGATGATATATTCATTCATTCCCTACTGTAAGTATTGGCGTTATATTGAAAAACATGACTCAGAAAAGTGTTTCTTCTGCTTTAAATGTGTTATGTATCTTTTTATTTTATTTTAGTCTTTAAAATACCAGAACTTGCCCATTACTTCATATTGTTGTCTGTCTGATGACATCATTTTAATCATATTTAATCAGATGTTAGTACAAAACTACGTTTTTTACTCTCACTTGAGTAATTGATTTTTGGACGGCTGCTTTTTACTTTTACTTGAGTGAAAATATGTTGAAGTAGTGCTATTCTTACTACTCTACCCACCTCTGAAGTTAGGTTAATTGGTCTCTAAATTGCCCTCAAGTATGTGTTTGCTATTTTTCCCATCACATTAACCCCTTCAGTAACAATTAGTATTTACCTGGTTTCTCGGTTTCCCTGTGCTGGTCGGGTGCTGGAGCCCGGCTGCTTGGAGTCGTCTCTGTGGCTCGTTCTATTGAAGGTCTCGTTTGTAGGGATGTTTCACTCGAAGATGTTTTCACTTCAACCCAATTCGTCGGTGCTGAGAGGACTGTCGTGGCTGCAGGAGGTCGGGTCGTGAGCTGAGGCAGTGCTGCTGCAGCAGCGGTTGGTCGTGTCATTGTTCTGGCGGACGTCTGTGACGCAGATACGGCTGCTGAATGAGGGTAAATTTGTGTCCTTATTATTCAATCAAAAAAAAAAAGGTTTCAAAATTAAAAGGTTTTAAATTAAAAAAATATGTTTTCAAACAAAAAAAAACTTCACTTCAATCCAAAAACCATTTTCAGTCAAAGAAAAAGTGTTTGAATGCACACAAAAATAGTTGAGACAAAAAAATGCATTTAAACACGTTTTTCTTTGATTAAAAATGTTTTTCTTTGATTGAAGTGAGGGTTTTTTGTTAGAAGCAACTTCTTTGATTGAACTAATGTTTTGTGTTTTGGCCATATTACGGGTAGGACATTTGTGTCTTTATTTTTCAATTAAATTTTTTTTGCATTAAACAAAAAATATATTTTCAAACTAAAAAAAACTTCTCTTTAATCCAAAAAAACATTTTCAATCAAAAAAAAGTGTATGCAAAAAAATATATATATTTGAGACTCAAAAGATTGCATTTGAAAACCTTTTTTTATTGAAAATGTTTTCTTTGATTGAAGAAATCTTTTTTGTGTTCGGGCCATATTTTGGATAGGACATTTGTGTCTTTATAAGTAAATCAAAAAAGAAGTTGCTTCAAACAAACAAAAAGATCACTAATCAAAAAAACTACCTTTTCAATCATAGAAAAAAAGTTTTTGAATGCAAAAAATAGTTGAGACTCAAGAAATTGCATTAGAACACGTTTTTAAAAATTGAAATTTTTTTTTTAGATTTGAAGTTATTTTTTTTTGTTGAATGAACTGAAAAAAGTTTTGAAGTGTTTTTCTTTTTTTTGACACAAACATCAGAGAGCCAAGGAGCAGTAGTGGAGTTGTTGGTAAGTAGATAAAACAGTATTAAAATGCTTGCTAACTTAGCACATGTTGACTAATTTGTGTGATGGTGTTAGATAACTAACATCTAACTGAACTAATTGTTTATTTCCCTTGAAGAGTAACTCATCCCCCTACCAGAGTATAACTCCGCCCACATTTCTTGTTTGAAAAACGCCTCAAAAGGAGGTGTTGCCTGGCGGAACCAGCGAACACGCGGCGGAGGGGAGTTGCTGGGCGTGGTCTGGTGAAATAAACAATTCATTCAGTGTGCAGGGCCATTGGCTAACGTTATCTGCTAGCCTGCCTGACGATTGGCGTTAGATGTTAGACGAGCCAAAGATGTCGTAAATCTTTGGCTCGTCCAGATGCTTGACGTCGACGGGACTTCTGCGGCGACACCTGCAGACGTGGACGACGTTGGATACTGAGGCGTGGTGATCGTCTCGGCGGCAGTGACCTCTAAAGTTGTTGAAGACGTTCTGCTCAGATGTGGCGAAGCTGAAAAAAAAAACAACACACACACACACAAAAACAGGAGCAAACGATGTAACCGTGACATTTTCTGTAAGAAACTTATCCTCAAGCAACTGAGAAACTTAAAGAGCATGAGAATAATATTCAGACATCAAAGTTATAATATCTCCATGAGGACTTCTCTATGATCCATATCCAACCACAGGTAAAAATCCGGCAAGATTTGTTCCCTTTGAACTGACTTTCATTAATTCCCAGTCTTGTTGTTGGGAGCAGGATGAATAAATTCAATCGACCTGTTAGCTTGAGTTTTAATGGTTGTGAATCAGTCAATCATGAAAGCAAGAAATTTCGCGTTGCACTGCATTTTGCTACTCTTACTTTCCTGGAACTTGCTCAGAATTTTAATGGAACTATTTGGGTAATTTGTAGAAGTTTACAAGTAATTCCACTAGAACTTACAAGGCACTTTTCTGTAACTTTTTTATAGACTGGTCACTTTCTCCGTTCTTACCGTGCACTTTACTGAACCTGGGTGTGTTTTGAACAGAACTATTACCTCATAAGCTCCATGGAGGCCCAGGAAAAGCACCCATTAGGTTCTGGGGACGGTACTCAGTGGGTTCCTGAAAAGCAACCAGTAAGCCCCATAAAAGTTTGACAGAATTACTTTGTAGGTTCTGAAAAACAACCCTTACGTTCCATGACAGTACGTTGGCAGGTTCCTGGAAAGTAACCAGTGAGCTTCATGAAAGTCTCAAGAAATTATTAATTATTTATGCTGACTTCCAACCACAGCAATCTCTCATGTAGCGACTATGGAGAGGAAAAACTCCCCTTTAACAGGAAGAAACCTCCAGCAGAACCAGAACCCGAAGGAGCGGCCATCTGCCACGACCGATGAGCTGGTTTTAGACACTGGTGTCCCACAGGGCTGTGTTTTATCACCCAGTCTTTTCACTGTGTTCACCAACAAAATTCTTTGCAGCAGTGAAGGAATGACAGTTACGTCTTCACCTGCTTAGGAAACTAAATGCTTTCCATGTCCAACAAATTACAACCATTTATTCACAAAACTGATTTGTACAGCTTTTGACTTTTTTGTCATATATTTGAAAACTTCTGATAATCTGACCTGCCAGGGTGAGTTAACTAGCATTCCCCAACCACCGGCCCTCGGCGGAAAACTCACCATGAGCAGTAGAGGAGACTCGGCTGGTCAAAATGGAGCTCACCCCGGATGAAGAGACATGACTCAGGTTTGTCGGATGTTGATGCCATTCTGAGGTTTAAAATTAACATTTGGATCAGAGAGCTGAATAACCAGTTTGTCGCTGATGACAGCAGATTTTTTAAGAGTCCTTTAAAGGTGCACATCTACCCACCAACAGGATGTCGAATGGAGGAGATGTTAGTCACTTAGAAAGAAGAGAGAAAAGTTGAGTACGTTTCGTGAATTTATAGTTCCTGCTCTATAAAACACATATTCTTTGCCAGGGTACATGTGAAAACATGATGACAGAAGATACAATGTCTTATTAAGAACAAAAAAAGACCTAAAAATAATTAATGACAAAGAAAGAACATACAGCAATAAATTACCTGTAACTTCGAGTATAAATTTTAGTTGGTTGGGGCAGAGGCTGAAAAGGCTCACACTAAGGCCACTGTATACACAGAATCACCACAGTATTGCTCGATATATAAACATTTTTAAAATATTGTTCAACTTAGTTAATTGATGAAACATTAATGAATCCCATTACCACGAAACAAAATTGCCCCCAGAAATGTCAGCGTTATTACCACGCAAACTGCTTTTTTAATAGCATGCTATGGCTTCGTTAGCTGTTTTGGTAAAAAGAGATTACGTTATTTCGTTAGCCAGCTAGCTGCTACACGTTTGTTATCCACCCTTGTAAAGTAATCTGAAAAATTGGTTAAACTTAAATTATTTTAAAAAACAACACTTGTATTCAAAATAGAAATCAATCACACCAGTCAGATTGTTTAAAGGGTTAGTTCTGGGATACAAATGTAATCTTGCTTTAAAAATGCTAATGTTAGCCTAGTTAGCTGGTATGGGAAACTCGAGTTTATTATGTTAGCCAGCTAGGGTAATATTGGCTTTGTTAGCTAGTTTGATACAAATATAATCTTGCTTTGAAAATGTTAATGTTAGCCTAGTTAGCTGGTTTAGGAAACTCAAGTTTATTATGTTAGCCAGCTAGCAGCTAACGTTTGTATGAAGGGTAATATTGGCTTTGTTAGCTAGTTTGATACAAATATAATCTTGCTTTGAAAATGTTAATGTTAGCCTAGTTAGCTGGTATGGGAAACTCGAGTTTATTATGTTAGCCAGCTAGGGTAATATTGGCTTTGTTAGCTAGTTTGATACAAATATAATCTTGCTTTGAAAATGTTAATGTTAGCCTAGTTAGCTGGTTTAGGAAACTCGAGTTTATTATGTTAGCCAGCTAGGGTAATATTGGCTTTGTTAGCTAGTTTGATACAATTATAATCTTGCTTTAAAAATCCTAATGTTAGCCTAGTTAGCTGGTTTGGGAAACTCAAGTTTATTATGTTAGCCAGCTAGCAGCTAACGTTTGTATGAAGGGTAATATTGGCTTTGTTAGCTAGTTTGATACAAATATAATCTTGCTTTGAAAATGTTAATGTTAGCCTAGTTAGCTGGTTTGGGAAACTCAAGTTTATTATGTTAGCCAGCTAGCAGCTAACGTTTGTACGAAGGGTAATATTGGCTTTGTTAGCTAGTTTGATATAAATATAATCTTGCTTTAAAAATCCTAATGTTAGCCTAGTTAGCTGGTTTGGGAAACTCAAGTTTATTATGTTAGCCAGCTAGCAGCTAACGTTTGTATGAAGGGTAATATTGGCTTTGTTAGCTAGTTTGATACAAGTATAATCTTGCTTTGAAAATGTTAATGTTAGCCTAGTTAGCTGGTATGGGAAACTCAAGTTTATTATGTTAGCCAGCTAGCAGCTAACGTTTGTACGAAGGGTAATATTGGCTTTGTTAGCTAGTTTGATATAAATATAATCTTGCTTTAAAAATCCTAATGTTAGCCTAGTTAGCTGGTTTGGGAAACTCAAGTTTATTATGTTAGCCAGCTAGCAGCTAACGTTTGTATGAAGGGTAATATTGGCTTTGTTAGCTAGTTTGATACAAGTATAATCTTGCTTTGAAAATGTTAATGTTAGCCTAGTTAGCTGGTATGGGAAACTCAAGTTTATTATGTTAGCCAGCTAGCAGCTAACGTTTGTACGAAGGGTAATATTGGCTTTGTTAGCTAGTTTGATATAAATATAATCTTGCTCTAAAAATCCTAATGTTAGCCTAGTTAGCTGGTTTGGGAAACTCAAGTTTATTATGTTAGCCAGCTAGCAGCTAACGTTTGTATGAAGGGTAATATTGGCTTTGTTAGCTAGTTTGGCAAAGAAAAGCTTGTAAAACAGTGTAGATGTACACTATACACCAACTACAACAGATTGCAGCATTAACACCACTTTTTATTTTAGTAATATAGTTTAAAGGTTTAATCGCACTTGTTTGTTTCCTGTAAAACCATATTTGAATCAGAGAAAGTATCAGATTCACACGCTTCAGTACATATAATAGGGACAGATTTAGAAATGCACACTGTTGTGTGTTTCTATATTTGTTCTCCCATTTTATTCAGACCTTTGGGAATACTCAAAGCAAACTGTAGTTTTCCATTTTTTTCAAGACAAACTGAGAAATCAATAACTCCCAATAATACAAATTCATGTTTCTGTCCTTAATTATTTTGTCTATTTTGCAACCTTTTATAAGCAAGCCTGGATAGGATTAAATTGTGTTTTCCTTGCTAAGATTAAATGGTTAAAGTGCAAACAAAGAAACGAACAGCAGATGGCAGCATTACCTGAAGGAAAGTCTACTGGATTTAGTTTATAGAGTGAAACTTGGTGCCTCTAAATTCATTTCCAACAGTTTCCAGCAACTGGATAAACATTTTCTAACAGCGTTAACAAACCTTTGTGCGGTCCTTCAACAATAGTCTGGTTGAACAGCGGAGTGATGGAGCCGACGTCCCACAAAGAGGAAATCTCTCTGCCTGGACAAAAACGCCCATTTAATCAGACAAAAAGGCCCCAAAATCACTCCCTTCCTTAAGAAAATAAACAAAAATGAGCTAAAAAAAAATGCTGAAACGATAATTAAAGCACAGCGACTTTCAAGAGGCAACATGTAATCAAGCAGCTGAAGATGAGGCAGATTATATCTGACCTGGTCTGAATTAAACTCACCGCAGCAGACCTTTACCTACCCGTCTTCCCCGCCATCACACAGATGTAGATACAGTCCGAGTTGTTCCTTTGACTGACTGAGACACAGACAGAGGACACACCGTAAAAAACAGCAATCACGTCAAAAGCTTGAATGTTCAATATCGTTCCAGAATAAAATGAGATCCTGAAGAATTTTCTTTGTAAATATGAGTTAATATTTCCCCCTAAATTTGTCATCTCGCCCTAGATACATTCACTAGACAGAGAATATGTACTTACCAGTCTAATTACATTGGAATATTCCCACAACAGTGGTATTTACCATCTTGTAGTTGTGCGTAGAAATGTTCCTAAATATAAGGAACAGCTCTGACCATGCGTACGCACAGCATCTAGTGGTAGAACAGGGGAACTGCACGTATTTATCTCTTCAGTTTATCACCTCCGCCAAGGAGCTCATGTTGGCGTCTGTCTGTGTTTTAGAAAAATAACTCAAAAAGTCATGGACGGATTTGGATTAAACTTTCAGGAAACGTTAGAAATTTGCCAAGGAATAAATGATTACATTTTGGGGGTGATCATGCATGGCAATCCAGTGAATCACAATCTAGGGGGGGTGCGAGGAGCTTCATGGAGGTCTGTGCTTTTACTCGTCACATCAAGCGCTTCGGTTTAAAAGGATGTTGTTCCACTTCTAAATAAAAAGGTTAGCAAACTGTAGTGAGGAAACTGGATGGTCCTGCTTATCGGTGCAGCGGGTTGTCTCTGTCTCCATGGTTACTGATGCCAGCCAGAGCAGCGTCTCCATGGAGACGGCCACACGAGGGTCACACGTGGTGATATGTTCCCCCCCGGTAGAAGATCTGCTCCAGCTGTGTTGCTGAGGGACGTTTTTATCGGATTCACTTTGATATCCAACCATATTTTTCTCCTTTATTTCCAACAGGAACCTCTCCACTGTCCCGACCGCATTTACCGCCTCTGTCACTTCCTCCCAGGAACTCTTCTGTTTTTATTGGTTCCCCCCTGACCTGATTTAATTTGTTCAAAGAAGTTAAGTATTTCCACAGAAGTGATTAACAGCAAATTAAAACGATTCTTTGCCACATTTTTGTTTATGTCTGCAGCAGGAATATAAATGCCGTGTGCTGCAGGAGGGGGGAGACATGATAACAGACGGCAAAAACTATCATTGTTAAAATTATTTATAGTTAACTATGACATTTTTCATAAAATCTGTTCATCATGACTTTTTTTATTTGCCCCACTAATGTTTCACGTCGATCTCACTTCACTCACTTGGTCATTATTTTCAAGAAGATTTTCAAGGATTTAATGCATGTGTCAGAGGATGCAGTGCGACCAAATATGGTCGTATGGCGTTTTTGTATGCTAATGACAGAACGGGCACCTGGGTACGCACCTGTGGGATTTATCAACAGATAATCGAGGAACACATGTACAAGCTTTTGACTATTCGTACAAACATTATAAATGTAATTCTTAGGATAGAATAAAGCACAGTTTCTAAGAACGTTTGACAAATGAGCGCCCTGGTCTTCCAGCTGCCACATTCACAGCATGCGAGGCGGTTGCACACTTTCCTTTGGACGCAAGTAGTTGCTCTTTTGCAGCAATCAGTCAATTGACATAAATCAATGAAGCTCATTGTCATTAATCTGCAGCTGGAAGGTTTTTTTGTTTTC
The DNA here is from genome assembly GCA_963556495.2 of Valencia hispanica. Lineage (NCBI taxonomy): Eukaryota > Metazoa > Chordata > Actinopteri > Cyprinodontiformes > Valenciidae > Valencia > Valencia hispanica. The sequence goes on along the minus strand of OY747712.1, from coordinate 5,014,926 downwards.
CTGCAGCAACTGCCTGCAGTGACGATGGAGGCGTTCAAGCTGTTCCTCAACAGGAGGCACCCACCTGACAGAATGGAGGAAGACTTGAACAGCTCATGGAGGTAACTTGTCGAGTTTCCCATCACGTCCAAAAGGATGGCTGTGAAATCTTAGGAGACACAGGTTAGATTAAGATTCCCAGGGGAGAGCTGCTCGTCGCTGTAGGGGAGGATGAACAGCTCTTACTTACATCTCGATATATCGCGATACTATGAGGAAGACTATATATTGTGATTTTTAAAACTGAATTTAACTGTAGGAAAACTGTCACTGCGTTCTAAACACTCCATCTTGTTTCATACTTTAACACGTCCAGTTTTATTGCTAGATCTTGTTGATCCACTGGAACGAAGAAGGTGAGAACAGCCACAAACTACCAGTTATGCTTTTATATTCAATTCAAAAATTACTGTCATTATTAGTGGTTCCATTCAAACCTTTAAAAAAAACAAAAATGATATTTTTGTTTTGAATACGGATACAATATCGGGAAATAAAATATAGCAATATATCGGTGTATTGATATTTTCTTACATCCCTGGTTCTTACCTGCCAGGTCGTTTGTCTCGTTGGTGACGCAATAGCAGAACCGCCTCCTGGACAAGCTGCTTTCTAAACTCTTGATGCTGGAAACTAGAAAACACAGCAAAAAAAGGGAAGTTTTTTCTTTTCTTTTTATGATCTGCAATAAATAACGCTATTTTTTTTTTAAATCCCCAAGATAAACTTCTCCAAAGATTTCACTGTTATAGTACACTATATTTACAAATGTAAATGCACCTACTGGACACAGAGAACCTACAGGCGGTGTGATAAATGCTTTGAGAGACTGTGATGAAGCGGAGGTCATATTTACCGTTGTAGACCAGCAAGGTGAGCTTATGGAGATCCAGAGAGCTGTAGGAGGTCACACTGAGCAGAGAGAAGAGCTGCCGAGAGCCTGAAACACACATCTCTGCGTTACATCGTCGTCATTGCAGCAGCTTGGTCGCTAAAAACTTTTTAGTTAAAATAAATCTTCGGATTGATGGTCTGACATCACGAGTTTTCATGGTGACATCCAAAGATTGGACTGAAAATAAAAAATGAGAGCTTAAAAAAAAACCTTCAGAGAAGCTGAAGAACTACAAGATGGCAACAATGTTTAGAGTAATAATAATAATAATAAAAAAATCTGGAGTGGTTTAAAAGACACACAACCCACGACCCGCCTGAAAAGGCAGCACAAGAATCGGCTACAACATGGAGGGATAAGCAGTAAACTAATCCGGAAATAAACCAGAAATCAAGGGCTGGGCGATATGGGAAAAAAAATCCTGTTTCGATGTCGATATATATCACGATATAGAGCAAATCACTATTTTTGTCAGTATTTAACATTGCCTGGTACTATTTTAACATATCAGAAGGCTCTTTTTGATTTAAACATTTATGCCGTGTCCACACGTAGCTGCGGTATCACACAAAAGTAGGATGTTTTTCTACGATTTGGCCCGTCATCCGCACGAAAAGGCAGATTTACGCCGTCGAAAACGAATTTTTCTAAAAACCAAAAGTGAAGATTTGCGTTTTCTCCGTTTTAAGCGTTTACCTGTGGACAGAAATAACCGGAGTTTTCGGCACCGCAACGTCACTTTCCGCGACAAAAAAATGTTCCGACGTTATTAGTGCGACCCGTGTTTACGCTAGGAAACAGCATTTATGCCCTCAGAGACGTGTAAAACCTGCCGCACACAGCGAGCTATCTGCGGAGCAAAAAGTCATTGGAGGCCGTTTACTGAGCAGATAGCTCGCTGTGTGCGGCTAATTTTTGGTGAGTTTTCTCCCTCATGAGGCGTTCAATTCAATTCAGTTTATTTATATAGCGCCAATTCACAACAGATGTCATCTCAAGGCACTTAACAAGAAGTCATTTCAATACATTTATACAAACATTCCAATCAGTTAAAAAGTTTCCTATTTAAGGAATCCCAGCAGATTGCGTCAGTCATTGGCGTGAGGTTGGGCCCCGTTGATGCAGACTTTCCAACCACAGCAATCCTTCAGCAATCCCTCATACTGAGCAAGCATGTAGCGACGGTGGAGAGGAAAAACTCCCCTTTAACAGGAAGAAACCTCCAACGTTGGGCGTTGAGGTGAAAGTCAAACAGGTTTGATATTTTTCGCTTCGCGAGGCAAAAAACTCACTGTGTGCGCTCTACATGAGCTGAGTGCTGAGGGGAAATATTCAAGTGACCAATCAAAATGCATCCTCCGCTCACATGATTCCAAGATGTCAGCCCCCTGTTTTCACGTCAAAACAATGAAAGGAACGGAGACAGAGATGGATTTGGAGCCGCCACCGTTTGAAGGTTAGGAAAATATGGGTTACGGTCGAGTACCCATGAGTTTATCTTTCTAAAATGTAATCTTCTCTGTGGGCTGCCATCTTGGAATCATGTGAGCGGAGACGTGTCATGAGGTAGAAAACTCACCAAAAATTAGCAGCACACAGCGAGCTATCTGCTGAGCAAACGGCCTCGAATTACTTTTTGCTCAGCAGATAGCTCTGGTGTGCGGCGGGCTTAAGCATCATCGATTGTTCAAGCGCTTTTTGTTTGCTTGTTTTTACAAGTCAGAACATAGAAAGTTACTCTGAGTGGATCGGATTTGGGGGAACTACTGCCCCCTACAGGTTTGGCATGTCTATAAATGTACTTATGCGTTTGGGTTTGGACTGAGTTTTTTATCAAAAACGAGGTGATGAGAATATTTGTTACTAAAAAAACCCTACATGGCCTTATTTTCAAAAGCTTAAAAAACTGTTTCTGAAGAATCTTATTTTTTACTTCATGGCAAATTAGATTTTATATATATATATTTTTTTTTTTTTTCGGTTTTAAAAAAGAAATTACAAATGATAGAAAATCTTTTTTTTTAACTTTTATTTTAAATCATCCCGTCTTAAGTTGACCTGAAGTCAAAGTCCAAATAAATAACTCGGTGGGAGCAGTTTGGGAATGTTCCCATGCTTGTAAAACAAGGTGGTGAGCCTTGGAAACCCAAGAGGTGCATTGCTGAAATATTTTTTCTTGATATAAAAAAAAATGCAGTCTTCATAAACAGAAAAATTCGATACAATTATATAATCAGGCATCTGGATGCCTCCCTGGCGAGGTGTTTAGGGCACGTCCCACCGGGAGGAGACCCAGAGGAAGACCCAGGACACGCTGGAGGAACCATGTTTCTCGGCTAGCCTGGGAACGCCTCGGGATTCCTTCCCGGAGCATCTGGACCAGGTGGCTGGGGAGAGGGAAGTCTGGGTCTCTCTACGTAAGCTACTGCCTCCGCGATCCGACCTCGAATAAGCGGAAGAAAATAGATGGATGGATATAATCGATATATTGCCCAGTCCTACAGAAACCCAAACCCATGTTCTGTGTCGCCTACATGGCATCAACAGAGTATCTGAGGGACCTGACCCAGAACTGGAGGTGGTTCCTCGACTCACCGGCAGATCTGGATCTAGAAGAGGTTCCTTAAAGAGGAACTCACCCCCAAATCAACTTTTGTTATTGCTGATAAACTGTATAAATGAGTGTCTAATAGGGCTGTCTACATGTCTGTGTCGGTGTGTCTGTGTTTTAGTACATTTTAGTAAGAAAATATAAATTTTGTGTGGCGCCCTCTTCAGGTTAAAAACTATGCAGCACTTGAATTTGAATCGGGCATTGCTATTCGCTGTGCGGTGATGGAGCCACCCTCCCGCTGTGGAGTATAAAACAAAGCAAGCCGAGTCTCCGCCCACTTCTCCTCCTTTTCCTCTGGTGAAGGAGGTGGAGAGAAATCCTCCACCTCAGAAAGATCGCTCTGAGACAAAGGAGCTCATGTTGCTCTCTGGCTCAATCACAGCGCAGACCACGCCCAGCCCCCTCTGTCCGCCAGGCCACGCTGCCTTTTGGCTCATTTTTTCAAACAGGAAATGTGGGCGGAGTTAGACTCTGGTAGGGGGGTGAGTTGGTCTTTAAGAAGCTCTTTTCCACCATCAGAGTTGAATCCAGTCGGTCAGTTTTTGTTTCGTTACACTTCGCCTTTCATCACCATCAAACTTTTACCAGAACAAGCAAAACCAGAACTGAACTAAAACTGAGTGGGTTCCACGTTTCGAACAAACATCTATGTTGAAGAAGAACCAAACCCTCCTCATCATCATCTCAGTGTGGCATTTGGAGCAGCGAAGCCTATAGTTTGACCTCTGCAGGGGGAAAACAGAGCCAGGTGACAGATGTAGAGGCCAGCCCGTGGCGGTGCACAGTGAGGATATGACAACGTACCAGATTGGCTTGAATTTATTAAAGCATTGACCAGCGGAGTGAGGTCGATGGCAGTGGGGTCGATGATGCTCTCAGCTGGGATTTCTGGGGGGAGTAAAAGCAGAGATTGAAGTCAGACGGAGATTATTTTGGTTCTGATTGGGGATTACATCCAAGGTGGCAATTATCTAAATAACCACATGCTGGGGTCATTTTAGAACATCTGAAAATTAACATTTATTTAAATTAAAGACATCACCCGGTTAGTTCTACAACTAACAATACAGAGTCAGAAAGTAGGGAACCTACAGGGCAAGGTTCTGTACTTTTGCTAATTTCTTTGCAAAAAGAAAAAGTACAATAAGATCGGGAAAGATCTCAGAAAGTACCTTGCATGTTTTCAAAACATACCCTGTGAGTTTTAAGGTAATATCCAAGCTCTGGAAAGTACCAGAATTGGCATGCAGGTTCAGAATAGCAATAGCTAAGTTCCAAAAGGTATCCTGTAAGTTCTAGCTAAGTACCTTGTAAGTTCTGGAAAGCTTCCAGTTAATTGTCGAAGAGAGACTCTGGCAACACTGGAAAGTTTACTACAACACTTTATTGAGACCGACGCGTTTCGGCATAAAGCCGAGGCTATACGCCAAAACGCGTCTGTCTCAAACGCGTCGGTCTAAATAAAGTGTTGTAGTACACTTTCCAGTGTTGCCGGAGTCTCTCTTCAACCCTCCTGTTTTTCCCTCTCCGTGCACCTGGAAAGTCGGTGAAGTTGCGCCGGTACTTTTTGATTCCTCTAAGCTACCAGTTAAATCAGAACAGAACAAGTTCTGGAAATCATACTGTAAGTTAAAGGACACAACCTGTAAGTCCAGGAAAGCATAATCCAAAGTTCTAGAAAGTGCCCTGTATTTTCTTTGAACGTATCTAAGCGCCATAAAATATCAGAAGTGCCTTGTAAGTTCTGGAAAGCTTCCAACCAATTCAGAACAGCACCCTTTAAGTTTTTTGAAGTTACCGTAGCTTACTCTAGTTTCTGTACATTGCTGAAAGCAAGCTGTAAGTCCATGAAAGCACGCTGCAAGTTCTGGAAAGTACCATGAGTACTATGCAAGTTCTCAAAAACATTTAGGGATTTTCAGGGAAAATATAGTAAATTCCAGAAAGCATCCTGGTTCACTTACACTGGGATAGAAAAGTATTTGGCAGCCACAGACTGTGCAAGTTGTTCCACTTAAAAAAGACGAAAGAGGTCTGTAATTTTCATCATAGCTACACTTCAACTGTAAGAGACAGATTGTGAAAAAAAATCCATGAAATCACCTTGTATGATTTATTTGTATAGCGGTGCAGAAAATAAGTATTTGGTCAATAACGAAACTTCACCTCAATACTTTGCAAAGTAACCTTGGTTGGCAATGCCAGAGGTCAAAGGTTTCCTGTAGGTCTTCACCAGGTTCTCACACACTGTAGCTGGTATTTTGGCCCATTCCTCCATGCTGATTTCCTCTAGAACTGGGATGTTTTGACTTTAAACTCCCTCCACAGATTCTCTATAGCTTTGAGGTCTGGAGACTGGCTAGGCCACTCAAGGACCTTGAAATGCTTTTTAGGTAGCCACTCCTTCGTTGCCTAGGCGATGTGTTTGGGATCATTGTCATGCTGGAAGATCCAGCCACGTTTCATCTTCAATGCTCTCCCTGATGGAAGGAGTTTTTTGCCCAAAATCTCACCATACATGGCCCCCATTAATCCTTTCCTTAGAAGTAGCCCCACAGCATGATGCTTCCACCCCCATGCTTCACAGTAGGTATGGTGTTCTTGGGATGCAACTCAGCATTCTTTCCCCCCCAAACACGGTGAGTGGCGTTTATACCAAAGAGTTTTGTTTTGGTCTCATCTGACCACATGACATTCTCCCAATCCTCCTCTGGATCATCCAGATGGTCTCTGGTAAACTTTAGACGGAGCTGGACATGTGCTGGCTTAAGCAGGGAGACCTTTGGAGCGCGGATGGATTTTCATCCATGATGACATAGTGTGTTACTAATAGTAACCTTTGGTACTGTGATCCCAGCTCTCTTCAGGTCATTGATCAGTTCCCCCCGTGTAGTTCTGGGCTGTTTCCTCACCGGTCTCTACATCATGTGTTCCCCACCAGGTGAGATTTAGCATGGAGCCCCAGGTAGAGGGAGATTGTCAGCAACCTTGTATTTATTCCATTTTCTAATAATTGCTCCAACAGTTTATCTCTTCTCACCAAGCTGCTTGCCTATTGTAGATTGGCTCCTCCCAGTCTGGTGCAGATGTACAATCACGTCCTTTGACAGCTCTCTGGTCTTGGCCATGGTGGAGATTGGAGTCTGACTGTTTGAAGGTGTGCACAGGTTTCTTTTATATGGATAACGAGTTCAAACCGGTGCCATTAATACAGGTAATGAGTGGAGGATAGAAGAGCGTCTTGAAGATGGAGTAACAGGTCTGTGAGAGCCAGAATTATTGCTTGGTTGTAGATGCTAAATACCTATTTTCTGCTCCCTCCATTATACAAATAAATTCTTTAAAAATCATACAATGTGTTTTCCTGGATTTTTTTTTTCAAATTCTGTCTCTCACAGTTGTGTGCCTATGATGAAAATTACAGACCTCTCGTCTTTTTAACTGGGACAACTTGCACAATCTGTAAATTCTGGAAATCATTCGCATATCCCCCGAAACCCCCTTTAAGTTAAAAAACGCATACTAAAAATCACCCTACAAGTTCTGTAAAGTACACCAAGTTCAGGTTCAAATACCCATTAGTTCTCTAAAGTACCTCTCAAGTACACTGAGTTCCTATAAAGCACCTTTTAAGTTTTAGAAAGGACCCTGTAACCTGTAGGAAAATATCAAAGCACCAGAACTTATCATGTTAGTTTCTCTAAGCGTCCAGAAAACAGACAAAGTTTTGGGAAAACCAAAATCACCTGTAAGTTCTGAAAACTATACTGCAATCTCACACTGCCAAAGATCCAGGATGTTCTAGGAATGTATCTAAAGTACCAAAAGCACCCTTTTAAGCTTCGCAAATCAATTGGTAGGTTTTCATTAAGGACCTACAAGTCCTGGAATTTACTGTAGGCTCTACAAAAAGTTATGAAACTTTTAAAAAGTACCGCCCAAGTTCTGGAAACTATCCTGTTTGTTCTAGGGAAGTATGTGAGCGCTGAATAAGCACTAAACGTACCATGTGAGTTCTGGAAAGCGTCTGGTATGTTCAGATACTTTCTACGTACCACAAAGTACCCTTTAGGTTCTGCGGACATACTCATCAATTCAGAAAATATCCGTCTGAGTTTTTCAAAGTGCCCTGTACGCTCTTAAGGAGCATGGTGTACTTACTAAAAAGTATCCTACAAGCTCTAGAAAGTACTTTGCATGCACAGGAAGTCATCTAAAGTGTATTTCCTGGCGAAATTAGTAATGTCTGACATTACCTGAGAAATTATTGAAGTCTCTCTTGTGCCTCTCTTCTTGCGTCCTGCTTCTTAATTCTGCACTTAAATAAGGATCAAACTTTTTACAAAAACAAAATGTTAGAAGTAATTTTTATATTTCAGATGCCTTATGCATCGCAGAGAACATGAGCGCTTCAGACAGAATTTCACAACTTTTAGCTGCTGTCATATCAGTACAACAATCTTCTAAAAAACACCTGCTTATTTGCACAAACATTACCACAAGTTAGATTGAAATAACTGCTGGTAATTAATAAAACTGAGAAGCTTGACGTTGACCTTGGCTGAGGAGCAGGATGAGTAAAGCTGCAGAAACACAGATTAGGAAAAGCTGCTGAAAACCTCTTAAACCGGCCATGATCCTGCAGAGATCATAAAACACACACAGGCTGCATCAAATGTGGAAAAACAACAACAACAAAAAGGTTAAATAACATGATTCACCTGCTATGATGTTAACTTTCTCCGCCCTGCATTTTCCTAAAGGAAAAATCAGGATGCAAAGATCTTACCTTGTGATTCCACAGAATGAACCCTGTAAACCTCTCTCGGTGTGTCACACACACCGGCGGTCATATGAGGATTAAACCAGGCCCGTTTTCTCCCCTCTGGACAGCAGCCGGCCGGCAGCTTGTAGTGTCCTGCTCCTTCACCACCTCCAACAGCTCACTGTGAGAAATATCAGACCTCTGGGGAAAACTGCTTCAGCTTGCTGGGGAGAGCAACAATGCACGAGGCCCGCCCTGCAAAAAGGCACAGAACAGGAACTACTAACCAACACTGAGACACTGAAAATAAAGCCCAAATCCTCTGCAAATACGCCACTTAGTCTACAGGACAAGTTAAACATCTTTTGTATGAATTTACCTGTAAATAAACTGAAATAAGAGGAAAAGCAGCCCTAAGTAATCAAAAGGTCAGTTAGCTCAAGAACAAAGCTTGTAAACTACAGCAACAGAAACATAAAT